>CM077161.1:16229876-16608030 GCA_039583875.1 Platanthera guangdongensis | reverse complement strand
CCTCCGCGAGCGCACTCTCTCAACGAAGGCGGGCCCGTGGTACCCGCCCACACGGACCCGGCGAATTTTCGGATCAAAAGAACCGACACGTGGCCTTAACTTCCTACGCAGGCACGGGCAGAAAACAAAAGAAAGACGTGAGTTAGTTTCCAAAAGCAAGGCGCTTCAAACGGCCATAACTTTGAACGGACCGTCTGATTTTCGCGCACAATACCATTCGGAAAGCTCTCGGTGTTGCCATACCGCTGCGAACCGGTGAAACCGTTCGAGCCCGTTTGTGCCTGACATCGCGTGTATTCAGCTCCATTTTGAAGTTGTCGCAGTGTTTTCATTTCGTCAATTTCGTCCTAACGGATATGCAAGGGAAATCTTTCCTTCGGAAACGCTCCCAAGGATACGGTACTGCCGCAACACAAACTGCGCGCTATCAGGCGTGTGAACTCGTCACCGCTTCCCAATTTCAGGGATCTCGCGCAGGGGCGGCGGCGTAAAAATGGGCGCAAAATTGCTCAAACCGAATGGAAACGGAGCCCGCAATGCGGAAAATCGGGCGTCGGGGATCTTTTGCTTAAATAAAACGTGCCAGTATTCCACAACGTGTGCGACCATACCAGCACTAGAGCACCGGATCCCCATTAGAACCCACAGTTAAGCGTGCTGGGCGAGAGTAGTACTGAGATGGGACCTCCTGGGAAGTCCTCCGTGTTGCACCCATTTTTTTGGCGCCCGGCTGCAAGAACACGATTTTGCCTCCGGCGAGCGCGCTATCTCAACGAAGGCGGGCCCGTGGGTACCGCCCACGCGACCCGGCGGAATTTTGGGATCAACAGAACCGACCCGTTCCTTAACATCCTGCGCAGGCGACGGGCAAGGAAAACAAAAGAAGACGTGACTTAGTTCCAAAAGCAAACGCTTCAAACGGCCATAACTTTTGATCGGACCGTCTGATTTTCGCGCACAATACCATTTCAGAAAGCTCTCGGTGTTGCCCATCTGCTGGCGAGCCGAGTGAACCCGTTCGCGCGCGTTTTGTGCCCCCAGATCGCGTGTATTCAACTCCATTTTGAAGTGGTCGCAGTGTTTTCATTTCGTCAATTTCGTCCTAACGGATATGCCAAGAAATCTTACTTCGGGAAAACTCCCAAGGATACGTTACTGGCCGTGATACAACTGCGCGCTCAGCGGCGAAATCGCCACCGCTTCCCAATTTGGGGATCCCGCGCAGGCGGCGGTGCGCGACCCCAATGCCGCGCGTAAAATCGGAGCCGCCAAAAATTGCTCAAACCGAATGGAAAAGGAGCCCGCAATGCGGAAAATCGGGCGTCGGGGATCTTGGCTTAAATAAAACGTCTCGGAGTATTCCAACATGTGCGACCATACCAGCACTAGAGCACCGAATCCCATCAGAACTCCGTAGTTAAGCGTGCTTGAGCGAGAGTAGTACTGGGATGGGTGACCTCCTGGGAAAGTCCTCGTGTTGCACCCATTTTTTGCTGCCCGGCTGCAAGAACGACGATTTTTCCTCCGCGAGCGCGCTCTCTCAACGAAGGCGGGCCCGTGTACCGCCCACGCGGGACCCGGCAGAATTTTCGGGATCAACAGAACGGGCACGTGGCCTTAACATCCTGCGCAGGCGACGTGCAGTAAAACAAAAGAAAGACGTGACTTAGTTTCCAAAAACAAGGCGCTTCAAACGGCCATAACTTTTGATCGGACCGTCTGATTTTCGCGCACAATACCATTTCGGAAAGCTCTCGGTGTTGCCCATCCGCTGGCGAGCCGTGTGAACCCGTTCGAGCCCGTTTTGTGCCCTCAGATCGCGTGTATTCAGCTCCATTTTGAATTTGTCGCAGTGTTTTCATTTCGTCAATTTCGTCCTAACGGATATGCCAGCAAAATCTTCCTTCAGGGAAAACTCCCAAGGATACGGTACTGGCCGCGACACAACTGCGCGGTCAGGCGGCGAAATCGCCACCTCTTCCCAATTTCGGTGATCCCGCGCATGGGCGGCGGCGCGGCGACCCGGTCGTTGCCGCGCGTAAAAATCGGAGCCGCCAAAATTGCTCAAACCGAATGGAAACGGAGCCCGCAATGCGGAAAATCGGGCGTCGGGGATCTTGGCTTAAATAAAACGTCTCGGAGTATTCCAACGTGTGCGACCATACCAGCACTAGAGGACTGGATCCCATCAGAACTCCGCAGTTAAGCGTGCTTGGGCGAGAGTAGTACTGGGATGGGTGACCTCCTGGGAAGTCCTCGTGTTGCACCCATTTTTTGTCGCCCGGCTGCAAGAACGACGATTTTTGCCTCCGGCGAGCGCGCACTCTCCACGAAGGCGGGCCCGTGGGTACCGCCCATGCGAACCCGGCGGAATTTTCGGGATCAACAGAACCGACACGTGTCCTTAACATCCTACGCAGGCGACGGGCAGGAAAACAAAAGAAAGACGTGACTTAGTTTCCAAAAGCAAGGCGCTTCAAACGGCCATAACTTTTGATCGGACCGTCTGATTTTTGCAAACAATACCATTTCGGAAAGCTCGCGGTGTTGCCCATCCGCTGGCGGACAGGGTGAAACCGTTCGAGCCCGTTTTGTGCCCTCACATCGCGTGTATTCAGCTCCATTTTGAAGTTATCGCAGTGTTTTCATTTCGTCAATTTCGTCCTAACGGATATGAAAGTGAAATCTTCCTTCGGGGAAAACTCCCAAGGATACGGTACTGGCCGAGACACAACTGCGCGCTCAGGCGGCGAAATCGCCACCGCTTCCCAATTTCGAGGATCCCGCGCAGGGGCGGCGGTGCGGCGACCCGGTCGTTGCCGCGCGTAAAAATCGGAGCCGCCAAAATTGCTCAAACAGAATGGAAACGGAGCCCGCAATGCGGAAAATCGGGCGTCGGGGATCTTGACTTAAATAAAACGTGCCGGAGTATTCCAACGTGTGCGAGCATACCAGCACTAGAGCACCGGATCCCATTAGAACTCCGCAGTTAAGCGTGCTTGGGCGAGAGTAGTACTGGGATGGGTGACCTCCTGGGAAGTCCTCGTGTTGCACCCAGTTTTTGTCGCCCGGCTTCAAGAACGGCGATTTTTGCCTCCTGCGAGCGCGCTCTCTCAACGAAGGCGGGCCTGTGGGTACCGCCCACGCGGACCCGGCAGAATTTTCGGGATCAACAGAATGAGCACGTGGCCTTAACATCCTGCGCAGGCGACGTGCAGGAAAACAAAAGAAAGACGTGACTTAGTTTCCAAAAGCAAGGCGCTTCAAACGGCCATAACTTTTGATCGGACCGTCTGATTTTCGCGCACGATACCATTTCAGAAAGCTCTCGGTGTTGCCCATCCGCTGGCGAGCCGGGTGAACCCGTTCGAGCCCGTTTTGTGCCCTCAGATCGCGAGTATTCAGCTCCGTTTTGAAGTTGTCACAGTGTTTTCATTTCGTCAATTTCGTCCTAACGGATATGCCAGTGAAATCTTCCTTCGGGGAAAACTCCCAAGGATACGGTACTGAATGCGACACAACTGCGCGCAGCTAAATCGCCACCGCTTCCCAATTTCGGGGATCCCGCGCAGGGGCGGCGGCGCGGCGACCCGGTCGTTGCCGCGCGTAAAAATTGGAGCCGCCAAAAATTCTCAAACCGAATCGAAACGGAGCTCGCAATGCGGAAAATCGGGCGTCGGGGATCTTTGCTTAAATAAAACGTGCCGGAGTATTCCAACGTGTGATACCATACCAGCATTAGAGCACCGGATCCCATCAGAACTCCGCAGTTAAGCGTGCTTGGGCGAGAGTAGTACTGGGATGGGTGACCTCCTGGGAAGGCCTCGTGTTGCACCCATTTTTTGGCGCCTGGCTGCAAGAACGGCGATTTTTGCCTCCGGCGAGCGCGCTCTCTCAACGAAGGCGGGCCCGTGGGTACCGCCCACGCGGACCCTGCGGAATTTTCGGGATCAACAGAACCGACACGTGTCCTTAACATCCTGCACAGGCGACGGGCAGGAAAACAAAAGAAAGGCGTGACATAGTTTCAAAAGCAAGGCGCTTCAAACGGCCATAACTTTTGATCGGACTGTCTGATTTTCGCGCACAATACCATTTCGGAAAGCTCTCGGTGTTGCCCATCCGCTGGCGAGCCGGGTGAACCCGTTCGAGCCCGTTTTGTGCCCTCACATCGCATGTATTCAGCTCCGTTTTGAAGTGGTCGCAGTGTTTTCATTTCGTCAATTTCGTCCTAACGGATATGTTAGCGAAATCTTACCTCGGGGAAAACTCCCAAGGATACGTTACTGGCCGCGACACAACTGCGCGCTCAGGCGGCGAAATCGCCACCGCTTCCCAATTTCGGGGATCCCGCGCAGGGGCGGCGGCGCGGCGACCCGGTCGTTGCCGCGCGTAAAAATCGGAGCCGCCAAAATTTCTCAAACCGAATGGAAACGGAGCCCGCAATGCGGAAAATCGGGCGTCGGGGATCTTGGCTTAAATAAAACGTCTCGGAGTATTCCAACGTGTGCGACCATACCAGCACTAGAGCACTGGATCCCATCAAAACTCCGCAGTTAAGCGTGCTTGGGCGAGAGTAGTACTGGGATGGGTGACCTCCTGGGAAGTCCTCGTGTTGCACCCATTTTTTGCCGCCCGGCTGCAAGAACGGCGATTTTTGCCTCCGGCGAGCGCGCTCTCTCAACGAAGGCGGGCCCGTGGGTACCGCCCACGCGGACCCGGCGGAATTTTCGGGATCAACAGAACGGGCACGTGGCCTTAACATCATGTGCAGGCGACGTGCAGTAAAACAAAAGAAAGACGTGACTTAGTTTCCAAAAGCAAGGCGCTTCAAACGGCCATAACTTTTGATCGGACCGTCTGATTTTCGCGCACAATACCATTTCGGAAAGCTCTCGGTGTTGCCCATCCGCTGGCGAGCCGGGTGGACCCGTTCGAGACCGTTTTGTGCCCTCAGATCGCGTGTATTCAGCTCCATTTTGAATTTGTCGCAGTGTTTTCATTTCGTCAATTTCGTCCTAACGGATATGCCAGCGAAATCTTCCTTCCGGGAAAACTCCCAAGGATACGGTACTGGCCGCGACACAACTGCGCGCTCAGGCGGCGAAATCGCCACCGCTTGCCAATTTCGGGGATCCCGCGTAGGGGCGGCGGCGCGGCGACCCGGTCGTTGCCGCACGTAAAAATCGGAGCCGCCAAAATTGCTCAAACCGAATGGAAACGGAGCCCGCAATGCGGAAAATCGGGCGTCGGGGATCTTGGCTTAAATAAAACATGCAAGAGTATTCCAACGTGTGAGACCATACCCGCACTAGAGCACCGGATCCCATCAGAACTCCGCAGTTAAGCGTGCTTGGGCGAGAGTAGTACTGGGAAGGGTGACCTCCTGGGAAGTCCTCGTGTTGCACCCATTTTTTGCCACCCGGCTACAAGAACGACGATTTTTCCCTCTGGCGAGCCCGTTCTCTCAACGAATCGGGCCCGTGGGTACCGCCCACGCGGACCCGGCGGAATTTTCGGGATCAACAGAACCGACACGTGACCTTAACATCCTGCGCATGCGACGGGTAGGAAAACAAAAGAAAGACGTGACTTAGTTTCCAAAAGCAATACGCTTCAAACGGCCATAACTTTTGATCAGACTGTCTGATTTTCGCGCTCAATACCATTTCGGAAAGCTCTCAGCGTTGCCCATCCGCTGGCGAACCGTGTGAACCCATTCAAGCGCGTTTTGTGCCCTCAGATCACGTGTATTCAGCACCGTTTTGAAGTTGTCGCAGTGTTTTCATTTCGTCAATTTCGTCCTAACGGATATGCCAGCGAAATCTTCCTTCGGGGAAAACTCCCAAGGATACGGTACTGGCCGCAACACAACTACGCGCTCAGGCGGCAAAATCGCCACCACTTCCCAATTTCGGGGATCCCGCGCAGGGGCGGCGGCGCGGCGACCCGGTCGTTGCCACGCGTAAAAATTGGAGCCGCCAAAATTCCTCAAACCGAATGGAAACGGAGCCCGCAATGCGGAAAATCGGGCGTCGGGGATCTTGTCTTAAATAAAACGTGCCGGAGTATTCCATCGTGTGCGAACATACCAGCACTAGAGTACTGGATCCCATCAGAACTCCGCAGTTAAGCGTGCTTGGGCGAGAGTAGTACTGGGATGGGTGACCTCTTGGGAAGTCCCCGTGTTGCACCCATTTTTTGCCGCCCGGTTGCAAGAACGGCGATTTTTGCCTCCGGCGAGCGCGCTCTCTCGACGAAGGCGGGCCCGTGGGTACCGCCCATGCGGACCCGGCGGAATTTTCGGGATCAACAGAACCGACACGTGTCCTTAACATCTTGCGCAGGCGACGGGCAGGAAAACAAAAGAAAGACGTGACTTAGTTTCCAAAAGCAAGGCGCTTCAAACGGTCATAACTTTTGATCGGACCGTCTGATTTTCGCGCACAATACCATATCGGAAAGCTCGCGGTGTTGCCCATCCGCTGGCGAACCGGGTGAAACCGTTCGAGCCCATTTTGTGCCCTCACATCGCGTGTATTCAGCTCCATTTTGAAGTTGTCACAGTGTTTTCATTTCGTCAATTTCGTCCTAACGGATATGCAAGCAAAATCTTCCTTCGGGGAAACTCCCAAGGATACGGTACTGGCCGAGACACAACTGCGCGCTCAGGCGGCAAAATCGCCACCGCTTCCCAATTTCGGGGATCCCGCGCAGGGGCGGCGGCGCGGCGACCCGGTCTTTGCCGCGCGTAAAAATCGGAGCCTCCAAAATTGCTCAAACTGAATGGAAACGGAGCCCGCAATGCGGAAAATCGGGCGTCGGGCATCTTGGCTTAAATAAAACGTGTCGAAGTATTCCAACGTGTGCGACCATACCAGCACTAGAGCACCGGATCCCATTAGAACTCCGCAGTTAAGCGTGCTTGGGCGAGAGTAGTACTGGGATGGGTGACCTCTTGGGAAGTCCTCGTGTTGCACCCATTTTTTGCCGCCCGACTGCAAGAACGGCGATTTTTGCCTCCGGCGAGCGCGCTCTCTCAACGAAGGCGGGCCCGTGGGTACCGCCCACACGGACCCGACGGAATTTTCGGGATCAACAGAACGGGCACGTGGCCTTAACATCCTGCGCAGGCGACGGGCAGGAAAAAAAAATAAAGACGTGACTTAGTTTCCAAAAGCAAGGCGCTTCAAACGGCAATAAGTTTTGATCGGACCGTCTGAGTTTCGCGCTCAATACCATTTCAGAAAGCTTTCGGTGTTGCCCATCCGCTGGCAAACAGGGTGAACCCATTCGAGCGCGTTTTGTGCCCTCAGATCGCATGTATTCAACACCATTTTGAAGTTGTCGCAGTGTTTTCATTTCGTCAATTTCGTCCTAACGGATATGCCAGCGAAATCTTTCTTCGGGGAAAAGTCCCAAGGATACGGTACTGGCCGCGACACAACTGCGCGCTCAGGCGGCGAAATCGCCACCGCTTCCCAATTTCGGGGATCCCGCGCAGGGGCGGCAGCGCGGCGACCCGGTCGTTGCCGCGCGTAAAAATTGGAGCCGCCAAAATTGCTGAAACCGAATGGAAACGGAGCCCGCAATGCGGAAAATCAGGCGTCCGGGATCTTGGCTTAAATAAAACGTGCCGGAGTATTCCAACGTGTGCGACCATACCAGCACTAGAGCACTGGATCCCATCAAAACTCCACAGTTAAGCGTGCTTGGGAGAGAGTAGTACTTGGGTGGGTGACCTCCTGGGAAGTTCTCGTGTTGCACCCATTTTTTGCCGCCCGGCTGCAAGAACGACGATTTTTGCCTCCGGCGAGGGCGTTCTCTCAACGAATCGGGCCCGTGGGTACCGCCCACGCGGACCCGGCGGAATTTTCGGGATCAACAGAACCGACACGTGGCCTTAACATCCTGCGCAGGCGACGGGCAGGAAAACAAAAGAAAGACGTGACTTAGTTTCCAAAAGCAAGACGCTTCAAACGGCCATAACTTTTGATCAGACTGTCTGATTTTCGCGCTCAATACCATTTCGGAAAGCTCTCGGCGTTGCCCATCCGTTGGCGAACCGGGTGAACCCATTCGAGCGCTTTTTGTGCCCTCAGATCATGTGTATTCAGCACCATTTTGAAGTTGTCGCAGTGTTTTCATTTCGTCAATTTCGTCCTAACGGATATGCTAGGGAAATCTTCCTTCGGGGAAAACTCCCAAGGATACGGTACTGGCCGCAACACAACTGCGCGCTCAGGCGGTAAAATCGCCACCGCTTCCCAATTTCGGGGATCCCGCGCAGGGGCGGCGGCGCGGCGACCCGGTCGTTGCCGCGCGTAAAAATTGGAGCCGCCAAAATTGCTCAAACCGAATGGAAACGGAGCCCGTAATGCGGAAAATCGGGCGTCGAGGATCTTGGCTTAAATAAAACGTGTCGGAGTATTCCAACGTGTGCGAACATACCAGCACTAGAGCACTGGATCCCATCAGAACTCCGCAGTTAAGCGTGCTTGGGCGAGAGTAGTACTGGGATGGGTGACCTCCTTGGAAGTCCTCGTGTTGCACTCATTTTTTGCCGCCCGGCTACAAGAACGGCGATTTTTGCCTCCGGCGAGCGCTCTCTCTCAACGAAGGCGGGCCCGTGGGTACCGCCCATGCGGACCCGACGGAATTTTCGGGATCAACAGAACCGACACGTGTCCTTAACATCCTGCGCAGGCGACGGGCAGGAAAACAAAAGAAAGACGTGACTTAGTTTCCAAAATCAAGGCGCTTCAAACGGCCATAACTTTTGATCGGACCGTCTGATTTTCGCGCACAATACCATTTCGGAAAGCTCGCGGTGTTGCCCATCCGCTGGCGAACCGGGTGAAACCATTCGAGACCATTTTGTGCCCTCACATCGCGTGTATTCAGCTCCATTTTGAAGTTGTCACAGTGTTTTCATTTCGTCAATTTCATCCTAACGGATATGCAAGCGAAATCTTCCTTCGGGGAAAACTCCCAAGGATACGGTACTGGCCGAGACACAACTGCGCGCTCAGGCGGCAAAATCGCCACCGCTTCCCAATTTCGGGGATCCCGTGCAGGGGCGGCAGCGCGGCGACCCGGTCATTGCCGCGCGTAAAAATCGGAGCCGCCAAAATTGTCCAAACCGAATGGAAACGGAGCCCGCAATGCGGAAAATCGGGCGTCGGGGATCTTGGCTTAAATAAAACGTGCCGGAGTATTCCAACGTGTGCGACCATACCATCACTAGAGCACCGGATCCCATTAGAACTCCGCAGTTAAGCGTGCTTGAGCGAGAGTAGTACTGGGATGGGTGACCTCCTGGGAAGTCCTCGTGTTGCACCGATTTTTTGCCGCCCGGCTGCAAGAACGGCGATTTTTGCCTCCGGCGAGCGCGCTCTCTCAACGAAGGCGGGCCCGTGGGTACCGCCCACGCGGACCCGATGGAATTTTCGGGATCAACAGAACCGACACGTGGCCTTAACATCCTACGCAGGCGACGGGCAGGAAAACAAAAGAAAGACGTGACTTAGTTTCCAAAAGCAAGGCGCTTCAAACGGCCATAACTTTTGATCGGACCGTCTGATTTTCGCGCTCAATACCATTTCGGAAAGCTCTCGGTGTTGCCCATCCGCTGGCGAACAGTGTGAACCCGTTCGAGCGCGTTTTGTGCCCTCAGATCGCGTGTATTCAGCACCGTTTTGAAGTTGTCGCAGTGTTTCATTTCGTCAATTTCGTCCTAACGGATATGCCAGCGAAATCTTTCTTCGGGGAAAACTCCCAAGGATACGGTACTGGCCGCGACACAACTGCGCGCTCAGGCGGCGAAATCGCCACCGCTTCCCAATTTCGGGGATCCCGCGCAGTGGTGGCAGCGCGGCGACCCGGTCGTTGCCGCGCGTAAAAATTTGAGCCGCCAAAATTGCTGAAACCGATTGGAAACGGAGCCCAAAATGCGAAAAATCAGGCGTCGGGGATCTTTGCTTAAATAAAACGTGCCGGAGTATTCCAACGTGTGCGACCATACCAGCACTAGAGCACCGGATCCCATCAGAACTCCGCAGTTAAGCGTGCTTGGGCGAGAGTAGTACTGGGATGGGTGACCTCCTGGGAAGTCCTCGTGTTGCACCCATTTTTTGCCGCCCGGCTGCAAGAACGGTGATTTTTGCCTCCGGCAAGCGCGCTCTCTCAACGAAGGCGGGCCCGTGGGTACCGCCCACGCGGACCCGGCGGAATTTTAGGGATCAACAGAACCGACACGTGTCCTTAACATCCTGCGCAGGCGACGGGCACGAAAACAAAAGAAAGACGTGACTTAGTTTCCAAAAGCAAGGCGCTTCAAACGGCCATAACTTTTGATCGGACCGTCTGATTTTCGCGCACAATACCATTTCGGAAAGCTCTCGATGTTGCCCATCCGCTGGCGAACCGGGTGAAACCATTCGGGCGCATTTTATGCCCTCAGATCGCGTGTATTCAGCTCCATTTTAAAGTTGTCGCAGTGTTTTCATTTTGTCAATTTCGTACTAACGGATATGCAAGCAAAATCTTCCTTCGGGGAAAACTTCCAAGGATATGGTTGTAACATCCCATGTTACTTTTAGACCCCTCAACTTAGATTGGGTTAGGCATGGGGTGAGATTTGAGGAGACCAACTAGGTTTGACCCTAGGTAGTGGGTGGTAGCCATGTGGGGCCCACTATAAGACCATAGTCAAACTAGGTCAAACTAGCCTAAGTGGGGACCCTAGCCACACCATGACCCCACCACATTGCCCTAACCCTAAAAACAATCTAAGTGGACCCTAGGGTATGTCACTGGGTCAACATTTTGACCCCAGTTGACCAAGGTCAACCTTGGGCTTAATTTGGTCAAACCCACACCCATAGGCCTAATTAACCTAAGTGGGGCACCCCCTTGACCCAAACCAAGTTGGGTGGTGCCACTAGACCCATTTCCACCAAGTGGGGTCAGTCCACCACCATAGTTGACCAGTCAACCCCAAAAGTCAAATTGGTCAACAATTTGACCTAAGGAATGAAATGAAGGCCAAGTCATTCCCCCTTGGACCAAGCCCACCAAAATTGGCCCATAGTCAGCCCAAGTGAACAAGACCAGCCCTACCCCTCTAAATCAGGAGGGAGAATACATGCAAGGGGGTAAAATTGGAATTTTTAGGAGAAGAGGAGAGAGAAAGAGGAATGAAGGAAATGGTGGCCACATGGCCACCCCATCAGCTGACTTAGGCTGCCCAAGACCAGGTGGCTGACCTCCCCTCTTTAATTCCAGCAGGAAACCAGGGCTGTGAGCTACATGGCTGCTGGGTGAAGCCTCCAAAGCTCAAAACCGAGCTAACATTGGAGTTATCTCCACTTATAGGCCACCTCAGTCCAAACAGAGCTCACCATTAGCTTTAGAAGGCCGAGAGGAGTGGAATTCGACTACTTACTCATGGAGAACGGTGGAGAATTGAAATTTCGGGGAGGAGCTCGCCGGCGCACCACCACCACGGCAAACCGCCGCCTGACCCGCAGCCAAGCCCTGATTCAGGTGCGTTTCACTTCACCTCTACCCGTACTAGCTTCTTAGATCAAATAGGCGAGATATCGGGCTCAATTGAACCCGATGCCATGTGAGAAAATCGAGAGAATTCCAAGTTTCTGAAACCGCTCGGGATCGCCGTCGCCGCCGTCTCCCGCCGCCCCATCGCTGGGAAATGATAGCCACCACCACCGTGAAGGTGATGGCACCGTTGGCCGGAGGTGGCAACGTCTCAGCTGGCCGGAAACCGCCGGCAAAATCGCTCCAGGTCGGCTCGATCTCAGCCGTTGGCTGGAGGTAGACGATGACCAGATCCCGTTGGATCTTACTTCAAGATTCGTGCTGCAGAATAAATGATTCATTTTAATTTAATATATGAATAGTGACATTTCCTGTCACACTTTTTCAGTACTTTTGCATGTTAAATTTAGGCCTCCTAGAGACATTTCCAGAACTTAGGCCCTTAATGAAAATTGTAGCCTAGGTTCTTACCTTTAATATGCCACCCTAAACTTACATTTTGGTGTAGTGTACAGTCCTGTAGGACATTTCTCGTAGGACTGGTCCTAGACTAGGGCAGAAAATATATTGGATGCCCTGGTCTCAATATTAGTCACCATGGCCCCAAATTTTGGGCACATTCATGATTAGGGCATACTTACCTCCTGCCAAAAGTTAGGAATTTTTAGAAAACATTTTCCTATAGTTTTTGGTAAAATATCAAAATTTAAATAAATGGCATATATGGAGTTCTACTCCTCCCCATGGCCCCAAATTTTGGTGGTGGGTCAGTGGGGTCACCCTTGGTGCATGATAAAATTTTCAGCACCTTGGGTTCACTGCATGTTGGGGAATCCACTTGCATGTGCTAGCCTATGTTTAACCTTGGTGTGCAAATAGCAAAAATGCAATTTGGTGAATTTAGCCCAATGGTTACATGCATGAGTCATGAAATTATTTACAGTGGTTCATTAGGGTAAATTTCACTCCTCAAATTAATAAGGGAATTTTTGGAATCAAAATTCCATTTATTGGAATTTATATTTAAAATAGCTATTTTGGCATTAAAAATTGGAAAATAGGATTTATTCAAGTACAAATCCAAACAACTTTGCCAAGGCATAGATTACATCACATTTGACTTAGGAAAATTATGATTTCTCTGTTTTGAAGAACTTTGGAGTAGATACCCTAAATTTCCCATTTTACCCTTATCATAATAATTCTTGAAATGATGGATTTATATCTCTGAAAAATTTGGAATTTATTTTACTGTAACAAAATGTTGTTATAAGTTTATCACAAATTTCTCAGAATTTAATGGATGCATTACTTGTGTTAAATTAGTACAATGGCATTTTGGTAAATATCTTATATTGGAATCCCATAGGCCATCTTACATTAAATGTTGATGATTCTCTGTCAATAGCCATAATGTAGTGTTCTAAAGGCCCTGTAATTGTTCTGGAATTTTTGAGTATACAATGCTTATACTTCATTTGGAAAATGGAATTTTTGTGGAATTGATATTAAATTGAAAATGATAATAAATAATCTAAGGAAAATTATGAAATTCTGTAGGCAGTAATATTTTGTCAATATACATCTCAGGAAAAATTCCTTAGGTCAGTGGATACTTAATCAAACTACTTCATGTGTAAAGTGACCTAGCATTTGAATTAAAAGAATTAATTAAAGGACTATTTGGCCAAGGAAAATTACGAGAATTCTTAGGGTAGTTCCCTTAGTCCATAACACCTTAGGATAAAAATTTAGGGGCAAGATGCATTAAGGTTTGGAAGATCACAATTCTAGGGTAGGCATAGGTCATGGTCTGCATATAACACAAATAGGTCCTGCCTTAGGGGAATTACCAGGGGATTGATTATCGGCAGAAATAAGAGAGAGTTCAACATGAGTAACCCTGGTGGGTAGAGTTGTCTTAGTGAGAGATTAAATGCAAGTCTTAGCTAGCAACTGGAGCGGGGATCGGCGGAAGACCGTCGTTTTCCCGGTAATACCTTAAGTTACTAGGGTTATACTAAAGCAATAAGGAGAGCTGGGGAGATACATGGGTAGCCATCAACTAAAATAAATATCCTTGCGAAAGGGAACGCTGGGCGTAATCCCAACACAGTTCCTAGTGCCCCTTGAGAGCCCTTCACAGGGAATACCGGGGGCAGTCCTGGGATTAACCTTAAATCTCTAAGTATAATAAACTGTAGACAAGAGTAGTATAATAGGTTAGGACATTGACGTACCTTCTCGCCCGTGTGGGGCTGGAGAGATTCATGATATATGCTCACCCGTTTTGGGGTTTGAGGGAGTTCGTATAAAGGCACTGATGTGCGTGCTCACCCGTTTTGGGGTTTGAGGGAGTTGGTATAAAGGCACTGATGTGCGTTCTCACCCGGGTTTGGGTTTGAGGGATTCAGGACGGGTTTTGGTCCTGCGAGCGGAAGGCTCGGTATGAATTACTTGCATGTGCATAAATATCGTGGCGGGGCATGCGGTACTGGCCGTTCGTCACACCGATGGCAGTACGGTGCACCAGGCGGTTGTGGGAGTTAGAGGGGCCAGTGGGTTGTTTTACACTGCGGTCTGGAGGACGACCCCCGATAACACACATCCGACCCAACAAGACTGACGGGTTTGTCAGCAAAGTACGTACGCGAGACTCTAGAGTGCACCTTGGACGTGTACAGAGGCGTATGAGAGGGGTCTAAGGCTTGGTAGTGTGCATACCGGTCTAGAAGCGGAGACGCCCGCTCCGCTGCTGCCGTAGCCACAGCGGTGGTACCCGAGAGTGATGCTAGCTCTCAAAAAGTGGGAACTAAAGGTCTGTGATCCCAGAGTCGTTGTGTGTGAGTTGCACTTGCCTGCGCATAAAATTGCATCATATCATTCATTCATATTAGGTTATACGCTTCATAGATCCTTATCATATAAATTAGTATGGGCTCTTTTATATGATAAGTTAAATTTCCTGGAAATCCTAACTTATATATTTGTATGGGCATTTATATAAGTTAGGGTACGTCTGTGATGATAGCATAGTGGTAGCTTAGCTTATTTACTTATTCATACTGCTGCTTCTTTACTTTTCATTACTGCACTACTCTTACTTGTTACTTGTACCGTACATAGAATTGCTAGAGTAGAACTACAGTACTTATTACATCATTAGTTAGATATTTTCACCTGCTTCCATTTTGTTACCCCTTGTTGTCCTCCGCTTCGTCCTCCCGCTCGGTGCCTAGGAGCTGCGGGGCGAGGTGCGGAGGAAACGACTTAGTCTTTTTGACTAATGGTCGGTGACCAACTATTTTTAGGAGCCCGTGGAGATGGAGCACCAGCACGTCGAGGATGCAGGGCATGAGGAGCAGATACCACTTCAGCGGGCTACTACCACTACTGTGCGTCCTCAGGTGGGACGAGATCTGATGATCTAGTTTAGCTTCCGCTTCTACTATTTTGTGTGAGAGAGATTTGATGTACTGGGCATAAGCCCTTTTTTTACTCTTTCTTCTGTACTATTCTGTGGATTAGTGATGTACTATTTATTTCCTTTATATGATTGTACTGTGACTTGTGGACTGATGGCATTTTATACTCAGTTATACTTCTTATTTCTCATATTGGCCTACAGGTTTATGATCGTACTAGCCGGCAGAATCGGCGTGTTGCGGTGTCGACTAACCCGTGAGTTAGTGCCACCGTAAGACGGCGGTTCTGGGCATAAGATCCGGTAGCCCTCCTTGGTAAGGGGGAGGGGGGTCTTACAAACTGGTATCACTTGAACAACGATCATATGAGAAAGAAGTCCACAACATGGGACCACCCCCGCCCCAGCATTAGTTTGCGGACAAACTATGCAGCGGAAGCAGTGGTGTGCCCATGTGTAAAGTCACATAAATTGTCCACAAAGTACAATTTGTTAGGCCAATTTTGCTCTAACCTTACCTTTATGCAACCTCCACAGGTCGCAGCGCCGCAAAATGTGGCTCCTCCCCCTCCAGCTGCCACTCCATTCCTACATACGGAGATGGGGCAGACCCTGACGGCGATTTTGGATGCCTTTAGAGCCCAGCAAGTCCCGGCTCCACAGCCAAATCCGGGGTCGAGCTGGCTGAGTGCATTCAAGAGCCTGTCCCCACCGACGTACCGTGGGACAGAGGATGCAGTGAAGACGGAAGAATGGCTGGAGGCCATACACGAGATCTTAGCGGGCATCAGCTGCCCAGTCGGCCAGGCAGTACCTCTAGCCACCTCCGTGCTAGAGGCCCACGCGAAGAGATGGTGGAAGTCAGTCCGGGAGACTACCTATGCGGACTTTGAGCTGTCAGAGATTTCTTGGGAGGAGTTTGGCGATGTGTTCCTGGAACACTTCGTCTCTGCTACGGACAGAGATGCTTTGGAGGAGAGGTTTCTGAACCTCAAGCAGGGGACTAGATCAGTGATAGAGTACCAGAGAGAGTTCTCCCACTTGGCCAGGTTCGCGGGGATTCAGGACACCGACGATAGGAGGTATGCGAAGAGGTTCTACCGGGGCCTCAGGGATGATCTGAGGCAGACTCTGTTGTTCATTTCTTATGGCACATCCAGGCAGATCATCGAGATGGCGAAGAAGCTGGAGGCTGACCAGCTGATGGTGCGAGCCGGAGGGAAGAGACCATTTGACGGATCGACATCAGGTGAGAGCAGTAGGGGCTCTCAGAGAGGCAGGACTATTGGATATAGGAGGGGTGGGGGACGTCGTCATCCCAATTTCAGGCAGGAGCAGGGGCCTGCTCCAGCATTGGCTCCCCCACCTCTACAGATACATGATCCGAGGAGACAAGATGACCGAGGCCACCGACAAGTGGTTTGTTACGGATGCCGCCAGCCTGGGCACATCAGGTCGGAGTGCCCGCACCGATTCCATCCCCCTCCTCCTCCACCACCTCCAGTGGCCCCAGTACAGCAGGGCCGAGGACGAGGCCGAGGACGAGGCCGAGGTTGGGGATATCATGGCAGGAGGCGCGAGCAGGAGCAGATATACGCCTTGGACCTCACAGAGCCGAGGAATCCCGAGGAGGTCATCACAGGTACTTGAAGTTAATTATGAGTTTTCTTGAATTTTTCAATGATATATATATATAGTACCTGGAACCATAGGACAACAATTAACTTTCACATAAACAAACCTCAGGCATAGTCATGATCAGCGGCAAGCCTGCCCATACTCTTTTCGACACGGGTGCTTCACACTCGTTCGTATCCGAGGCCTTCATCGACGGACTCGAAGGCGTGGAGAGGTTCCCTGGACTAGAGATGAGGGTACGCCTACCCGATGGGTCGGAGCTACGGACTACTGCACATTGTGACATGGAGGCCGAGATTGGCGGCAAGGCATTTGAGGCACCGGCGACTATTCTGAAGCTGCAGGACTTTGACTTGATCTTGGGCATGGCCTGGTTGCACCGGAACCATGCCCAGATAGATTGTCCGTCCAGGAGGATCACGCTGAGACATGGCGACTCTCATGTTATCGTTGAAGGTATCCAGCCTATCTGCCACCTACTATTATCTTCTATACAGGCTGTGAAGGCCCATGAGCAGGGTGAAGAAGTCTATATTGTCTGCTTCGAGATGGTGGGAACAGAGGCGACTATCTCAGATATTCCGGTGGTTCGGGATTTCGCCGACGTATTCCCGGAGAAATTGCCCGGGCTACCGCCTGCTAGAGATTTGAATTTCAGGATTCAGCTGGTACCGGGAGCGAAGCCGGTGTCCCGGGCACCCTACAGGATGGCTCCTAGGGAGTTAGCAGAGTTCAGGACTCAACTACAGGAGCTAGTAGAGTCAGGATTTGTGCGGCCTAGTTCATCGCCATGGGGAGCGCCAGTTCTATTTGTGAAGAAGAAGGACGGATCACTGCTGCTCTTGAACTTGCGGTTCACAACTAGGCATTCCAGTGCATGAAGGGTCCCATTGTTGTGGTGCCATGGAAGGTGATGCTAAGGCAAGGTTGTCCATCTTTTGGTGAAGTTTCTCCACTTGAATTGCTAAGGCGGTGACGGTATCTACTTCATAAATTCCTGCGGGCTTGCTAGGCTTTTGTCTTACGGTAGTCCATTGGTAATTGTTCATTGCCATGTCCTCTATCAACTGCTGAGCCGCTTCAGGTGTCTTGTTGTTCAAAGTTCCTCCACTAGCCGCATCAATCATTTGTTTGGTGGCTGGATTTAGACCATTATAGAAGGTCTGAATCTGAAGCCATGAAGGTAGAGCATGGTGGGGGCATCTCCTTAACAACTCCTTGAATCGTTCCCATGTGTCGTACAACGATTCAGACTCCAATTGAATGTATGTAGAGATGTCATTCCTTAACTTCGCAGTCTTTGCAGGTGGAAAATACTTCATCAGAAACTTCTCAACCATCATGTCCCAAGTAGTGATCGACCCTCTAGGTAAGGAATTCAACCACTGCTTCGCCTTATGCCTTAAAGAAAATGGAAACAATCTCAATCGAATGGCGTCGTTGGAAACACCATTGATCTTAAATGTGTCACATATCTCTAAGAATCCGGCTAAGTGAGTGTTAGGATCCTCATCTTGCAAGCCATCATACTGAACATACTGTTGAACCATCTGTATTACACTAGGCTTCAATTCAAAATTGTTGGTAGCTATCGGTGGTCTAACGATGCTCGACCCGGTTCCTTGGAGATTGGGTCTAGCAAAGTCGGACATGGTTTGCTCATTTTGGTTGGCCATAGTATCTAAGTTTTCAAGATGATTCTCTCCTTGGTTTACTGTCTCCTCTTCTGATAGTCCGTTTGAAATATCTGTGGTATTAATTCCCACGTCCCTTAAGTTAGTGTTATGGAGAATTCGTTCTGGGTCAGGATGAAATGGTGCTAGCCCAGAATTTTTGCCCCTGGTCATAGACTAACAGACTACAAAAAAAAATATTACACAATATAATTATTCAAATTCTAATTTACAACTATATAAATAAAAATTGGTAGATCAATAAAGATTAGGATTTCAAAATATTGAAAGCGATCCCCGGCAACGGCGCCAAAAACTTGATGATTTTTCTTGCTAACAAGTAATAATTCAATGTAATTTCATTCTACATTCTAATACAATTATGTAGATGGACTTAACTAGATTGAATTAGCATTCAGGCAAGCGCACCTATCAATCGTAATATATGAGAAATCTACATCTCGTGTCGTATTCCACAGGGTCGTTTCAACTATTCGTACTCACCCTCCCTTTATTTTCATACCTCTAAACAAAAGTGATATTTAAACTACATTATCCTAACTATGACCAATTGGATAATTCAATATTGGAGAAATAAAAACGATAGAACATGAAGCTTTCAAATAATTACATGAACAATTTCATTTACTAGTTCAATTCTAAGCAATCATGATATGAAAATACTGTTAAATTTGTGCAATGTAAAGGTTGATTTTTCATCAAAATTCTCTCTCGAGCAATTCCAAATCTAAACCTAAGATAGTAAATTTTCTCTCGAACAATTCACAACACTCAAGTTCGCATTAATCAGAATACCTTTATTACTACATAAATTCATGAATATCATTTCTAAGTTAACATGAATTCTTTTATCCGTGTTCTAATTTTCCAAACAGAATATCTCTCGATCATAGAGTTTGAAATACAAAGTGAATTATCATCACATTATGAACATACTAAATTTATTGCAAATAACCAATTTCTCAATCTAGCCAATTGCAAATTATGTAAAACAAATAAGCAATTCAAAGGGATGATTAAACTCTTTGTTTGATTGCATAAACACAAATAAAATGCTACAAATATAACATGAACAAGGTGATACATGATTACTAAAATGTTCAAAGCAAAATTCATGCAAATTAAAACATAAATTGAAGATGGAATCATCAAGATGAAGGAAGGATTCAAGGGATTAATGATTGAATAAAAATACATAAGAATACCCTTCAATCCTCCTTGTCTTGAATGCTCCCCTTCGGCCTCCAGCAGTTCTCCAATGCAGAAATGATCCAAAAGTTCTAAATAAATTTTTCTACAGGAATTTTATAGTTCCCTTGCAAACAGGTCGGACACGGGGTCGCACACGGCCGTGTGCCAGGCCGTGTGGACGGTTCCTAGGTGGTTCCTGGACGGTTCCCCATGAAAAGGCGTGTCTGGTAGTGGGCCGTGTCAGATGACACGGGTATCGACACGGCCGTGTGTGTGGCCGTGTCCCTCAGACACGGGTTGATCAGCAGTCGTGTGCAAAGATGACACGGGTATGCACACGCCCGTGTGCCATACCCGTGTGAGGCTCCTCTGTCTGCGCCCAAATTCTTCAGTCCCAGGTACCTAGGACACGGGTAGGCACACGGCCGTGTGCCTGGCCGTGTGCACCAAATTTCTGTCCTGTCATCGGCCATGTGGACTCCGTGAACTCCTCTGTTTGCTCCGAAACTTTTAGGTCCATTGGTTGGCATTACCTGCAATAGAAAAATAATAGACTCAGTAAATGGTTTAAAGCAAGAACTGACAAGGACTTCTAAATACGCTCTTCTATCTATGATACGACAATTTATTTGATATTATCATGAAATCAACATCAAAAGGGGCAGGAAATGGTAGATATGATTACAATTATGATAGTAAAAAGCCTATCATAATCGTACTCATCAATGCCGTCGATCTGCGCCAAGATTCGTGCGGCATCAGATTAGATACTATAGGAATTAAATAAGAAACATTTCATTTCTGTCACACTGATTGTATTTAATGTATTTAATTTTTAAAAATACTTAGGGACCCTGAATGGAAATCTGCCCAACATGAAAATTGTAGCTTAGGGTGTCTAGTTTGTAGCAAAAATTGTTTGGACCCTTTTTGGCCACTGGTTAGACCAGGGTACCCTTTTTGGTAGGACCTATACCTAGACCTAAACAGAAATTAATTTTGGTACCCACACTTCATTCCTTGTCCAAACAAGTTGCAATTTGGGCAGTGGGAAGGTCTTAGGCATATCTAGAACCTGTCCAAAATTTAGAATTTTTGGAGAACATTTTTCTATAGTTTTTAGAAAAATTTAATAAATCATGATTAATTTAATTATGTGAGCTAATTAATTCAAAACTCCACCAAATTTTGGTGGGTGGTCTTAGATGACATGATAGGTATAGGGTTAAAACTTTAGCTCATTTGGAGATGTTTAGGATAGGTAATTTACCCACCCTATATATGACCCTATAAGGGTATTTTGGTCAAAAACCACTATTTGATGGTTGAGTGGCCAAATTCCCTCATCAGAGGCTGAAATTTTGGCCACTGATATACTTTGACTTCTTACACTCACTTATGAAGTTTGGAGTGGTTTGGACTAGGGTAGCCCTAGAATTTTAGGGTAGGCCCTTTAGGGTAAGTTTCTATGGTTTGAGGAATTTGGGGTCAAAAGACCTTGGATGGGCTTGAAACTTGGGACAGATGTCCATAGGGTTACTATGGTCCTGTGGTTAAAATTTTAGGGCATTTGGAAGAATTTAAACCCCTTAAATCTATAACCCTAGTTTAGGGCACTAGCTTTGAAATCATAAGTTCTAATACCAAAACCTTCTGAAAAGGGCTGAGTTTTTTAATGGGTAGTTGTTTAGGGTACATACATCTCTGGAAATTTTATAATAAATTTTGGATGAATATTTTTGGTACTTTATTCACAAAGTCATGTTTTACAATTTCCACTTAGGAATTTGTGGAGATAAATATACTTGATTAAATCTGATGAAACTTAGCAAAGGGGCTTGTAATAATGGAACCCATCTCTGTAAATTTTTATGAAATTTTGGAAGAATAATATTTAGTAGTTGCTTCTTTAATTATTTAATTCTATGGAACTTGGGTAAATTTAATAATGACATTTGGATGGTCTGAAAAATTTTAATTTCTTCATCATGATGTTTCTAGTTCCTTATGAAGCCCTAGTAATTTTTACATAATTATTGGAGACATATTTGTGGCACTTCCTTCATTATAGTTGATCTTGGGAATTATTTTCAATAAATCTTTTAGAGGTCAAAAACTACATGGAAAATTATGAAAATTGTCAACCAATAATATTTCTCTGATATTTAGTGGATAAAATTTTAGGAGGCCATTACCTGAGCAAATCTTATGGTTCATGTTCAAATTGACTATGGCCTAGCTGTCGAGGAAAATTCAATAAATAGTAGATTAATTAGGAAAAATATAATTTTCTGAATTTAGACTATAATTATCATAATAGACCTCTGGTAAAATTTGTAGAGTTATTGGAGGAGAATTTAGAGTATCACCTATTGAGTACATCATGAAGCTTAAGTGGTCTGCATATAGCAAAACTGCAGGATTTCATTTGGATGTGAATTAGGGCACGTAAGATGGGTCTTGATGGTTTGTTGCAAGAACAAGTGGAATGGGCTGCATCTCTGGAAGATGAGTGAGTAGGGTGTGGTTTTGTCTAGGGTTTAAGGCGTTCGGGTCCGACGAAAGATCGTCCTACCCAAGGAGAGTTGGAGTCAAATCACCCTAGGATTAGCATATCGAAACATGAGGAAATAATGGGTAAGGGAATCAACCAATAATAAAATAAGTACCTTGCGAAAGGGAACGCTGGGCGTAATCCCAACACAGTTCCTAGTGCCCCTTGAGAGCCCTTCACAGGGAATACCGGGGGCAGTCCTGGGTTAACGTAATCTGTTTAACAAGCTGAAAAGAGTAACTTAGTAATTAGGGTTGCACATTTCACAGACACTGATGGCACGGGATGTTATCTGGGAGCTTCGGCTCGGATAGTTAAAGACGGACTTTGGGTCCGGGGAGCTTCGGCTCGATTGTTGTGACGGACGTGTTGGTCCGGGGAGATTCGGCTCGGGTTTTGATTACGCTAAACTTGCATGTGCATAAAAGGAATGATATTAAGGTGGTGGGTCTCCGGTATTGGAGGATCTTAGCACAGACACCAATCCGTTGACTCGGCAAGTGTTGTGATAGCACTTCGCCAACAGAAGTCCGGTGCGCCAGCCGGCAAGAGTACGCAGGAGTCCGCTTGTGCACCAGCGTTGAGGCGTACAATAGGTCTGACCAGTAGTGCTATACTGGTTTAGAGGTGGGCGAGGCCCAACCCACCGCTTCCGTCTGCCACTACGGAGGTATCCAGGGAGGTGAGGCTCCCGAAAGGGGGAACTAAAGGTCTGTGTGCACAGAGTCGGGTGTGTGTGTTGCACTTGCTTGATCCATCATACCCACTTGCATGTCATAGCATAAGCGATTCATTTAACCTTCGACACCTAAAATATAAGTGGTATGGGACACTTATACATTAGACCCTGCAAAACGACCCCTTGGTCTATAAGCTTGTGTGGGCAAGTTTATAAATTAAGGTTAATCTTCTTTACATATATATATTGCTGTTAATAACCGACACCCCAACGTATAAATTGGTATGAGACTCTTTATACGATGGGAGCCTTGCAAAAGACCCCTTGCTTATATGTACCCATATAAGTTAAGGTCACTTTACTTTACTTATTTACATATATGATTAGTTACTATATAAATTGCTAGATTTAAGTCCGCCGTCACCTGCATTTGATATACTCTCCACTTTCAAGTCCTCCCTTTCTTCCTCTCCGCTCGGTGCCTAGGAGCCACGGGGGAAGGGGTGGGGGATGATAGGACTTAGTCTTTTAGACTAACGGTTTTCGAACCACATCATTTAGGGGATCGCGGAGCCCAGACTGGAGGAGCAGCCCCAGAGGTTGACACGCTTGGAGATAGGGCAGTCTAGCACAGGAGTTCAGACAGCTGGGACCGTGAGGCCCTTACTCTAGTAGTTTTTATTTTATTTCCTCATGAGAGATCTTGTAGTGAGGAATTGATGTATCGGGCATAAGCCCTTATTTACAGTGCTTGGTTTTGTGGACTCTCCCATCGTGGAGATATTTTTACTTGATGTGATATTTCTGTGGACTCTTTCTTAGAGTTTTGCTGCGCGTGATATTACTCTAATTTTGTTACTATACTGCGATCGAATTGGCCGGCAGAAACGGCGTTTTGTGGTGATGCCGCTTCAAGGCGTGAAGGAGTCACCGCAAAACGGCGGTTCTGGGCCTAAGACCCCGGTGTCAAAAAAAAATGGGGTCTTACAAGTGGTATCAGAGGAAACCTCGATCGACAAGTAACAGTCCACAACCCCTGGTCCACCCCCGCGCGAGCTTAGTTTGCGGACAAACTAGCAGCGGAAGCAGTGGTGAGACCCTAAGGAGGAATCACTTGTAAAATAGTCCACTTTGCATATAATTGAGCTGATTACCCACTAATATAGTTTGTTTCGCAGCCTCCAGCTCAGCCCACACCACAAGGCGGGGCCCAGCGGACTCCGGACGTTGCACCACCTCCCTCGATCCCTACTCCTTTCCTACAGTCGGAGGTGGGACAGACGTTGACAGCCATTTTGGATGCTTTCAGGGCTCAACAGGTTCTGGCTCCGCAGCCAAACCCGAGCGTCAACTGGCTGAGTATCTTTCGAGGACTCGCTCCCCCATCCTACTGTGGGACTGAGTCTGCCGTCCGGACAGAGGAGTGGCTAGATATCATGTACGAGATGTTGACTGGAATCAAGTGCCCGTGGGAGGAAAGGGTGCCCTTGGTCGTGTCTTGCTTGGAATCTCATGCTAAGAGGTGGTGGAAGACTTCCCTAGATACGATTTTTGCTGACAGGACGGCTGCGGAGATAGCTTGGGAGGAATTCAAGGGCGCTCTATTGGAGCACTTTGTTCCGCAATCAGCCAGAGATGAGCTGGAGGACAGGTTTTTGCAGTTGAGGCAAGGGAGCAAGACGGTGGTGGAGTACCACCGAGAGTTTGATCATTTAGCCCGGTTTGCAGACTCATATCAGTTGGACGAAGCTGGGTATACGAAGAGGTTCTACAAGGGCCTGCGGGAGGAGCTGAGGGAGTCCTTACTATTTGTATCTAACGGGCCCATCTCCCGGATTTTGGAGATGGCAAAAAGAATCGAGGCGGATTGGCTTACTACTCGGGGCCGGAAGCGGCCAAATGAAGACCAGAGCCGGGGAGCCCGAAATGATCAGCGGCGGGGCCGCATCACAGATGGAAGAAGGGTAGAAGACCAGCCTCATCAGGAGGCGAGACAGGAGATAGGAAGACCAGTGTTGATGGCTCCACCACCAGTTCAGAGGCGGGACGAACAGAGACCCGGGGGAATGGCGTATCAACCGCCAGTGTGCTTCGATTGTCACCAGGTGGGGCACATTAGGAGGAACTGTCCCATGGGGAGGGCACCCCCACCAGCACCACAGGCTGCCCCACCAGCGCCATACTTCAGAGGCCGGGGTCGTGGCCGAGGACGTGGATACCCAGGTGGCGATCGTAGACCGGAAAGGGAGCAGGCGTATGCCTTGGATCTGGCACAGCCTCGAAACCCGGAGCAAGTCATAACAGGTATGACAAGAGTTTTTTTTTAAAAATCATTTAAATAAATAAAAAAAAAATTCCATTATCTCTGCTGTAAATTTCTAGAACTTTTCAAAAAAAAAATGATTAAATAGGAAGAAACTAGTTACAGAATCCTAAGACGTTTAACCGATCCAGGTATAGTCTTCGTCAGCGGCAAACCCGCCTACACATTGTTCGACACGGGTGCTTCGCACTCGTTCGTATCAGAGGCTTTCGTGGAAGGGCTAGAAGGCGTAGAACGGTTCACAGGCCTGACGAGGAGGGTGCGTTTACCTGATGGATCGGAACTATTCACCTCTGCCCACTGCAACATGGAGGCGGAGATTGGCGGGAAGCCATTCGAAGTGGCGGCAACGATTCTTAGAATGCCAATCTTCGAGTTGATCCTGGGCATGACATGGTTGCACTGGAACCATGCCCAGATTGATTGCCAAGCGAAGAAGATCACAGTGAGGCATGGAGACTCGTTTATTGTCATCGAAGGTATAAGATCCACCTCTTGTGTGCTTTTATCTTCAGTACAGGCCGTTAAGGCCCACCTACAGGGGGAGGAGGTTTACCAGATTCTGTTTGAGATAGAGGAGGCCAAGGGGGACCATGACAGACATCCCAGTGGTGCGGGACTTCGTCGACGTCTTCCCAGAGAAATTGCCAGGACTACCTCCGTGTCGAGAGCAGGATTTTCAGATAGAGTTAGTGCCCGGAGCCAGGCCGGCGTCTAGGGCCCCTTACCGGATGGCCCCGAGGGAGTTGGCGGAGTTCCGGAGTCAGCTGCAGGAACTTGTAGAGGCAGGGTTCGTCCGGCCAAGTTCTTCACCGTGGGGAGCCCCGGTTCTGTTTGTCAAGAAGAAGGACGGAAGTCTCCGCCTATGCATAGACTATCGAGCGCTGAATAGACTCACGGTTCGGAATACCTACCCACTCCCATGAATCGATGAGTTGTTCGATCAGCTGGAGGGAGCACATTTCTTCTCGAAACTTGACTTAAGGTCAGGCTATTATCAGCTGCGGATCCGAGAAGAGGACATTCCGAAGACCGCTTTCAGTAGCCGATACGGACTGTTCGAGTTCACAGTGATGCCGTTCGGGCTCACGAATGCACCATCAGCATTTACGAGCCTTATGAACAGGGTGTTCAAGGAATATTTGGACGTATTCGTCATCATCTTTATTGACGACATCCTTGTCTACTCAAAGACGGAAGGGGAGCACGCACGACACTTGACCTTGACATTGGAGAGGTTACGAGAGCATCAGCTGTACGCAAAATTCAGCAAATGCCAGTTTTGGCTAAAGGAGGTGGCCTTCTTGGGCCATATCGTCAGTGGGGCTGGGTTGGCGGTAGACCCGGCCAAGATTCGGGCCGTTCAGGATTGGCCACCATTGAAGACGGCGACAGATGTACGGAGCTTCTTGGGACTTGCCGGGTACTACCGGAAGTTTGTAGAGGGATTCTCCCGGATCGCGCTCCCTCTTACGACTCTGACGAAGAAGGAATCCCCTTTTGTTTGGACACCACAGTGCGAGGCAGCCTTCGTGGAGCTGAAGAGTCGGCTCATTTCGGCTCCCATCCTCGCTATTCCGTCAGGAAGGGAGGGATTCCAGGTGTATACCGACGCCTCCTACCAAGGGATGGGTGCCGTTCTGATGCAGAACGGGCATGTGATAGCTTATGCCTCTCGACAGTTGAAGATCCACGAGAAAAATTACCCGGTCCACGATCTGGAGATTGGGCGCAGTAATCTTCGCCTTGAAGATTTGGCGGCACTATCTGTACGGGGTTCATTGCGACATCTTCTCCGACCACCAGAACCTGAGATACGTGGACACGCAAAAGGACCTCAACATCAGACAAAGGCGTTGGGTGGAGTTCCTGACAGATTATGAGTATACTATGCACTACCACCCCGGGAAGGCGAACGTGGTGGCAGATGCGTTGAGCCGGAGAGGAAATGCTTCAGGGAAGGGACCTCAGCTTATGTCTATGGAGCTGGTCCGGTCTTTCAGGGACATGCAGATATCCCTAGTATCCGAGGACAATCCAGAATTATACATGGAGTATCTGGCGTCGATGATCGCTATTGATGATATCCGGGACCGCATCAGGGAAGGGCAGAAGACAGACCCACGGACGGAACCGATATTTCGAACCTTGGAGGAGGGTTCGACAGGGGATTATACTCTGAAGGATGGGCTATTGTACTTCAGAGGAAGGATTTATATACCCGCAGGAG
Organism: Platanthera guangdongensis; assembly: GCA_039583875.1. Classification (NCBI taxonomy): domain Eukaryota; kingdom Viridiplantae; phylum Streptophyta; class Magnoliopsida; order Asparagales; family Orchidaceae; genus Platanthera; species Platanthera guangdongensis. The sequence goes on along the minus strand of CM077161.1, from coordinate 16,580,738 downwards.
GTCAGATCCGGGAGGATATCATGGCGGAAGCACATTGCAGTAGGTATTCGATACACCCGGGAATCACCAAGATGATGGCCGATCTGAAGAGGATGATGTTCTGGCCAGGAATGAAGAGGGATATTACGCACTTCGTGACCCATTGCGAAGCCTGCCAGTTGGTGAAGGCGGAATGCAGAAACCCCGCGGGATTGTTGCAACCTCTTCCAGTGCCAGAATGGAAGCTTGAGGATATTGCGATGGATTTTATTCATGGTCTCCCCCGATCACGAGCGGGAAATGATTCGATATGGGTCATCGTAGATCGATTGACGAAGGTGGCTAGATTTATACCAGTCAGGAAGGACGATTCAGTGGGGGTTCTGGTTCGGAAGTTTGTGGAGCAGTACATCCGCTATCATGGAGTACCCAGGACGATCGTGTCAGATCGGGACGGTCGGTTTACATCCAGGGAATGGCGGTCGGTTCAGGCATACTTGGGCACTCGACTGACTTTTAGCACCGCCTTCCACCCTCAGACGGATGGGCAGACAGAGCGCACCAACCGGACACTGGAAGACCTGCTACGTCTATGCATCCTAGACCGAGGAGAGCCTTGGGAAAAGATGTTACCGATGGTGGAATTCTCGTACAACAACAGTCATCAGGCCAGCATAGGCATGGCCCCCTACGAGGCTCTATATGGACGGAAATGTAGAACCCCACTCTCTTGGATTCAGGACGAGGACCCGAAGGCTTTGGGATCGGATTTTGTTGAAGACACCGAGGCTCAGGTAAGGTTGATCAGGGACAGGATGTTAGAGGCACAGAGCAGGCAGGCCAAGTATTATGACGCCCGCCATCGTCAGGTGGAATTTCAGGTCGGGGACCGTGTGTTTTTGAAGATCCGGCCTATGCATGGAGTTTCTCGGATGCGTGGCCGAAGGAAGAAGCTCAGTCCCAGATACATGGGCCCTTACAGGATCCTGGAGCGGATAGGGGTCCTGGCTTACAGACTGGAGTTGCCACCAGAGCTGGCAAGCTCTGCATGATGTTTTCCACATATCCTCGCTGAGAAGGGCTCTACTACGCCCGGAGCAGCGGATTACGACCACCGAAGGGCCGATAGCTTCGGACCGATCTGTTCACTTGGAGCCGGTGCGGATCGATGATAAAGGAGTACGGATCCTGCGACGCAAAAAGATTCCCTTAGTCAAGGTTCTGTGGAGGAACCACGGCCAAGAGGAGCATACTTGGGAGCCGCAGGATCTGATGCAACAGAAATATCCAGAGCTATTCCGTCAGGTATACCTCTCAGACCCCTCAAAATGTTAATTTATTCTCCTGCTTTAATTTACTAAGGGCTGCTCTAGGCAGATAGGGGCTTATCTTTTGTTTATTGGGGGCTTATCCTTGTTTATTGGGACCTTGGTCTGCCGATTGGGCGAAATGGTCATAGATCTAGGTTTTCCTTTAAACCAATTTTAGCAAACAAGCCGCCATGCTGGGATGTTACAATGTTCTTTTCTTCGGTAGTAAGTCCCGTAGACTCAACTTTGATTTCGGGGACGAAATCTTTGTTTTGTTTATTGGGATTTGTAACATCCCATTTCCAACTAGACCCCTAAGAATGGTTTTGGCCATGACTAGGTCATGACAAACCCTAGGAAGCCAGTAATGGGTCAAGAGATAGGGGACAGGAAGGTGGGGGAATCACCATGGTCTGCAAATAGTAGAACTCTGAACCATGGTTTAGGATGACCATGGGCTACACCTTGACCCCAAGACCCTACCACAACACCCCTAATACCTTGGGAGGCCCATTAGAGCCATAAGGACCCATTGGGGTCAAACAAAGAGGCTCAATTGACCAAGGTCAACCCTAGCCCTAAATGGGTCAAACTAGCCTACTTAGGGTCAATTGACCTACTCCTAGCCTAGAGGACCCCACCTATGCCCTCCTAACCCTAAAGTGAGGTCAATGGGTCTCTAAGGACACATTGGGGTCAGCCCTAGAGGCCAGGTTGACCCAAGTCAACTCAAGCTCCTAATCTGGTCAAAGTACCCTTACCAAGGGTATGTGACCTCCAAAGTGCAGGGTAACCCTACATAACCCTTCCTAGACCTTAGGGGAGGCCAATGGGTCACCAAGGACCCAATAGGGTCAACCCAAATGGTTTTGTTGACCCAAGTCAACTCTGGCCCTAAAATGATCAAAGTGCCCTTACCAAGGGGCATGTGACCCCCAAGATGCCCAACCAACCTTACCCAAGTCTCCTAGACCTTAAGGGAGTCCAATAGGTCACCAAGGACCCATTGGGGTCAACTCAAATGGTCATGTTGACCAAGGTCAACTCTATGCTAGAGTTAGGTCAAATTAGCCTAAATGAGTCAACCCAAGCTCAACCCCTTTTTCCTTTTGAGTTAACCACAACATAATGAAATATTATGGGTGGAAAGGGCTGCCAATAGGCTGGGGAGTCAGCATGGTCAGTTTTGGTGACTAGGAAAGAGAGAGAAAGCTTCATCCCACACTAATGGAGGAGAGAGAAAAGGGGGAAGAGAGTTGAAGGAGGAGATTGGCCAAGGAAAGGCCAATGGTCCCCATTGATGGCAGCATTCATCTCCTCCAGTGAAGGGGAGGAGTTTCCAGCCGTTTTCCTGGCTGTCAAGGGGCAGTTACAGCCTCCACCATCATGGCCGAGACAAGCCTTTAATGGCCATGATGGCCATGGCAGTTTCTCCCATTCTTCTCCCCCTCTGATGATTTAAACACCACCAGTGAGCTTGGGGGAGAATTTCCCAATCCTTAACTGAAGAAATCCGGCGAGTTTACTGGGAGGTTGCAGAAATCCGATCGGCGGCGCCACCACCATGTCAACCCGCAGATCCGCTCGTCTCCAGGCCGCCAACAAGGTCCTCCTCCTCCTCTTTTCTCATGGGTAGATCTTAGGTTCCATTAGGGCTGAGGTTCGGGCTCAATTGAGCCCGATCCAATTCAGAAAATTCATGGCTTTCGGCCGAGAAAATTCTTGGTTGGATCGCCGGAATCCGCCCCTCCGGCGGCTGTGCCGCCGTCTGGCGATAGCCACCACCTCAACGGAGGTGATGGTGGCGGTGGCCGGCCGGGGAAGGGACTGGGTGGCCGGCGGCAGACGTTTGAAGTCGGCGCAGGAAGGAGCAATCCTGGCCGTTGGCTCATCGGGGACGATGACCAGATGCCGTCGATCTGCGCCAAGATTCGTGCGGCATCAGATTAGATACTATAGGAATTAAATAAGAAACATTTCATTTCTGTCACACTGATTGTATTTAATGTATTTAATTTTTAAAAATACTTAGGGACCCTGAATGGAAATCTGCCCAACATGAAAATTGTAGCTTAGGGTGTCTAGTTTGTAGCAAAAATTGTTTGGACCCTTTTTGGCCACTGGTTAGACCAGGGTACCCTTTTTGGTAGGACCTATACCTAGACCTAAACAGAAATTAATTTTGGTGCCCACACTTCATTCCTTGTCCAAACAAGTTGAAATTTGGGCAGTGAGAAGGTCTTAGGCATATCTAGAACCTGTCCAAAATTTAGAATTTTTGGAGAACATTTTTCTATAGTGTTTAGAAAAATTTAATAAATCATGATTAATTTAATTATGTGAGCTAATTAATTCAAAACTCCCCCAAATTTTGGTGGGTGGTCTTAGATGTCATGATAGGTATAGGGTTAAAACTTTAGCTCATTTGGAGATGTTTAGGATAGGTAATTTACCCACCCTATATATGACCCTATAAGGGTATTTTGGTCAAAAACCACTATTTGATGGTTGAGTGGCCAAATTCCCTCATCAGAGGCTGAAATTTTGGCCACTGATATACTTTGACTTCTTACACTCACTTATGAAGTTTGGAGTGGTTTGGACTAGGGTAGCCATAGAATTTTAGGGTAGGCCCTTTAGGGTAAGTTTCTAGGGTTTGAGGAATTTGGGGTCAAAAGACCTTGGATGGGCTTGAAACTTGTGACAGATGTCCAAAGGGTTACTATGGTCCTGTGGTTAAAATTTTAGGGCATTTGGAAGAATTTAAACCCCTTAAATCTATAACCCTAGTTTAGGGCACTAGCTTTGAAATCATAAGTTCTAATACCAAAACCTTCTGAAAAGGGCTGAGTTTTTGAATGGGTAGTTGTTTAGGGTACATACATCTCTGGAAATTTTATAATAAATTTTGGATGAATATTTTTGGTACTTTATTCACAAAGTCATGTTTTACAATTTCCACTTAGGAATTTGTGGAGATAAATATACTTGATTAAATCTGATGAAACTTAGCAAAGGGGCTTGTAATAATGGAACCCATCTCTGTAAATTTTTATGAAATTTTTGAAGAATAATATTTAGTAGTTGCTTCTTTAATTATTTAATTCTATGGAACTTGGGTAAATTTAATAATGACATTTAGATGGTCTGAAAAATTTTAATTTCTTCATCATGATGTTTCTAGTTCCTTATGAAGCCCTAGTAATTTTTACATAATTATTGGAGACATATTTGTGGCACTTCCTTCATTATAGTTGATCTTGGGAATTATTTTCAATAAATCTTTTAGAGGTCAAAAACTACATGGAAAATATGAAAATTGTCAACCAATAATATTTCTCTGTTATTTAGTGGATAAAAATTTTAGGAGGCCATTACCTGAGCAAATCTTATGGTTCATGTTCAAATTGACTATGGCCTAGCTGTTGAGGAAAATTCAATAAATAGTAGATTAATTAGGAAAAATATAATTTTCTGAATTTAGACTATAATTATCATAATAGACCTCTGGTAAAATTTGTAGAGTTATTGGAGGAGAATTTAGAGTATCACCTATTGAGTACATCATGAAGCTTAAGTGGTCTGCATATAGCAAAACTGCAGGATTTCATTTGGATGTGAATTAGGGCACGTAAGATGGGTCTTGATGGTTTGTTGCAAGAACAAGTGGAATGGGCTGCATCTCTGGAAGATGAGTGAGTAGGGTGTGGTTTTGTCTAGGGTTTAAGGCGTTCGGGTCCGACGAAAGATCGTCCTACCCAAGGAGAGTTGGAGTCAAATCACCCTAGGATTAGCATATCGAAACATGAGGAAATAATGGGTAAGGGAATCAACCAATAATAAAATAAGTACCTTGCGAAAGGGAACGCTGGGCGTAATCCCAACACAGTTCCTAGTGCCCCTTGAGAGCCCTTCACAGGGAATACCGGGGGCAGTCCTGGGTTAACGTAATCTGTTTAACAAGCTGAAAAGAGTAACTTAGTAATTAGGGTTGCACATTTCACAGACACTGATGGCACGGGATGTTAGCTGGGAGCTTCGGCTCGGATAGTTAAAGACGGACTTTGGGTCCGGGGAGCTTCGGCTCGATTGTTGTGACGGACGTGTTGGTCCGGGGAGATTCGGCTCGGGTTTTGATTACGCTAAACTTGCATGTGCATAAAAGGAATGATATTAAGGTGGTGGGTCTCCGGTATTGGAGGATCTTAGCACATACACCAATCCGTTGACTCGGCAAGTGTTGTGATAGCACTTCGCCAACAGAAGTCCGGTGCGCCAGCCGGCAAGAGTACGCAGGAGTCCGCTTGTGCACCAGCGTTGAGGCGTACGATAGGTCTGACCAGTAGTGCTATACTGGTTTAGAGGTGGGCGAGGCCCAACCCACCGCTTCCGTCTGCCACTACGGAGGTATCCTGGGAGGTGAGGCTCCCGAAAGGGGGAACTAAAGGTCTGTGTGCACAGAGTCGGGTGTGTGTGTTGCACTTGCTTGATCCATCATACCCACTTGCATGTCATAGCATAAGCGATTCATTTAACCTTCGACACCTAAAATATAAGTGGTATGGGACACTTATACATTAGGCCCTGCAAAACGACCCCTTGGTCTATAAGCTTGTGTGGGCAAGTTTATAAATTAAGGTTAATCTTCTTTACATATATATATTGCTGTTAATAACCGACACCCCAACGTATAAATTGGTATGGGACTCTTTATACGATGGGAGCCTTGCAAAAGACCCCTTGCTTATATGTACCCATATAAGTTAAGGTCACTTTACTTTACTTGTTTACATATATGATTAGTTACTATATAAATTGCTAGATTTAAGTCCACCGTCACCTGCATTTGATATACTCTCCACTTTCAAGTCCTCCCTTTCTTCCTCTCCGCTCGGTGCCTAGGAGCCACGGGGGAAGGGGTGGGGGATGATAGGACTTAGTCTTTTAGACTAACGGTTTTCGAACCACATCATTTAGGGGATCGCGGAGCCCAGACTGGAGGAGCAGCCCCAGAGGTTGACACGCTTGGAGATAGGGCAGTCTAGCACAGGAGTTCAGACAGCTGGGACCGTGAGGCCCTTACTCTAGTAGTTTTTATTTTATTTCCTCATGAGAGATCTTGTAGTGAGGAATTGATGTATCGGGCATAAGCCCTTATTTACAGTGCTTGGTTTTGTGGACTCTCCCATCGTGGAGATATTTTTATTTGATGTGATATTTCTGTGGACTCTTTCTTAGAGTTTTGCTGTGCGTGATATTACTCTAATTTTGTTACTATGCTGCGATCGAATTGGCCGGCAGAAACGGCGTTTTGTGGTGATGCCGCTTCAAGGCGTGAAGGAGTCACCGCAAAACGGCGGTTCTGGGCCTAAGACCCCGGTGTCAAAAAAAAATGGGGTCTTACAAGTGGTATCAGAGGAAACCTCGATCGACAAGTAACAGTCCACAACCCCTGGTCCACCCCCGCGCGAGCTTAGTTTGCGGACAAACTAGCAGCGGAAGCAGTGGTGAGACCCTAAGGAGGAATCACTTGTAAAATAGTCCACTTTGCATATAATTGAGCTGATTACCCACTAATATAGTTTGTTTCGCAGCCTCCAGCTCAGCCCACACCACAAGGCGGGGCCCAGCGGACTCCGGACGTTGCACCACCTCCCCCGGTCCCTACTCCTTTCCTACAGTCGGAGGTGGGACAGACGTTGACAGCCATTTTGGATGCTTTCAGGGCTCAACAGGTTCTGGCTCCGCAGCCAAACCCGAGCGTCAACTGGCTGAGTATCTTTCGAGGACTCGCTCCCCCATCCTACTGTGGGACTGAGTCTGCCGTCCGGACAGAGGAGTGGCTAGATATCATGTACGAGATGTTGACTGGAATCAAGTGCCCGTGGGAGGAAAGGGTGCCCTTGGTCGTGTCTTTCTTTTGTCCTCGTGTTGCACCCATTTTTTGCCGCCCGGCTGCAAGAACGGTGATTTTTGCCTCCGGCGAGCGCGCTCTCTCAACGAAGGCGGGCCCGTGGGTACCGCCCATGCGGACCCGGCGGAATTTTCGGGATCAACAGAACCGACACGTGTCCTTAACATCCTGCGCAGGCGACGGGCAGGAAAACAAAAGAAAGACGTGACTTAGTTTCCAAAAGCAAGACGCTTCAAACGACCATAACTTTTGATCGGACCGTCTGATTTTCGCGCACAATACCATTTCGAAAAGCTCTCGATGTTGCCCATCCGCTGGCGAACCGGGTGAAACCGTTCGAGCGCATTTTGTGCCCTCAGATCGCGTGTATTCAACTCTATTTTGAAGTTGTCGCAGTGTTTTCATTTCGTCAATTTCGTCCTAACGGATATGCAAGCGAAATCTTCCTTCGGGAAAAACTCCCAAGGATACGGTACTGGCTGAGACACAACTGCGCGCTCAGGCGGCGAAATCGTAACCGCTTCCCAATTTCGGGGATCCCGCACAGGGGCGGCGGCGCGGCGACCCCGTCGTTGCCGCGCGTAAAAATCGGAGCAGCCAAAATTGCTCAAACCGAATGGAAACGGAGCCCGCAATGCGGAAAATCGGGGGTCGGGGATCTTGGCTTAAATAAAACGTCTCGGAGTATTCCAACGTGTGCGACCATACCAGCACTAGAGCACCTGATCCCATCAGAACTCCGCAGTTAAGCATGCTTGGGCGAGAGTAGTACTGGGATGGGTGACCTCCTGGGAAGTCCTCGTGTTGCACCCATTTTTTGCCCCCGGCTGCAAGAACGGCGATTTTTTCCTCCGGCGAGCGCGCCCTCTCAACGAAGGCGGGCCCGTGGGTACCGCCCACGCGGACCCGACGGAATTTTCGGGATCAACAGAACGGGCACGTGGCCTTAACATCCTGCGCAGGTGACGTGCAGTAAAACAAAAGAAAGACGTGACTTAGTTTCCAAAAGCAAGGCGCTTCAAACGACCATAACTTTTGATCGGACCATCTGATTTTCGCGCACAATACCATTTCGGAAAGCTCTCGGTGTTGCCCATCCGCTGGCGAGCCGGGTGAACCCGTTCGAGCCCGTTTTGTGCCCTCAGATCGCGTGTATTCAGCTCCGTTTTGAAGTTATCGCAGTGTTTTCATTTCGTCAATTTCGTCCTAACGGATATGCCAGCGAAATCTTCCTTCAGGAAAAACTCCCAAGGATACGGTACTGGCCGCGACACAACTGCGCGCTCAGGCGGAGAAATCGCCACCGGTTCCCAATTTCGGGGATCCCGCGCAGGGGCGGGGGGGCGGCGACCCGGTCGTTGCCGCGCGTAAAAATTGGAGCCGCCAAAATTGCTGAAACCGAATGGAAATGGAGCCCGCAATGCGGAAAATCAGGTGTCGGGGATCTTGGCTTAAATAAAACGTGCCAGAGTATTCCAATGTGTGCGACCATAACAGCACTAGAGCACCGGATCCCATCAAAACTCCGCAGTTAAGCGTGCTTGGGCGAGAGTAGTACTTGGATGGGTGACCTCCTGGGAAGTTCTCGTGTTGCACCCATTTTTTGCCGCCCGGCTGCAAGAACGGCGATTTTTGCCTCCGGCGAGCGCGCTCTCTCAACGAATCGGGCCCGTGGGTACCGCCCACGCGGACCCGGCGGAATTTTCGGGATCAACAGAACCGACACGTGGCCTTAACATCCTGCGCAGGCGACGGGCAGGAAAACAAAAGAAAGACGTGACTTAGTTTCCAAAATCAAGGCGCTTCAAATGGCCATAATTTTTGATCGGACCGTCTGATTTTCGCGCTCAATACCATTTCGGAAAGCTCTCGGTGTTGCCCATCTGCTGGCGAACAGGGTGAACCCGTTCGAGCACGTTTTGTGCCCTCAGATCGCGTGTATTCAGCACCGTTTTGAAGTTGTCGCAGTGTTTTCATTTCGTCAATTTCGTCCTAACGGATATGCCAGCGAAATCTTTCTTCGGGGAAAACTCCCAAGGATACGGTACTGGCCGCGACACAACTGCGCGCTCAGGCGGCGAAATCGTAACCGCTTCCCAATTTTGGGGATCCCGCACAGGGGCGGCGGCGCGGCGACCCGGTCGTTGCCGCGCGTAAAAATCGGAGCAGCCAAAATTGCTCAAACCGAATGGAAACGGAGCCCGCAATGCGGAAAATCGGGGGTCGGAGATCTTGGCTTAAATAAAACGTCTCGGAGTATTCCAACGTGTGAGACCATACCAGCACTAGAGCACCGGATCCCATCAGAATTCCGCAGTTAAGCGTGCTTGGGCGAGAGTAGTACTGGGATGGGTGACCTCCTGGGAAGTCCTCGTGTTGCACCCATTTTTTGCCGCCCGACTGCAAGAACGGTGATTTTTTCCTCCGGCGAGCGCGCTCTCTCAACGAAGGCGAGCCCGTGGGTACCGCCCATGCGGACCCGGCTGAATTTTCGGGATCAACAGAACCGACACGTGTCCTTAACATCCTGCGCAGGCGACGTGCAGGAAAACAAAAGAAAGACGTGACTTAGTTTCCAAAAGCAAGACGCTTCAAACGGCCATATCTTTTGATCGGACCGTCTGATTTTCGCACACAATACCATTTCGGAAAGCTCTCGATGTTGCCCATCCACTGGCGAACCAGGTGAAACCGTTCGAGCGCATTTTGTGCCCTCAGATCGCGTGTATTCAGCTCCATTTTGAAGTTGTTGCAGTGTTTTCATTTCGTCAATTTCGTCCTAACGGATATGCAAGCGAAATCTTCCTTCGGGGAAAACTCCCAAGGATACGGTACTGGCCGAGACACAACTGCGCGCTCAGGCGGCAAAATCGTAACCGCTTCCCAATTTTGGGGATCCAGCACAGGGGCGGCGGCGCGGCGACCCGGTCGTTGCCGCGCGTAAAAATCGGAGCAGCCAAAATTGCTCAAACCGAATGGAAACGGAGCCCGCAATGCGGAAAATCGGGGGTCGGGGATCTTGGCTTAAATAAAACGTCTCGGAGTATTCCAACGTGTGCGACCATACCAGCACTAGAGCACCGGATCCCATCAGAACTCCGCAGTTAAGCATGCTTGGGCGAGAGTAGTACTGAGATGGGTGACCTCCTGGGAATTCCTCGTGTTGCACCCATTTTTTCCCCCGGCTGCAAGAACGGCGATTTTTGCCTCCGGCGAGCGCGCCCTCTCAACGAAGGCGGGCCCGTGGGTACCGCCCACGCGGACCCAACAAAATTTTCGGGATCAACAGAACGGGCACGTGGCCTTAACATCCTGCGCAGGTGACGTGCAGTAAAATAAAAGAAAGACGTGACTTAGTTTCCAAAAGCAAGGCGCTTCAAACGACCATAACTTTTGATCGGACCATCTGATTTTCGCGCACAATACCATTTCGGAAAGCTCTCGGTGTTGCCCATCCGCTGGCGAGCCGGGTGAACCCGTTCGAGCCCATTTTGTGCCCCCAGATCGCGTGTATTCAGCTCCGTTTTGAAGTTATCGCAGTGTTTTCATTTCGTCAATTTCGTCCTAACGAATATGCCAGCGAAATCTTCCTTCAGGAAAAACTCCCAAGGATACGGTACTGGCCGCGACACAACTGCGCGCTCAGGTGGAGAAATCGCCACTGCTTCCCAATTTCGGGGATCCCGCGCAGGGGCGGCAGCGCGGCGACCCGGTCGTTGCCGCGCGTAAAAATTGGAGCCGCCAAAATTGCTGAAACCGAATGGAAACGGAGCCCGCAATGCGAAAAATCGGGCGTCGGGGATCTTGGCTTAAATAAAACGTGCCGGAGTATTCCAACATGTGCGACCATACCCGCACTAGAGCACCGGGTCCCATCAGAACTCCGCAGTTAAGCGTGCTTGGTCGAGAGTAGTACTGGGATGGGTGACCTCCCGGGAAGTCCTCGTGTTGCACCCATTTTTTGCCGCCCGGCTGCAAGAACGGCGATTTTTGCCTCCGGCGAGCGCTTTCTCTCAACGAAGGCGGGCCCGTGGGTACCGCCCACGCGGACCCGGCGGAATTTTCGGGATCAACAGAACCGACACATGGCCTTAACATCCTGCGCAGGCGACGGGCAGAAAAACAAAAGAAAGACGTGACTTAGTTTCCAAAAGCAAGGCGCTTCAAACGGCAATAACTTTTGTTCGGACCGTCTGAGTTTCGCGCTCAATACCATTTCGGAAAGCTCTCGGTGTTGCCCATCCGCTGGCAAACAGGGTGAACCCATTCGAGCGCGTTTTGTGCCCTCAGATCGCGTGTATTCAACATTATTTTGAAGTTGTCGCAGTGTTTTCATTTCGTCAATTTCGCCCTAACGGATATGCCAGCGAAATGTTTCTTCGGGGAAAACTCCCAAGGATACGGTACTGGCCGCGACACAACTGCGCGCTTAGGCGGCGAAATCGCCACCACTTCCCAATTTCGACATGTGCGACCATACCCGCACTAGAGCACCGGATCCCATCAAAACTCCGCAGTTAAGCGTGCTTGGGCGAGAGTAGTACTTGGATGGGTGACCTCCTGGGAAGTTCTCGTGTTGCACCCATTTTTTGCCGCCCGGCTGCAAGAACGGCGATTTTTGCCTCCGGCGAGCGCGCTCTCTCAACGAATCGGGCCCGTGGGTACCGCCCACGCAGACCCGGCGGAATTTTTGGTATCAACAGAACGGACGCGTGGCCTTAACATCCTGCGCAGGCGACGAGCAGGAAAACAAAAGAAAGACGTGACTTAGTTTCCAAAAGCAAGGCGCTTCAAACGTCCATAACTTTTGATCGGTCCGTCTGATTTTCGCGACAATACCATTTCGGAAAGCTCTCGGTGTTGCCCATCCGCTGGCGAGCCGGGTGAACCCGTTCGAGCCCGTTTTGTGCCCTCAGATCGCGTGTATTCAGCTCCGTTTTGAAGTTGTCGCAGTGTTTTCATTTCGTCAATTTCGTCCTAACGGATATTCCAGCAAAATCTTCCTTCGGGGAAAACTCCCAAGGATACGGTATTGGTCGCGACACAACTGCGCACTCAGGCGGTGAAATTGCCACCGCTTCCCAATTTCGGGGATCCCGCGCAGGGGCGGCAGCGCGGAGACCCGTTCGTTGCCGCACGTAAAAATTGGAGTCGACAAAATTGCTCAAACCGAATGGAAACGGAGCCCGCAATGCGGAAAATCGGGCGTCGAGGATGTTGGCTTAAATAAAACGTGCCGGAGTATTCCAACGTGTGCAACCATACCAGCACTAGAGCACCGGATCCCATCAAAACTCCGCAGTTAAGCGTGCTTGGGCGAGAGTAGTACTGGGATGGGTGACCTCCTGGGAAGTACTCGTGTTGCATCCATTTTTTGCCGCCCGGCTGCTAGAACGGCGATTTTTGCCTCCGGCGAGCGCGCTCTCTCAACGAAGGCGAGCCCGTGGGTACCGCCCACGCGGACCCGGCGGAATTTTCGGGATCAACAGAACGAACACATGGTCTTAACATCCTGCGCAGGCGACGGGCAAGAAGACAAAAGAAAGACGTGACTTAGTTTCTAAAAGCAAGGCGCTTCAAACGACCATAACTTTTGATCGGACCGTCTGATTTTCGCGCATAATACCATTTCGGAAAGCTCTCGGTGTTGCCCATCCGCTGGCGAGCCGGGTGAACCCGTTCGAGCCCGTTTTGTCCCCTCAGATCGCGTGTATTCAGCTACGTTTTGAAGTTGTCGCAGTATTTTCATTTCGTCAATTTCGTCCTAACGGATATGCCAGCGAAATCTTCCTTCGGGGAAAACTCCCAAGGATACGGTACTGGCCGCGACACAACTGCGCGCTCAGGCGGCGAAATCGCCAACACTTCCCAATTTCGGGGATCCAGCTCAGTGGCGGCGGCGCGGCGACCCGGTCGTTGCCGCACGTAAAAATTGGAGCCGCCAAAATTGCTCAAACCGAATGGAAATGGAGCCCGCAATGCAGAAAATCGGGCGTCGGAGATCTTGGCTTAAATAAAACGTGCCGGAGTATTCCAACATGTGCGACCATACCAGCACTAGAGCACCGGATCCCATCAGAGCTCCGCAGTTAAGCGTGCTTGGGAGAGAGTAGTACTGGGATGGGTGACCTCTTTGGAAGTCCTCGTGTTGCATCCATTTTTTGCCGCCCGGCTGCTAGAAAGGCGATTTTTTGCCTCCAGCGAGCGCGCTCTCTCAACGAAGGCGGGCCCGTGGTTACCGCCCCCGCGGACCCGGCGGAATTTTCGGGATCAACTGAACGGACACGTGGCCTTAACATCCTGCGCAGGCGACGGGCAGGAAAAGAAAAGAAAGACGTGACTTAGTTTCCAAAAGCAAGTCGCTTCAAACGGCCATAACTTTTGATCGAACCGTCTGATTTTCGCGCATAATACCATTTCGGAAAGCTCTCGGTGTTTCCCATCCGCTGGCGAGCTGGGTGAACCCGTTCGAGCCCATTTTGTGCCCTCAGATCGCGTGTATTCAGCTCCGTTTTGAAGTTGTCGCAGTGTTTTCATTTCGTCAATTTCGTTCTAACGGATATGCCAGCGAAATCTTCCTTCGGGGAAAACTACCAAGGATACAGTACTGGCCGCGACATAACTGCGCGCTCAGGCGGCGAAATCGCCACAGCTTCCCAATTTCGGGGATCCCGCGCAGGGGCGGCGGCGCGACGACCCAGTCGTTGCCGCGCGTAAAAGTTGGAGCCGCCAAAATTGCTCAAACCGAATGGAAACGGAGCCCGCAATGCGGAAAATTGGGCGTCGGGGATCTTGGCTTAAATAAAACGTGCCGGAGTATTCCAACGTGTGCGACCATACCAGCACTAGAGCACCAGATCCCATCAGAACTCCGCAATTAAGCGTGTTTGTGCGAGAGTAGTACTGGGATGGGTGACCTCCTGTGAAGTACTCGTGTTGCACCCATTTTTTGGCGCCCGGCTGCAAGAACGGCGATTTTTGCCTCCGGCGAGTGCGCTCTCTCAACGAAGGCGGGCCCATGGGTACCGCCCACGCGGACCCGGCGGAATTTTCAGGATCAACAGAACGGACACGTGGCCTTAACATCTTGCACCGGTGACGGGCAGGAAAACAAAAGAAAGACGTGACTTAGTTTCCAAAAGTATGGCACTTCAAACGACCATAACTTTTGATGGGACCGTCTGATTTTCGCCCACAATACGATTTCGGAAACTCTCGGTGTTTCCCATCCGCTGGCGAGCCGGGTGTACCCGTTCGAGCCCGTTTTGTTCCCTCAGATCGCGTCTATTCAGCTCAATTTTGAAGTTGTCGCAGAGTTTTCATTTCGTCAATTTCGTCCTAATGGATATGCCAGTGAAATCTTCCTTCGGAGAAAACTCCCAAGGATACAGTACTGGTGTTGGGTACATTGGAATATATGTACATGATTTGAAGAAGCCTCACCCTAATCAATGATATACATCAAGATGTATTTGATGTGTTTTGAGTTTATGTGTGAAGGTTAAGTAATTGCAGGGAAAGCATAAAAGATTCTAAGTCCATGTGTCGACACCTAGAAGAAAAGTGTCGACACTTAAGAAGGCTTGTGTCGACACTTGGAGTAATTGTGTCGACACCAGGAAGACAGAGTCGACACCAGAAGGAAAGTGTCGACACATAGAGGCATTGTCGACACAAAGTGATGAATTGTCTAAAGTATCAGTGTCGACACTTAGAAGCAGTGTCGACACCCAGAGGAACTTTGTTGACATCAAAAGTGTCGACACTAGGAGGCTGTGTCGACACTCAGCAAACTTCAACAAAGTTTAAGTACAAGTGTCGACACAAAGAAGATGTGTCGACACTCAGCAAAGTCTCAACACATGAAGAATGTGTCGACATAAAGGAGATGTGTCGACACTCAGCAAAAGTTTCAACACAGAAGGCATGTGTCGACACAAAGGAGATGTGTCGACACTCAGTAAAAGTTTCAACACAATAAGATGTGTCGACACAAAGGAGTTGTGTCGACACTTAGCAGAAATCAACTAAGTATTGAAGTAGAAGGACTTGTGTCGACACACATGATCAGTGTCGACACATTCTGAAGAAGCAGTGTCGAGAAGCAGTTTCTACAACACAAGGAGTTGTGTCGACACCATGAAGGCTAGTGTCGACACTTAGTCTACTTGTGTCGACACTTGGTCTATTTGTGTCGACACATAAAGACTATCTGTCTCGACACTTTCAGACAGTGACAGAGATTTCAAGAAGCGACTGGATGACTTGATAGCTGCCATTTCAACCGGTCAACTGCTACTGTCAGAGCTGTCAGAAGATCGTTAGAAACCGGATCAGCCGGTCACCATGAAGAAAGCTTATATAAAGGCTTATTCCTTCAACAGAAGTGAATCACATGAATCATTCAAGGAAGTGAAAAACATCACAACAAGAAGAAGACCTTCAAGTGAAGATCTAAGAAGTTGGAGAGAGAAAGCTCCTTCTAAGAAGACAGCTATTGAACCAGGCTGATAAGGAAGTTTCAGATTGAGATCTGATTCTCAAGACTGCAGTTGATTGAAGATCATCTGCACAAGAGATTCAACCCTACTGTGTTCTAATTCAAGAAGCTTTGAAGAAAGCCAAGGGAGGTTGATCTCTGCAAAGTTCTTTCAAGAACTCATCAAGAAGCCAGTCAACTCATCTTTCTCAATCTGAGTTGTGGTTAATAATCATTGTACTCATCATTTTCTATAGGATCCTTAGGGATCTGAGTTGTAAGCCTATATCTATAAAGGCTGAGTGGTAGGGCTTGTTTGCCTGAGTGTAGGAGATACATTTCTCTGAGTGTAGGCCTTGTTGAAGGCTGAGTGTAGGCCTTGTTGAAGGCTGAGTGTAGGTCTTGGTGAAGACTAAGTGGTAGGGCTGTTGTGCCTGAGTTGTAGGAGTGGGATCACTCTGAGTTGTAGGAACCTGTTTGGGGTTCTGAGCTGTAAGATCTGTGGATCTGAGAAGTAGTGGAGAAGTTAGGCCGAATCTAGTACACTACTAGATAGGCGAAGGGGGAAAGTGGATGTACCCAGACCTTGGGGAACCACTATAAAAGTTGTGTGTACTCTGTGTGTGATTTATTCTGTGATTGATGTGTTATATGTACTGAATTGCTGTAGAGAATTGCATAAACAGGTCTAGTGATTCAGTGTTTCTGCCTTAAAAGTTAAAAAGATTAAGTGCACCTATTCACCCCCCCACTAGGTATTTAGGCACTAGTTCTTTCAAGTGGTATCAAAGCGAGGTTACTCAAAAAGGACATAACAGTCTGAGTAAAGATCCTGTAGGCAGAATCAGCATAATCAAGAATCAAGAAAATGGGTTCAACTGAGAATCACAAAGAGCTAGGATCCATGAAATTGTCAATCTGCAGAAAGGAGATTTTTGGCATTTGGAAAGAAAGGGTTAGACTTTTTATGGAAGCCTCTGACCCAAGAATATACATTATAGTTAAAGAAGGGCCATATGTGCCAATGAAAGTATCTGTTCTAGATGCCAATCAGAGAACTCCCAAAGACTATTCAGAAATGTCCAAGGATGAAATTATTCTGGCCACTATGGACAAAAGGGCCCAGAATATTATTGTAAGTGCAATTGATGATGCCACTTTTCAGAATCTGATTCATTATAAAACATCAAAAGAAATGTGGGACACACTGATAGTCTATATGGAGGGATCAGAAGAGGTAATACAAGACAGGAAGTCTTTGTTAAACCAAGAGTATGAAAGCTTCAGACAAGGCAAGTCTGATAGCATAACTGAATGCTACAAGAAATTCTATAGGATAGTCAATGAATTGATGTCCTATGGAAGAGAGTTCAGCAATTATGAGTTGAATGATAAGTTTTTGAGATCCCTGACAAAGGACTGGGATACCAAGTTTTGTGCCATAAGGGAAATGACCAAATTAGCAAACATTCCTCCTCCAACCTTGTTTAACAAACTGTTATCTTATGAGATGCAGTTAATGGTGAGAAAGGAGGAAGAAAAGACTACAAGAGTGGAGCACAAGGAAAGAGTTGTGGCCTTCAAGACTGAAGCCACTAGGAAATATAAAAGCAAGTCTCCATCTCCACCTCAAAAAGTTGCTGAGGCTAAGACAGATACTTCAGATAGTAAGAAGTCCGAAAGCAGTGAAAGTGATGAAGACTTTGCTGCATTCACTAGACATTTTCAGAAGTTTCTAAAAAAGAAGCAGTGGAGGTCAAGGCCATCCACTTCACAGGAAAAAGATGACTATTATCAGAACAGGAAGTCATCAAGGAATGACAGGAGAAAGTCCAAGTCTAGTAAAACTACATCCTCAAAGATAGTATGCTATTGTTGCAATAGACAAGGACATGTAATAGCTGATTGTCCAAAAAAGAGGAAATAGTCCACTGACAAGAAGAAGACACAGTTCAAGGGCAAAAAGGAAAGGTCCTTTGTTGCCAAGAAGGATAAAAGTCTGACTGATATGTCATCTTCAGAAACTGATTCAGAAGTTGAAGCCTATATTGGCTTGTTTGCTGAAGAAGAAGAAAATGAGTTCATGCAGCTAATGAACTCAATATATGAGCATGAGGACATTCAGTGCAAGGGACTGATGGCCTTATCAGAAGGAGGCAAAATCCAAGATCAGCCTGGACCTAGTCAGGTACAAAATTGTTCTTCAAGTTCAATTTCTAGTGCTGGATCAGAATCAGATACATCAACATCAAGTGATGTGAGTAGATCTGAATCTGAAGGAGACATTCATCAGTTGATTGATGAATATAGAGTATTGTTGCAGGCTTTGAAGAAAAGCAAACTCTTGGCCAAAACTCAGGCTAAGGAGATTGCTAGTCTCAAAGTGGCTGCAACAGATTTTGACAAGTTGCTTGATCAGAAATTAAATGAAATAGCCAGACTGAAGAATATTACAGTTATTCAGATGGGGACTATTACATTTAAAAATGATCAAATTAGAAATCTGGAGGCTAGACTTCAGAAGGAGAGAGATATTGTTGCAAGTTTTTCTAAACCAAAATCTGTTTTACCTTTGATAGATGAATCTGTACATCAAAAGGGTAAAAATGGATTGGGGTTTACAAAACCTGCCGGTACAGTAAAGTCCAAGTCTAAGGGCAAAGCCCCAGTACTCAACAAGGAGCTTGCTGTAGATAAAACAGTCAGGGTTGTACCTAAACAAAGGTACAACAGATTTGAGTGCTGGTGTTGTGGCAAGGTAGGCCACTTTGCCATAGATTGTTGGCACAATTCAAGTGCTAAGGTGAGTAGCAAACTGTCTGCTAGAAAAGCTACAGGTAGTTTTGTTAAGAGTCAGACTAACTTGCACCAAGGACCCAAAAATTATTTGGGTTCTAAGGTTAAGTAATCTGTTTTGCAGGTGAGTCCAAGTGGCCATGCCCCAATATGGTACTTGGACAGTGGATGTTCCAGGCATATGACTGGAACTAGGGGATTGCTGAAGGACTATACACCAATCCAGGATGGTCCTAAGGTTACCTTTGGTGGTTCAGAAAAAGGAATCATCAAAGGTTTTGGTAACATTTCTAGCAACATTATTACAATTACTCAAGTGGCTTATGTAAAGGGTTTGAAACATAACCTCATTAGCATAAGTCAGCTGAGTGATTTAGGATATGACATCTCATTTGTCAAGGATGATTGTCATATCAGTAGGTCAAGTGATCAAAAGATCATTCTGACAGGATATAGGAAGAGAAATGTCTATTGTCTAGACATTATGTGTGAGAACTTTGTTTCTCCTATTTGTCTTGTAGCTGATGAGAAAGTCTCACATTGTGTTAAATGGAATAAGAGGCTGGCTCATCTTAACTATAAGACAATTGGCCAACTCTTTAGCAAAGAGTTAGTGAGGAATGGTCCTCAGGTTAAGTGTATTAAGGATGGGATATGCTCAGCTTGTCAAAAGGGCAAGTAGACCAGATCCACCTTTAATAGCATTGAGAACAAAGATGCTGTGAGGTGCCTATACCTCTTGCATATGGATCTTTTTGGTCCTATGCCAGTTCACAGCCTAGGTAGGAAGGTCTATACATTTGTGGTAGTTGATGACTACTCAAGGTATTCCTGGGTGTTCTTCCTAAGGCAAAAATCTGAAACTTCTAGTGTCTTTTATAGTTTTGTCAAACAAATTCAGAATGAGTTAAACAGTACAGTGGTCAAAATAAGAAGTGACCATGGTACTGAATTCCAATCTGATAGTATGTCAAAGCTATGTGAAGAGTTTGGGATATTTCAGGAATTTTCCTCACCAAGAACACCTCAGCAAAATGGTATTGCTGAAAGGAAAAATAGAACCTTGATAGAGGCTGGTAGAACCCTATTGAGTGACACATCTCTCCCAGAATATTTCTGGGCTGAGGCAGTAAACACTGCATGTCATGTAATCAATAGGGCCACTATCACCAAGAGCCACAAGAAGACCCCCTATGAGATTGTGAAGGGCAGAAGACCAAATCTATCCTATTTCAGGATCTTTGGTTGTAAATGTTATATACTTAATAATGGAAAGTCTTATCTAACTAAGTTTGCTGCCAAATCCCAAGAGGGGATCTTTGTTGGGTACAACAACAATAGTAAGGCTTATAGGGTCTACAACTTGATTACTCAAGTTGTAGAAGAGTTATTTCATGTAGTTTTTGATGAAGCTAGACTCATTAACAATGAATTGCATAGAAGTGTTTGCAGCTCTACAGGTGTAACTGAAAAGGTGAACAAGCTTACTATTGTAGAAGGTCCTACTGCAAGTCAGCAAGTGGAAGATGGTGGCTGCTGTCCAGGGGGAGTACAAGATACTCCTGTTGCTGAAGAAGACCTAGAGGAGCTGCTGAATGAAGAAGCTGAAGGTGTACAACCAGAAGACAGGCTGCCTCCAGCAAATAGGCATTTAAAAGATCATCCAGCCAATCAAATTATTGGAGATCTCAGACAAGGGGTACAAACAAGGAGCAGAAATCTAAGCTCAGTTCTCTACTCCAGCTTTCTATCTCAAGTAGAGCCAAAGAAATTTGAAGAAGCCATCATAGATCCTCATTGGATTGAGGCTATGCAAGAGGAGCTGAACCAGTTCAAAAGATGCAAAGTCTGGGAGCTAGTTCCTAAACCAAAAGTCCACAACATTATTGGAACCAAGTGGATCTTTAGGAACAAGTTGGATGAAAATGGAGTAATTATAAAGAACAAAGCTAGACTGGTTGCAAAAGGATATAGACAGGAAGAAGTTATTGATTTTGATCAGACCTTTGCTCCAGTAGCAAGACTGGAAGCAATAAGGATGTTCCTTGCCTATGCACCATTTCAAGGGTTCAAGGTATACCAAATGGATGTTAAGTCAGCTTTTCTGAATGGAAATCTGAAGGAAGAAGTCTATGTAGAACAGCCATCAGGTTTTGTTGAATCTACTAAACCTAATTATGTTTATAGACTTAGGAAGGCTTTGTATGGGTTAAAACAAGCACTTAGGGCTTGGTATGAAACCCTGTCTAGTTTCCTCATTGAGAATAAATTCACAAGGGGGAAAATAGACAAGACTTTATTCCTTAGGGAATCCAGAGGCAAGATTATCTTAGTCCAAATATATGTAGATGACATAATATTTGGGTCTACAGAAAGTAGTCTTTGTAAAAAGTTTGCAAAACTAATGCAAGGACAATTTGAAATGAGCAGTATGGGGGAAATTAAGTTCTTCTTGGGTCTCCAAGTTAGACAGACTGAAGATGGTTTATCCATATGCCAGTCTAAGTTCACCCTAGAGTTGATAAAGAAGTATGGTATGAAGTCATCCTGTACCATGAAAACTACTATGGGGTCAAGCATGTCTCTAAGAAAAGATGATGCAGGGAAACCTGTATATGAAACCTTGTATAGAGAGATAGTTGGCTCCCTACTATATTTGACTGCTAGTAGACCAGATATCATGTATGCTACATGTGTCTGTACTAGGTACCAAGCTTGCCCTAAAGAATCTCATTTGACAGTAGTCAAAAGAATTTTGAGATATCTAAAGGGCACTCCTTATCTAGGCCTTTGGTACCCTAGGAATGGAGATTTTGAACTGACATGTTATTCAGATGCAGATTTTGCAGGCTGCAAGGAAGATAGAAAGAGTACCATAGTTACCTGTCAATTTCTAGGTGAAAGGCTGGTGTCATGGAGTAGCAAAAAGCAGACCAATGTGGCTATCTCCACAGCTGAGTCAGAGTATGTTGCTGCAGGAAGCTGCTGTGCACAACTACTATGGATACAGCACCAGCTAGAAGATTATGGTATTCAAGTAAGTAGAACACCTTTATTTTGTGATTCTACAAGTGCTATTTCTATTGCAAATAATCCTGTCTCCCATAGTAGGACTAAGCATATAGAAATAAAATACCATTTTCTAAGAGAACATGTGGAAAAAGGAGATATTTCACTAGAGTATGTTAATACAGATAATCAGTTAACTGATATGTATACTAAGCCCTTAGATGAAACCAAATTCAATAAATTTAAAATTGAATTAGGGATGATAAAGTTGGAATAGTTTACAAAATTGGCCAAGTAAAATGGTGTCGACACACAGAGTTGTCTGTGTCGACACAGAGTAGTGGTGTCGACATTTCAGAGAAATGGTGTCGACACATCTAGGAAGTCTGTGTCGACACTTCAGAGAATTAGTGTCGACACATGCAGGGTAGGTGTCGACACATCCAGGGTGGTGTCGACACTTAGGATTTTCACAGAATTAGACTAGTAAAGTCTCGACTAGGTGTCGAGCTGAGTGGTGTCGACACATATATAAGTGTCGACACATATATTCTGTCGACTATACTTGTGTCGACACATAGTGGTCGAGACATTACAAGTAAATGTCGACACTTTTCAACAGTGTCGACACACTTTAAGTATTTTGACGCGCCTTTTCATCTTCGATTCTAGAAAGGTATAAATAGGTTTTCGCCAGTGTTTGTCAACACGCTTACCAAAGTTTCGAGACCAAACTTGTGTGTCGACATCTCTCTTCTCTAAGTTCAAAATTTCTTCAAACCCTAATGGCGCCCAAGCTAGAAGAGAATATTAATGAAGGATATGAGCTCGTGCGACACACCTTTGATGACGCGGAACCCGAAATCAAAGGTGTTGTAACCCTAATTGCCGAGACTGGATTGGAATATCTTGTATCAGAATCGATCAAGATCTAGAAGAAGGAGGTCCTGGAATTTTTGAGTGCAGCATCACTTGATGATACTGGACTCAAGATTAAGTCTAGAGTTCATGGGACCAAAGTCAAGGTCACACCAAAAAGTCTAAGGAAGGTACTTCAACTACCAAGAACAAAGGAGGAATAAGATGTATCTGCTTCTAAGACTAGAGAGGCATTGAGATGGTGTGGACTGGATTCAAATCTGAAAATTGGATCTGTTTTCAACAGAAAAGGGATGAACATTCAAGGAAAATTCTTGTCTGAAATAGTTGGCAAGGTCATTCTGAGCAAGCCTGGAGGACATGACAGAATTTCAGCCCATATGTTCAGTTTGATGATAAAGATTATCTTCAAACTTAAGACTGACTGGTCAGTAGTTCTGTTTGATAAGATAAAAGAGAGCATGAAGAAGCCCAATCTGGGTACAATTCTGAGTCTATAGCTAGCAGGAAGTATACCTAAGGTGATGAATCAAGCTGGTGGTTCAAAGATAAACCACATGAGGAGAATGGATGTCAGAATTTTCTCAAGATGGGATAGGGTGCTGACAAAGGAACTGCCATCTCCAGTAAAGGACACACCTCAGAAGAAGAAGAAGAAGACAGACATTGTGGCTCAAGAATCCTCCAGCAGCTCTGAAGAGCAAGTGGTCTTTACTTCTGATGATGAAGAGACAGGAAATGCTGGACAGTCTCCAGCAAGACAAGAAGATGCACAGAGGCAGGGGGAGCTACCCTCAGCTAGCCCAATTCACCTGGAATCACTCCAGGGGGAGCCTCTACATGTGGAAGAGCCAACTCCACTAGAGAGTGAAAGGGCTACCCAAACCATTCTGGAGGTAATCAATGAAATTAATCAATCAGATTTCCCTATAGAGGATGAAGTTTTGACTGATTCATTACCTAATGTTCATCAGCAAACACAGATACAATCTCAACCACAAGATGTTGTCATGGAGGACACATCTGTTGCTGATAAAGTGGTTGATGAGATCAGAGATTCTCCAGCCCATTCTCAACAGGAATTTACCTTAGAGGAGCTATTCCCTGATCTTGTACAGACAGATCTTGAGAAAGATATAGCTGCTGTTGAGGGGGCGAAGGCCCATGTTCAGGGGGAGAATAGGGAGAATATAGAGGAAACTGCTACACAAGAGACAGAGAAGCCAAAGGTTGCTGAGGAACCACAAAAGACTGAGAAGGAGTTACCTCCTAGTCCTAAGGATAGAGTGGACATAGTCAACACTTCTGCTTCAGAGGATGAGGAGGGTGCTAGAGCCAAGAAGAGAAAGTTCCAAGTCTTCAAAAGAAGGAGCCAGAACTACAAGAAAGCATTGCAAACAATTGCACCACAGCCTGCCCCATCTACTGACTATAGTTCCCTGATGGTGGCTTTACAGATTAAGATGGATGAACAAAGAAAACCTTTGGAAAAATATATGGATGAAGGGCATAAATCTCTGCAATTTGATCTGGCACAAGACATCAAGTCTATCAGATTTGAATTCAATCAAAACAAAAAGGAAATGACTGACTGCTTCCATAAGGGAGGAAATGCAGTGGTCTATCTGGCTACACATCAAGAGAATCTCAAGAAACAACTTGATGATCTGGCAGTAAAACAAGGTTATATGCTGGAAAATCAAATCAGAATGAATGATAATCTGACAGCATCTCACAATGCCATTGTCACTGAATTGAAAACCACAGCCACTGCACAACCTGTAGAAAGTGCAACTGCCAAAGCAGATTTTGATAAGAAGTTACAAGAGAGCCTTACTGCTTTTAAAACTGTGCTTGAAGATTCACAGAAGGCTATTGCTCAACAGCTTCAAAAGTTTAAACCTTTCTATAAAGATGAAGTTAACTATCTGAATGCCCAGATCAGGTTTTAGAAAGATGATCTAAGAGATCACATAGAGAGAGAAGTCATAAAGGGGGAGAGGGTATTAGTCAAGGCAGGCTCTGATCATGCCAAATGGATTTCAAATTCTATCAGAGCCACCCTTGGATATCCACCCTTATGTGATGATGACAATGTTGCAGAGTCTGGAATCAATCCTGCATACCTTGGAGGAGAGCAAGCTGAAGTAGCTCAAGTGATATACCCTCCACCAGACTTTGACATGATACATCAAGAGATACAGACTATGTATAGTCCTCCTGAGGGAAATCAGAATATCATTCTTGAGAAAGTAGTTCAGCTTGTGCCAGAGGCAATACTAAAAGAACAAGAGGCTTTGTTAAAAGAACAAGAGGCTCAATTGTCTAAGAAAAGATTCAGAGAGCAAGCTGAATTAAGGCCTGATTTTAAACAATGGAGCCCCACATCCAGGAATATCATCCTGACTGCATGGAAGGCTGCTAAGGACAATGTCCTGGATAGAGGCAAGTGGTATTCTGACCTGGAGTGGAGGAAGCATGAGAATAGGCAAGAGGCCATTGTACAATATAGAAGAAAGGCTAAACTGGAAAAGCTACCTCCTAATGCACAGGAGCCTAGCAAGTATTTTCCCAAGCCTTATCATTATTTTGAAAGGCAGAAGATAAAGGCTGAAGAGTTGAAAAAGAAAGATCTTAAAGGGAAGAAGCCTGCTGCTGCTGATGACACTGAAGCCCCAGTTCAAGCAAAGATTCAATCTGGAAAGGGGATTGTAATCAAGGAACCTGAGCAACAATAGGATAACATTTTCTTAAGTTTACAAGTTGTAATTTATAGTAAACTCTATGTACACTTTTGATTAATGTAAATATTGGAATTTGTAAGAACAATGTTATATGTTCATCTATTACATTAATTGTTCTTAGCTAATGGTATATACATGTTTTGTTCATGCATGTTTAAGTATTTTCCCTGTCATATATTACTGTTTTACATCATACTGAGAATTTGTTATGTATGGTGTATATCATTGACTAAGGGTTATGACTTCTCCAAATAGGGGGAGATTTTTGGGTACATTGGAATATATGTACCTGATTTGAAGAAGCCTCACCCTACTCAATGATATACATCAAGATGTATTTGATGTGTTTTGAGTTTATGTGTGCAGGTTAAGTAATTGTAGGGAAAGCATAAAAGATTCTAAGTCCATGTGTCGACACCTAGAAGAAAAGTGTCGACACTTAAGAAGGCTTGTGTCGACACCTAGAGAAGCAGTGTCGACACTTGGAGTAATTGTGTCGACACCAGGAAGACAGAGTCGACACCAGAAGGAAAGTGTCGACACATAGAGGTAGTGTCGACACAGAGTGATCAATTGTCTAAAGTATCAGTGTCGACACTTAGAAGAAGTGTCGACACCCAGAGGAACTTTGTCGACATCAAAAGTGTCGACACTAGGAGGCTGTTTCGACACTCAGCAAACTTCAACAAAGTTTAAGTACAAGTGTCGACACAAAGAAGATGTGTCGACACTCAGCAAAGTCTCAACACATGAAGAATGTGTCGACACAAAGGAGATGTGTCGACACTCAGCAAAAGTTTCAACACAGAAGGCATGTGTCGACACAAAGGAGATGTGTCGACACTCAGCAAAAGTTTCAACACAAGAAGATGTGTCGACACAAAGGAGTTGTGTCGACACTTAGCATAAATCAACTAAGTGTTGAAGTAGAAGGACTTGTGTCGACACACATGATCAGTGTCGACACATTCTGAAGAAGCAGTGTCGAGAAGCAGTTTCTACAACACAAGGAGTTGTGTCGACACCATGAAGGCTAGTGTCGACACTTAGTCTACTTGTGTCGACACTTGGTCTATTGTGTCGACACATAAAGACTATCTGTCTCGACACTTTCAGACAGTGACTGGATGACTTGACAGCTGCCATTTCAACCGGTCAACTGCTACTGTCAGAGCTGTCAGAAGATCGTTAGAAACCGGATCAGCCGGTCACCATGAAGAAAGTTTATATAAAGGCTTATTCCTTCAACAAAAGTGAATCACATGAATCATTCAAGGAAGTGAAAAACATCACAACAAGAAGAAGACCTTCAATTGAAGATCTAAGAAGTTGGAGAGAGAAAGCTCCTTCTAAGAAGACAGCTATTAAACCAGGCTGATAAGGAAGTTTCAGATTGAGATCTGATTCTCAAGACTGCAGTTGATTGAAGATCATCTGCACAAGAGATTCAACCCTACTGTGTTCTAATTTAAGAAGCTTTGAAGAAAGCCAGGGGAGGTTGATCTCTGCAAAGTTCTTTCAAGAACTCATCAAGAAGCCAGTCAACTCATCTTTCTTAATCTGAGTTGTGGTTAATAATCTTTGTACTCTTTATTTTCTGTAGGATTCTTAGGGATCTGAGTTGTAAGCCTATATCTATAAAGGCTGAGTGGTAGGGCTTGTTTGCCTGAGTGTAGGAGATACATTTCTCTGAGTGTAGGCCTTGGTGAAGGCTGAGTGTAGGCCTTATTGAAAGCTGAGTGTAGGTCTTGGTGAAGACTGAGTGGTAGGGCTGTTGTGCCTGAGTTGTAGGAGTGGGATCACTCTAAGTTGTAGGAACCTGTTTGGGGTTCTGAGCTGTAAGATTTGTGGATCTGAGAAGTAGTGGAGAAGTTAGGCTGAATCTAGTACACTACTAGATAGGCGAAGGGGGAAAGTAGATGTACCCAGACCTTGGGGAACCACTATAAAAGCTGTGTGTACTCTATGTGTGATTTATTTTGTGATTGCTGTGTTATATATGCTGAATTGCTGTAGAGAATTGCATAAACAGGTCTAGTGATTCAATGTTTCTGCCTTAAAAGTTAAAAAGATTAAGTGCACCTATTCACCGCCCCCCCCTCTAGGTGTTTAGGCACTATTTCTTTCAACTGGCCGTGACACAACTGCGCGCTCAGGCAGCGAAATCGCCACCGCTTCCAAATTTCGGGCATCCCGCGCAGGGGCGGCGGCGCGGCGACCCGGTCATTGCCGCGCGTAAAAATTGGAGCAGGCAAAATTGCTCAAACCGAATGGAAACGGAGCACGCAATGCGGAAAATCTGGCGTCGGGGATCTTGGCTTAAATAAAACGTGTCAGAGTATTCCAACGTGTGCGACCATACCAACACTAGAGCATCGGATCCCATCAGAACTCCGCAGTTAAGCGTGCTTGGGAGAGAGTAGTACTGGGATGGGTGACCTCCTGGGAAGTCCTCGTGTTGCACCCATTTTTTGCCGCCCGGCTGCAGGAACGGCGATTTTTGCCTCCGGCGAGCGCGCTCTCTCAACGAAGGCGGGCCTGTAGGTACCGCCCACGCGGACTCGGCGGAATTTTCAGGATCAACAGAACGGACATGTGGCCTTAACATCTTGCGCAGGCGACGGGCAGGAAAACAAAAGAAAGACGTGACTTAGTTTATAAAAGCAAGGCGATTCAAACAGCCATAACTTTTGATCGGACCATCTGATTTTCGCGCACAATACCATTTCGGAAAGCTCTCGGTGTTGCCCATCCGCTGGCGAGCCGGGTGAACCCGTTTGAGCCCGTTTTGTGCCCTCAGATTGCGTTTATTCAACAAGGTTTTGAAGTTGTCACAGTGTTTTCATTTCGTCAATTTCGTCCTAACGGATATGCCAGCGAAATCTTCCTTCGGGGAAAACTCCCAAGGATACGGTACTGGCCGCGACACAACTGCGCGCTCAGGCGGCGAAATCTCCACCGCTTCCCAATTTCGGGGATCCCGCGCAGGGGCGGCGGCGCGGAGACCCGGTCGTTGCCGCGCGTAAAAATTGGAGCCGCCAAAATTGCTCAAACCGAATGGAAACGGAGCCCGCAATGCGGAAAATCGGGCGTTGGGGATCTTGTCTTAAATAAAACGTGTCGGAGTATTCCAACGTGTGCGACCATACCAGCACTAGAGCATCGGATCCCATCAGAACTCCGCAGTTAAGCGTGCTTGGGCGAGAGTAGTACTGGGATGGCTGACCTTCTGGGAAGTCCTCGTGTTGCACCCATTTTTTGCCGCCCGGCTGCAAGAATGACGATTTTTGCCTCCAGCGAGCGCGCTTTCTCAACGAAGGCGGGCCCGTGGGTACCGCCCACGGAGATCTGGTGGAATTTTCGAGATCAACAGAATGGACACGTGGCCTTAACATCCTGCGCATGCGACGGGTAGGAAAACAAAAGAAAGACGTGACTTAGTTTCCAAAAGCAAGGCGCTTCAAACGGCCATAACTTTTGATCGGACCGTCTTATTTTCGCGCACAATACCATTTCAGAAACTCTCGGTGTTGCCCATCCGCTGGCGAGCCGGGTGAACCCGTTCGAGCCCGTTTTGTGCCCTCAGATATCGTCTATTCAGCTCAATTTTGAAGTTGTCGCAGTGTTTTCATTTCGTAAATTTCGTCCTAATGGATATGCTAGTGAAATCTTCCTTCGGAGAAAACTCAAAAGGATACGGTACTGGCCGCGACACAACTGCGCGCTCAGGCGGCGAAATCGCCACCGCTTCCCAATTTCGGGGATCCCGCGTAGGGGCGGCGGCGCGGCGACCCGTTCGTTGCCGCACGTAAAAATTGGAGCCGCCAAAATTGCTCAAACCGAATGGAAACAGAGCACGCAATGCGGAAAATCGGGCGTCGGGGATCTTGACTTAAATAAAACGTGCCGGAGTATTCCAATGTGTGCGACCATACTAGCACTAGAGCACCGGATCCCATCAGAACTCCGCAGTTAAGCGTGCTTGGGCGAGAGTAGTACTGGGATGGGTGACCTCCTGGCAAGTCCTCGTGTTGCACCCATGTTTTGCCGCCCGGCTGCAAGAACGACGATTTTTGCCTCCGGCGAGTGCTCTCTCTCAACGAAGGCGGGCCCGTGGGTACCGCCCACGCGGACCCGGCAGAATTTTCGGGATAAACAGAACGGACACGTGGCCTTAACATCCTGCGCAGGCGACGGGCAGGAAAACAAAAGAAAGACGTGACTTAGTTTCAAAAAGCAAGGCGCTTCAAACGGCCATAACCTTTGATCGGATCGTCTGATTTTCGCGCAAAATACCATTTCGGAAAGCTCTCGGTGTTGCCCATACGCTGGAGAGCCGGGTGAACCCGTTCGAGCCCGTTTTGTGACCTCAGATCACGTGTATTCAGCTCCGTTTTGAAGTTGTCGTAGCGTTTTCACTTCGTCAATTTCGTCCTAATGGATATGCCAGCGAAATCTTCCTTCGAGGAAAACTCCCAAGGATACGGTACTGGCTGCGACACAACTGCGTGCTCAGGCGGAGAAATCACCACCGCTTCCCAATTTCGGGGATCCCACGCATGGGCGGCGGCGCGGCGACCCGATCGTTGCCGCGCGTAAAAATTGGAGGCACCAAAATTGCTCAAACCGAATGAAAACGGAGCCCGCAATGCGGAAAATCGGGCGTCGGGGATCTTGGCTTAAATAAAACGGGCCGGAGTATTCTAACATGTGCGACCATACCAGCACTAGAGCACCAGATCCCATCAGAACTCCGCAGTTAAGCATGCTTGGGCGAGAGTAGTACTGGGATGGGTGACCTCCTGGGAAGTCCTAGTGTTGCACTCATTTTTTTGCCGCCCGGCTGCAAGAACGGCGATATTTGCCTCCGGCGAGCGCGCTCTCTCAATGAAGGCGGGCCCGTGGGTACTGCCCATGCGGACCCGGCGGAATTTTCGGGATCAACAGAACGGACACGTGGCCTTAACATCCTGCGCAGGCGACGGGCAGAAAATCAAAAGAAAGACGTGACTTAGTTTCCAAAAGCAAGGCGCTTCAAATGACCATAACTTTTGATCAGACCGTCTGATTTTCGCGCACAATACCATTTCAGAAAGCTCTCGGTGTTGCCCATCTGCTGGCGAGCCGGGTGAACCTGTTCGAGCCCGTTTTGTGCCCTCAGACCGTGTGTATTCAGCTACGTTTTGAAGTTGTCGCAGTGTTTTCATTTCGTCAATTTCGTCCTAACGGATATGCCAGTGAAATCTTCCTTCGAGGAAAACTCCCAAGGATACGGTACTGACAGCAACACAACTACGTGCTCAGGCGGCGAAATCGCCACTGCTTCCCAATTTAGGGATCCCGCGTAGGGGCGGCGGCGCAGCGACCCGGTCGTTACCGCGCGTAAAAATTAGAGCCGCCAAAATTGCTCAAACCGAATGGAAACGGAGCCCTCAATGCGGAAAATCGGGCGTCGGGGATCTTGGCTTAAATAAAATGTGTCGGAGTATTCCAACGTGTGTGACCATACCAGAACTAGAGCACCGGATCCCATCAGAACTCCGCAGTTAAGCGTGCTTGGCGAGAGTAGTACTGGGATGGGTGACCTCCTGGGAAGTCCTCGTGTTGCACCCATTTTTTGGCGCCCGGCTGCAAGAACGGTGATTTTTGCCTCCGGTGAGTGCACTCTCTTAACGAAGGCGGGCCCATGGGTACCGCCCACGCGAACCGGGCTGAATTTTCGGGATCAACAGAACGGACACGTGGCCTTAACATCCTGCGCAGGCGACGGGCAGGAAAACAAAAGAAAGACGTGACTTAGTTTCCAAAAGCAAGGCGCTTCAAATGGCCATAATTTTTGATCGGACCGTCTGATTTTTGCGCACAATACCACTTCAGAAAGCTCTCAGTGTTGCCCATCCGCTGGCGAGCCGGGTGAACCCGTTCGAGCCTATTATGTGCCCTCAGATGGCGTGTATTCAACTATGTTTTGAAGTTGCCGCAGTGTTTTCATTTCGTCAATTTCGTCCTAACAGATATGCCAGCGAAATCTTCCTTCGGGAAAAACTCCCAAGGATACGGTACTGGCCGCGACACAACTGCGCGCTCAGGCGGCGAAATCGCCACCGCTTCCTAATTTCGGGAATCCCGCGTAGGGGCGGCGGCGCGGCGACCCGGTCGTTGCCGCGCGTAAAAATTGGAGCCGCCAAAATTGCTCAAACCGAATGGAAACAGAGCCCACAATGCGGAAAATCGGGCGTCTGGGATCTTGGCTTAAATAAAACGTGCCGGAGTATTCCAACGTGTGCGACCATACCAGCACTAGAGCACCGAATCACATCAGAACTCCGCAGCTAAGAGTGTTTGGGTGAGAGTAGTACCCGGATGGGTGACCTCAGGGGAAGTCCTCGTGTTGCACCCATTTTTTGCCGCCCGGCTGCAAAAACGACGATTTTTGCCTCCGACGAGCGCGCTCTCTCAATGAAGGCGGGCCCGTGGGTACCGCCCACGCGGACCCGACATAATTTTCGGGATCAACAGAACGGACACGTGGCCTTAACATCCTGCGCAGATGACGGGCAGGAAAACAAAAGAAAGACGTGACTTAGTTTCCAAAAGCAAGGCGCTTCAAACGGCCATAACTTTTGATCGGACCGTCTGATTTTCGCGCACAATTCCATTTGGGAAAGCTCTCGGTGTTGCCCATCCGCTGGCGAGCCGGGTGAACCCGTTCGAGCCCGTTTTGTGCCCTCAGATCGCGTGTATTCAGCTACGTTTTGAAGTTGTCACAGTGTTTTCATTTCATCAATTTCGTCCTAACGGATATACCAGCGAAATCTTCCTTCGGGAAAAACTCCCAAGGATACGGTACTGGCCGCGACACAACTGCGTGCTCAGGCGGCGAAATCGACACCACTTCCCAATTTCGGGGATCCCGCGCAGGGGCAGAGGAGCGGCGACCCGGTCGTTGCCGCGCGTAAAAATTGGAGCCGCCAAAATTGCTCAAACCGAATGAAAACGAGCCCGCAATGCAGAAAATCGGGCGTCGGGGATCTTGGCTTAAATAAAACGTGCCGGAGTATTCCAACGTGTGCGACCATACCAGCACTAGAGCATCGGATCACATCAGAACTCTGCAGTTAAGCATGCTTGGGCGAGAGTAGTACTGGGATGGGTGACCTCCTGGGAAGTCCTCGTGTTGCACCCATGTTTTGCCCTCCGGCTGCAAGAAGGGCTATTTTTGCCTCCGGCGAGAGCGCTCTCTCAACGAAGGCGGTCCCGTGGGTGCCGCCCACGCGGACCCGGCGGAATTTTCAGGATCAACAGAACAGACACGTGGCCTTAACATCCTGCGCAGGCGACGGGCAGGAAAACAAAAGAAAGACGTGACTTAGTTTCCAAAAGCAAGGCGCTTAAAACGGCCACAACTTTTGATCGGACCGTATGATTTTCGCGCACAATACCATTTCGGAAAGCTCTCGGTGTTGCCCATCCGCTGGCGAGCCGGGTGAACCCGTTCGAGCCCATTTTGTTCCCTCAGATCGCGTGTATTCAGCCACATTTTGAAGTTCTCGCAGTGTTTTGATTTCGTCAATTTCGTCCTAACGGATATGCCAGCGAAATCTTCCTTCGGGGAAAACTCCCAAGGATACGGTACTGGAACCGACACAACTGCACGCTCAGGCGGCGAAATCTCCACCGCTTCCCAATTTCGGGGATCCCACGCAGGGGCGGCGGCGCGGCGACCCGGTCGTTGCCGCGCGTAAAAATTGGAGCCGCCAAAATTGCTCAAACCGAATGGAAACGGAGTCCGCAATTCGGAAAATCGGGGGTCGGGGATCTTGACTTAAATAAAACGTGCCAGAGTATTCCAACGTGTGCGACCATACCAGCACTAGAGCACCAGATCCCATCAGAACTCCACAGTTAAGCGTGCTTGGGCGAGAGTAGTACTGGGATGGGTGACCTCCTGGGAAGTCCTCGTGTTGCACCCATTTTTTGCCACCCGGCTGCAAGAATGGCGATTTTTGTATCCGGCGAGCGTGCTCTCTCAACGAAGGCGGGCCCGTGGGTACCGCCCACGCGGACCCGGCGATATTTTCGGGATCAACAGAATGGACACGTGGCCTTAACATCCTGCGCAGGCGACGGGCAGGAAAACAAAAGAAAGACGTGACTTAGTTTCCAAAAGCAAGGCGCTTCAAACGGCCATAACTTTTGATCGGACCGTCTGATTTTCGCGCACAATACCATTTCAGAAAGCTCTCGGTGTTGCCCATCCGCTGGCGAGCCGGTGAACCCGTTCGAGCCCGTTTTGTGCCCTCGGATCGCGTGTATTCAACTACATTTTGAAGTTGTCGAAGTGTTTTCATTTCGTCAATTTCGTCCTAACGGATATGCCAACGAAATCTTCCTTCGGGAAAAACTCCCAAGGATACGGTACTGGCAGTGACACAACTGCGCGCTCAGGCGGCGAAATCGCCACCGCATCCCAATTTCGGGGATCCCACGCGGGGGCGGCGGCGCGGCGACCCGATCATTGCCGCGTGTAAAAATTGGAGCCGCCAAAATTGCTCAAACCGAATGGAAACGGAGTCCGCAATTCGGAAAATCGGGGGTCGGGGATCTTGACTTAAATAAAACGTGCCAGAGTATTCCAACGTGTGCGACCATAGCAGCAATAGAGCACCGGATCCCATCAGAACTCCGCAGTTAAGCGTGCTTTGGCGAGAGTAGTATTGGGATGGGTGACCTCCTGGGAAGTCCTCGTGTTGCACCCAATTTTTGCCGCCCGGCTGCAAGAACGGCGATTTTTGCCTCCGGCGAGTGCGCTCTCTCAACGAAGGCGGGCCCGTGGGTACCGCCCACGCAGACCCGGCGGAATTTTTGCGATCAACAGAACGGACACGTGGCCTTAACATCCGACGCAGGCGACGAGCAGGAAAACAAAAGAAAGACGTGACTTAGTTTCCAAAAGTAAGGCGCTTCAAACAGCCATAACTTTCGATCGGACCGTCTGATTTTCGCGCACAATACTATTTCGGAAAGCTCTCGGTGTTGCCCATCCGCTGGCGAGCCGGGTGAAGCCGTTCGAGCCCGTTTTGTGCCCTTAGATCACGTGTATTCAGCTATGTTTTGAAGTTGTCGCAGTGTTTTCATTTCGTCAATTTCGTCCTAACGGATATGCCAGTGAAATCTTCCTTCGGGGAAAACTCCCAAGGATACGGTACTGGCAGCGACACAACTGCGCGCTCAGGCGGCAAAATCGCCACCGCTTCCCAATTTCGGGGATCCCACGCAGGGGCGGCGGCGCGGCGACCCGGTCGTTGCCGCTCGTAAAAATTGGAGCCGCCAAAATTGCTGAAACCGAATGGAAGCGGAGTCCGCAATGCGGAAAATCTGGCGTCGGGGATCTTAGCTTAAATAAAATGTGCCGGAGTATTCCAACGTGTGCGACCATACCAGCACTAGAGCATCGGATCTCATCAGAACTCCGCAGTTAAGCGTGCTTGGGCGAGAGTAGTACTGGGATGGGTGACCTCCTTGGAAGTCCTCGTGTTGCACCCATGTTTTGCCGCCCGGCTGCAAGAACGGCGATTTGTGCCTCCGGCGAGCGCGCTCTCTCAACGAAGGCGGGCCTGTGGGTACCGCCCACGCGGACCCGGCGGAATTTTCGGGATCAACAAAACGAACACGTGGCCTTAACATCCTTCACAGGCGACGGACAGGAAAACAAAAGAAAGACGTGACTTAGTTTCCAAAAGAAAGGCGCTTCAAAGGGCCATAACTTTGATCGGACCGTCTGATTTTCGCGCACAATACCATTTCGGAAAGCTCTCGGTGTTGCCCATCCGCTGGCGAGCCGGGTGAACCCGTTCGAGCCCGTTTTGTTCCCTCAAATCGCGTGTATTCAGCTGCGTTTTGAAGTTGTCGCAGTGTTTTCATTTCGTCAATTTCGTCCTAACGGATATGCCAGCGAAATCTTCCTTCGGGGAAAACTCTCAAGGATACAGTACTGGCAGCGACACAACTGCGCGCTCAGGCGGCGAAATTGCCACCGCTTCCCAATTTCGGCGATGCCGCGCAGGGGCGGCGGCGCGGCGACCCGGTCGTTGCTGCACGTAAAAATTGGAGCGGCCAAAATTGCTCAAATCGAATGGAAACGGAGCCCGCAATGCGGAAAATCGGGCGTCGGCGATCTTGGCTTAAATAAAACGTGCCGGAGTATTCCAACGTGTGCGACCATACCAGCACTAGAGCACCTGATCCTATCAGAACTCCGCAGTTAAGCGTGCTTGGGCGAGAGTAGTACTGGGATGGGTGACCTCCTTGGAAGTCCTCGTGTTGCACCAATGTTTTGCTGCCCGGCTGCAAGAACGGCGATTTTTGCCTCCGAAGAGCGCGCTCTCTCAACAAAGGCGGGCCCGTGGGTACCGCCCACGCGACCCGGCGGAATTTTCGGGATCAACAGAACAGACACGTGGCCTTAACATCCTGCGCAGCCGACGGGCAGGAAAACAAAAAAAGACGTGACTTAGTTTCCAAAAGAAAGGCGCTTCAAACGGCCATAACTTTCGATCGGACCGTCTGATTTTCGCGCACAATACCATTTCGGAAAGCTCTCGGTGTTGCCCATCCGCTTGCGAGCCGGGTGAACCCGTTCGAGCCCGTTTTGTGCCCTCATATCGCGTGTATTCAGCTACGTTTTGAAGTTGTCGCAGTGTTTTCATTTCGTCAAATTCGTCCTAACGGATATGCCAGCGAAATCTTCCTTCGGGGAAAACTCCCAAGGATACGGTACTGGAACCGACACAACTGCGCGCT
Organism: Platanthera guangdongensis; assembly: GCA_039583875.1. Taxonomy (NCBI): domain Eukaryota; kingdom Viridiplantae; phylum Streptophyta; class Magnoliopsida; order Asparagales; family Orchidaceae; genus Platanthera; species Platanthera guangdongensis. The sequence goes on along the minus strand of CM077161.1, from coordinate 16,544,825 downwards.
CAGGCGGCGAAATCGCCACCGCTTCCCAATTTCGGGGATCCCACGCAGGGGCGGCGGCGCGGCGACCCGGTCGTTGCCGCGCGTAAAAATTGGAGCTGCCAAAATTGCTCAAACCGAATGGAAGCGGAGCCCGCAATGCGGAAAATCGGGCGTCGGGGATCTTGGCTTAAATAAAACGTGCCGGAGTATTCCAACATGTGCGACAATACCAGCACTAGAGCACCAGATCTCATCAGAACTCCGCAGTTAAGCGTGCTTGGGCGAGAGTAGTACTGGGATGGGTGACCTCCTGGGAAGTCCTCTTGTTGCACCCATTTTTTGCCGCCCGGCTGCAAGAACGGCGATTATTGCCTCCGGCGAGCGCGCTCTCTCAACGAAGGCGGGCCTGTAGGTACCGCCCACGTGGACCCGGCGGAATTTTCAGGATCAACAAAACGGACACGTGGCCTTAACATCCTGTGCAGGCGACGGGCAGGAAAACAAAAGAAAGACGTGACCTAGATCTCGGAGTTGCCCATCCGCTGGCGAGCCGGGTGAACCCGTTCGAGCCTGTTTTGTGCCCTCAGATCGCGTCTATTCAGCTACATTTTGAAGTTGTCGAAGTGTTTTCATTTCGTCAATTTCGTCCTAACGGATATGCCAACGAAATCTTCCTTCGGGGAAAACTCCCAAGGATACGGTACTGGCAGTGACACAACTGCGCGCTTAGGCGGCAAAATCGCCACCGCATCCCAATTTCGGGGATCCCACGCAGGGGCGACGGCGCGGCGACCCGATCGTTGCCGCGCGTAAAAATTGGAGCCGCCAAAATTGCTCAAACCGAATGGAAACGGAGCCCGCAATGCGGAAAATCGGGGGTCGGGGATCTTGACTTAAATAAAACGTGACGGAGTATTCCAACGTGTGCGACCATACTAGCACTAGAGCACCGGATCCCATCAGAACTCCGCAGTTAAGCGTGCTTGGGCAAGAGTAGTATTGGGATGGCTGACCTCCTGGGAAGTCCTCGTGTTGCACCCATTTTTTGCCGCCCGGCTGCAAGAACGACGATTTTTGCCTCCGGTGAGTGCGCTCTCTCAACGAAGGCGGGCCCGTGGGTACCGCCCCCGTGGACCCGGCGGAATTTTCGGGATCAACAGAACGGACACGTGGCCTTAACATCCTGCGCAGGCGATGGGCAGGAAAACAAAAGAAAGACGTGACTTATTTTCCAAAAGAAAGGCGCTTCAAACGGCCATAACTTTTGATCGGACCGTCTGATTTTCGCGCACAATACCATTTCGGAAAGCTCTCGGTGTTGCCCATCTGCTGGCGAGCCGGGTGAACCCGTTCGAGCCCGTTTTGTCCCCTCAGATCGCGTGTATTCAGCTACATTTTGAAGTTGTCGCAGTATTTTCATTTCGTCAATTTCGTCCTAACGGATATGCCAGCGAAATCTTCCTTCGGGGAAAAATCCCAAGGATACGGTACTGGCCGCGACACAACTGCGCGCTCAGGCGGCGAAATCGCCACCGCTTCCCAATTTCGGGGATCCCGCGCAGGGGCGGCGGCGCGGCGACCCGGTCGTTGCCGATCGTAAAAATCGGAGCCGCCAAAATTGCTCAAACCGAATGGAAACGGAGCCCGCAATGCGGAAAATCGGGCTTCGGGGATCTTGGCTTAAATAAAACGTGCCGGAGATTCCAACGTGTGCGACCATACCAGCACTAGAGCACCGGATCCCATCAGAACTCCGCAGTTAAGCGTGCTTGAGCGAGAGTAGTACTGGGATGGGTGACCTCCTGGGAAGTCCTCGTGTTGCTCCCATTTTTTGCCGCCTGGCTTGAAGAACGACGATTTTTGCCTCCGGCGAGCGCGCTCTCTCAATGAAGGCGGGCCCGTGGGTACCGCCCACGCGGACCCGGCGGAATTTTCGGGATCAACAAAACGGACACGTGGCCTTAACATCCTGCGCAGGCGACGGGTAGGAAAACAAAAGAAAGACGTGACTTAGTTTCCAAAAGAAAGGCGCTTCAAACGACCATAACTTTTGATCGGACCGTCTGATTTTCGCGCACAATACCATTTCGGAAAGATCTCGGTGTTTCCCATCCGCTGGCGAGCCGGGTGAACCCGTTCGAGCCCGTTTTGTGCCCTCAGATCGCGTCTATTCAGCTCAATTTTGAAGTTGTCGCAGTGTTTTCATTTCGTCAATTTCGTCCTAACGGATATGCCAGCGAAATCTTCCTTCGGAGAAAACTCCCAAGTATACAGTACTGGCTGCGACACGACTGTGCTCAGGCGGCGAAATCGCCACTGCTTTCCAATTTTGGGGATCCCGCGCAGGGGAGGCGGCGCGGCAACCCGGTCGTTGTCGCGCGTAAAAATTGCTCAAACCGAATGGAAACGGAGCCCGCAATGCAGAAAATCGGGCGTCGGGGATCTTGGCTTAAATAAAACGTGCCGGACTATTCCAACATGTGCTACCATACCAGCACTAGAGCACCGGATCCCATCAGAACTCTGCAGTTAAGCGTGCTTGGGCGAGAGTAGTACTGGGATGGGTGACCTCTTGGGAAGTCCTCGTGTTGCACCCATTTTTTGCCTCCCGGCTGCAAGAACGGTGATTTTTGCCTCCGGCGAGCGCACTGTCTCAACGAAGGCGGGCCCGTGGGTACCGCCCACGCGGACCCGGCGGAATTTTCGGGATCAACAGAACGTACACGTGGCCTTAACATCCTGCACAGGCGACGGGCAGGAAAACAAAAGAAAGACGTGACTTAGTTTCCAAAAGCAAGGTGATTCAAACGACCATAACTTTTGATCAGACCGTCTCATTTTTGCGCACAATACCATTTTGGAAAGCTCTTGGTGTTGCCCATCCGCTGGCGAGCCGGGTGAACCCGTTTGAGCCCGTTTTGTGCCCTCTGATCGTGTGTATTCAGCTACGTTTTGAAGTTGTCGTAGTGTTTTCATTTCGTCAATTTTGTCCAAATGGATATGACAGCGAAATCTTTCTTCAGGGAAAACTCCCAAGGATACGGTACTGGCAGCGACACAACTGCGCGCTCAGGTGCCGAAATCGCCACCGCTTCCCAATTTCGGGGATCCCGTGTAGGGGCAGCGGCGCGGCGACCCGGTCGTTGTCGCGCGTAAAAATTGGAGGTGCCAAAATTGCTCAAACCGAATGGAAACGGAGCCCGCAATGTGGAAAATCGGGCATCGAGGATCTTGGCTTAAATAAAACGTGTCGGAGTATTCCAACGCGTGCGACCATACCAGCACTAGAGCACCAGATCCCATCAGAACTCCGCAGTTAAGCATGCTTGGGCGAGAGTAGTACTGGGATGGGTGACCTCCTGGGAAGTCCTCGTGTTGCACCCATTTTTTGCCACCCGGCTGCAAGAACGACGATTTTTGCCTCCGGCGAGCGCGCTCTCTCAACGAAGGCGGGCCCGTGGGTACCGCCCACGCGGACCCGACGGAATTTTCGGGATCAACAGAACGGACACGTGGCCTTAACATCCTGCGACGGCGATGGGCAGGAAAACAAAAGAAAGACGTGACTTAGTTTCCAAAAGCAAGGCGCTTCAAACGTCCATAACTTTTGATCGGACCGTCTGATTTTCGCGTACAATACCATTTCGGAAAGCTCTCAGTGTTTCCCATATGCTGGCGAGCCGGGTAAACCCATTCAAGCCCGTTTTGTGCCCTCAGATCGCGTGTATTCAGCTACGTTTTGAAGTTATCGCAGTGTTTTCATTTTGTCAATTTCGTCCTAACGGATATGCCAGTGAAATCTTCCTTCGGGGAAAACTCCCAAGGATACGGTACTGTCCGCGACACAACTGCACGCTCAGGCGGCGAAATCTCCACCTCTTTCCAATTTCGGGGATCCCGCGCAGGGGTGGCGGCGCGGCGACCCGGTCATTGCCGCGCGTAAAAATTGGAGCCGCCAAAATTGCTCAAACCGAATGGAAACGGAGCCCGCAATGCGGAAAATCGGGCATCAGGGATCTTGTCTTAAATAAAACGTGTCGGAGTATTCCAACGTGTGCGACCATACCATCACTAGAGCACCGGATCCCATCAGAACTCTGCAGTTAAGCGTGCTTGGGCGAGAGTAGTACTGGGATGGGTGGCCTCCTGAGAAGTCCTCGTGTTGCACCCATTTTTTGCCGCCCGGCTGCAAGAACGGCGATTATTGCCTCCGGCGAGCGCGCTCTCTCAACGAAGGTGGGCCCGTGGGTACCGCCCACGCGGACCCGGCGGAATTTTCGGGATCAACAGAATGGACACGTGGCTTTAACATCCTGCGCACGAAACGGGCAGGAAAACAAAAGAAAGGCGTGACTTAGTTTCCAAAAGCAAGGCGCTTCAAACGACCATAACTTTTGATCGGACCGTCTGATTTTCACGAACAATACCATTTCGGAAAGCTCCCAGTGTTGCCCATCCGCTGGCGAGCCGGGTGAATCCGTTCGAGCCCGTTTTGTGCCCTTAGATCGCATCTATTCAGCTCAATTTTGAAGTTGTCACAGTGTTTTCATTTCGTCAATTTCGTCCTAACGGATATGCCAGCAAAATCTTCCTTCGGAGAAAACTCCCAAGGATACGGTACTGGTCGCGACACAACTGTGCTCAGGCGGCGAAATCGCCACCTCTTCCCAATTTCGGGGATCCCGTGCAGGGGCGGCGGTGCGGCGACCCGGTCGTTGTAGCGCGTAAAAATTGGAGCCGCCAAAATTGCTCAAACCGAATGGAAACGGAGCCCGTAATGCGGAAAATCGGGCGTCGGGGACCTTGGCTTAAATAAAACGTGTCGGAGTATTCCAACGTGTGCGACCATACTAGCCCTAGAGCACCGGATCCCATCAGAACTCTGCAGTTAAGCGTGCTTGGGCGAGAGTAGTACTGGGATGGGTGACTGTTGGAGTTACCATGGTGATCTAGAAGTGGTCAAACATGTAATCTCACTGCCAACGCGATATGAGCCTGCAGGGTCGCACATAAGAGATGTGGAGAAGTTGGATGATTGACTGTGTTGGTAAAGGTTACCAATCACCGACCTGATTGGGGTTATGGGCAAAGTGTTGCCTTAAAGGATCGTCGGGTTGGGCAAAGTGTTGCCTTGAAGGACTGGTAAGAATAGTCGACCGAGGGTCGACGAGAATCGTCGAGGATTGGTACTCTGATTCTCGCCGATCGACGAGAATCATCGAGAATTGGTACTCTGATTCTCGCCGATCGACGAGAATCGTCGAGAATTGTTACTCTGATTCTCGCCGATCGACATGAATCGTCGACCCACGTTCGGCGTGAATCGTCGAGTATTGTACTTTGATTCTCACCGATCCGGGTGATTCTCGCCGATTGTGATTCTCGCCAATTGTGATTCTCGCCGATTGATTCTCACTGAATTTGCTTGGTGATTCTCGCCGATTCTGGAACCCTAAATTTCTGGGTGGTCTGCGGATAGCGATGTTCCTAAGTCTACTTATGTCTTTGGTATAAAAGGACACTTAGGGTTTTCGAGATCTAGATGTGTGCGTGCTGATCGAATCGAAGCCGACGGAAGTGTTCCGCCGTTCGCTCGTTCTGCCGATCCCGAATCCCGCCGCCGACGGAAGTGTTCCGCCGCCGCCGTGCTCGCTCCGTCGAATTCCTCCTCTCCGGCGATCGTCGCCGGTGTTGCTCCTCCTGGCGTGGACCTAGCATTCCGTGGAACAGCAAGGTGCGATCATCATCCTTCCCGATTATCCGTGCGACGGAAAGTTCGGAGTTCTCTCGCTCGTGTGGATTTCTGCAGAGACGTGGATATTATTCCACGTAGAACTCGCCACTAGCAAGAAGACAAAGATTGGAGCATCTCCGTTGAGTTGTGACTCAACGCCACCGAGGTAATTTTTGCCTAGTTATATATTAACTTCTTGATTCAACTACCATGGTCTGATCCCATCTCTTTTGGGTTTTCTTGATGTTTTTACTTTTCCGCTGTGTGCACAAGTGTTGTGCCATCCTCATAGAGAAACCCAACAGTGGTATCAGAGTCAGGTTCGGCCATGATTGTTGCATTGGAAGTTTTGTTATTCCAGTGCGTGTAAACCTTGGGATTTAGAAGTGTTCTAAATGTCTAGATTTAGTCCTGGTACCCCGCCAAGAACGTCTGGGATTTCGTGGAAATTTCTAATTGTTAGAAATTGTAGTCTCCTTAGCAGTAACCATCCCTCGAGTTTGTTTTGGATTTTGAATCCAACATAGAGAGATGAGCTTGTCTACTGCTTTAAGTTGAGTTGTCTTTGCTTTTGTCCAATGCATGTAAATCTGAGGATTTGGAAGTTTCCGGATGTTCAGATTTAGCCCTTCCTTCTATCAAATGTTGATGGTGTCAGGTTGTGTACATAGGGGATGCATGTGGTTTTAGAAAAATTGTTTTTCCTTGGATGTGCACATTGATCAAATGTTGATCATGGTTAACTGTTAACCTATAATCAAAATCCTTTCATCAAATATTAAGTGTTCGGATGTCTTCCGATGGATGACACTCTTCCTGCCTCGATCCATGAAGTGTGGGCTTGCCAAAGCAAGGTGCATTAATCTATCTTGGTAAGGGTGCGAGCGGATAATTGTGATATCCCACTGTCGACATCGGGTCCAGCTTAACTAGGTGACCTCAAAGGTTGAGTGCCTAGAGGCATAGGGTTGGCATGCACCATATGATGGATGCGAGTAAGGAGTTATTCACCAACCATACAAGAATTGCATGAGGATGCAATTGGCAAGCGTTGCCTACCTAAATAACCGCATCGTAAGAGGAAAGCCAAAGCTGACTCATTGTGTTGGTGAAATACGGATCTTGTCCACTAAGAGAGTAGCTCGCATGAACTCTCTGAATTGTTAGTGAGGGCTATCATTTCGAATAAAATAGTGGGAGTGATGATTTTTGTTGCTAACAAGTAATAATTCAATTGATTTCATTCTACATTCTAATACAATTATGTAGATGGACTTAACTAGATTGAATTAGCATTCAGGCAAGCGCACCTATCAATCGTAATATATGAGAAATCTACATCTCGTGTCGTATTCCACAGGGTCGTTTCAACTATTCGTACTCACCCTCCCTTTATTTTCATACCTCTAAATAAAAGTGATATTTAAACTACATTATCCTAACTATGACCAATTGGATAATTCAATATTGGAGAAATAAAAACGATAGAACATGAAGCTTTTAAATAATTACATGAACAATTTCATTTACTAGTTCAATTCTAAGCAATCATGATATGAAAATACTGTTAAATTTGTGCAATGTAAAGGTTAATTTTTCATCAAAATTCTCTCTCGAGCAATTCCAAATCTAAACCTAAGATAGTAAATTTTCTCTCGAACAATTCACAACACTCAAGTTCGCATTAATCAGAATACCTTTATTACTACATAAATTCATGGATTTTATTTCTAAATTAACATGAATTCTTTTATCCGTGTTCTAATTTTCCAAACAAAATATCTCTCGATCATAGAGTTTGAAATACAAAGTGAATTATCATCACAATATGAACATACTAAATTCATTGCAAATAACCAATTTCTCAATCTAGTCAATTGCAAATTATGTAAAACAAATAAGTAATTCAAAAGGGATGATTAAACTCTTTGTTTGATTGCATAAACACAAATAAAATGCTACAAATATAACATGAACAAGGTGATACATGATTACTAGAATGTTCAAAGCAAAATTCATGCAAATTAAAACATAAATTGAAGATGGATCATCAAGAGAAAGAAAGGATTCAAGGGATTAATGATTGAATAAAAAATACATAAGAATACCCTTCAATCCTCCTTGTCTTGAATGCTCCCCTTCGGCCTCCAGCAGTTCTCCAATCCAGAAATGATCCAAAAGTCCTAAGTAAATTTTTCTACAGGAAATTTATAGTTCCCTTGCAAACAGGTCAGACACGGGGTCGCACACGGCCGTGTGCCAGGCCGTGTGGACGGTTCCTAGGCGGTTCCTCGGCAGTTTCCCACGAAAAGGCGTGTCTAGTAGTGGGCCGTGTCAGATGACACGGGTATAGACACGGCCGTGTGTGCGGCCGTGTTCCACAGACACGGGTTGGTCGGCAGCCGTGTGCAAAGATGACACGGGTATGCACACGGGCGTGTGCCATACCCGTGTGAGGCTCCTCTGTCTGCGCCCAAATTCTTCAGCTCCAGGCGCATAGGACACGGGTAGGCACACGGCCGTGTGTCTGGCCGTGTGCACCAAATTTCTGTCCTGTCATCAGCCATGTAGACTCCGTGAACTCCTCTGTTTGCTCCGAAACTTTTAGGTCCATTGGTTGGCATTACCTGCAATAGAAAAATAATAGACTCAGTAAATGGTTTAAAACAAGAACTGACAAGGACTTCTAAATATGCTCTTATATCTATGATACGACAATTTCTTTGATATTATCATGAAATCACCACCAAAAGGGGCAGGAAATGGTAGATATGATTACAATTATGATAGTAAAAAGCCTATCATAATCGTACTCATCAAATACCCCCAGACTTAGATGTTTGCTTGTCCCTAAGCAAACTAATTCAAACACCTGGGTTACCATTAAATAATTTTGCCTCCGCACATTGGTTGCTATGAATTTAATAGAACTTTGATGATGTAAATGCATAGGAAATAATTTAGCAGACTTTTCTAAATATAGATTTATCTTAACATTCCTCTAATATATCATTTTAACTATCTCTCACTCGCTTTTAGAAATAAAAGTATAGTCATCTTTAACAAATATGAGGAGAAAATAACAATCTCTATAAAATACGTATTAGTGTTTCAAAGCTTATAAGTACTCGTACTGATATTCATGAACTTACCCTTTTTACACCCTCATCACAGCATAATTTAGAATTAGTAAGGTTGGATCCTTAGGACTTGAATTTTGGTGTAGCCTTTTTGGCTTAGGATAGAAGATTAAAGGTGAGGTAATCAAGGATAATTTTGATAAAGTTTCACACCTAAATCTTGATTGAGCCTTATGTTGGAAAATACCTTAACATATTTCAATTTTATGTAAACACCCTCAGACTTTGCAATTTGTATATTTCCCACATTTTGAAGGGCACTCTATTTTTTATATACATTTTTTTTAACCAAGGGACCATAGTAGGGATCATTCCAAGTGGGTGCAAGTATACACGCACTCAGGCCACATATCACTATGTCTTTTTTTTGGGTTCAAAGTAGGGATCATTCCAAGTGGGTGCAAGGATACACGCACTCAGGCCACATATCACAATGAACAAATCATTCCAAGCAGGCATCAATGATAGATGTGCTAATAGGTAGGGATTTGGCCTTGGTGGATTTTAATAGTAGAGCATCAAAAGGATGGGGATTAGGTTCAAATGGGGTGTGCAAGGGTATCATGTTAAAAGTGTTGGGATAACAAGGCTCAAGCTATCCAATAGGAGGCCTAAGTCATTTCCGCCCTTACTAATTAACTTATGTAATGTTTTGAGGAATGCTAGAGGGTGAGTCCTAGACATCAATAGGGAGTAATTTTTAATTTTAAAGTCCTAATACCAAATTATAAAAATGTTACACTCATCGACTCACTTTATTATAGATAAATATATTTTCTAAAATAGAGTGTTGGATAGTTACTAATATAGAGGAGTAATCTTAAAACTAAATTATATAGAGAAAATTAAGCTAACAAAAATTTCTATGCTTAATTACAAAATCAACAAAGTTGAATACTCTATGAGTCTACATCAATTCATTTTAATCAGTGTGCGAAGGTAAATTAAATATTTATAATCCCACATGAATGAATAATGAGAGCTTAAAAGATCAACAAAATTTGTAGGGGGAGGTATAACAACTTGAGTATTATGATAAGCAGATTAGAATTAATTGTAACCACATGAACAACCATTCTACCCCCAGACTTAAGATTTGCAATGTCCTCAGTGCTATCATAATAAGTAGAAGAGCACAGTAAAGAAACATGAGCTGTAATGAAATGCACGGATATATAATAGCTGATTCAACTGAATACACTGATAAAAAAAAAACAATACAAGATACGATATATGAAGATAGAACTACATCGATACATATCAGAAGTACTCATGGTGGCCTGTCGAATCATCCGGGAAGGAAGGCGGTGCTGGAGCTGGCGGCTGGCGAGGGGTGATCCCAAGGTGGTCTCTAATCTGTGTGAGGAGATCCTTAATTTCCTGATGGTCCTCCTTTATTTCCTGAAAGCGTGGCGAGAGCTCGGTGTCGAAAAACTGTCGGAACTCGCGCGAGTATCGTGACTGAGGTGGAGGAGGTGCAGTAGACGACTCGCCATGAGCGTAGGTGGAACGGGGTGGAGGCACCAACGGCTCGTCGAGGTCAGGGTCTATCTCATCATCACTGTCATCCTGTATATGCGGTCCTCGTCGAGCAATAGAATATATAACCCCTCCCCGGCCCTGACGGGCGGTGACGAGGCGGAGGGCGCGAAGACTAGCCATCGTGATAGGCACTGTCTTTGCGACCACTATCATCCGGGGGAGGGCTAAAAAGATGCCCATATTCTTCACGAGGCGAGTAATATAGGGTGCTACGCAAATAGACCCTATACGAGGGGTGTCAGCCTGATGAAGAATGAACTGGGCTAGAAGGTAACCGAGATGTAGAGGATATCGTGATGTCATGCTGTAGAGGTATAACAGATCCTGCCTACTAACAACTCCGGAGCTTTCGCCCCGACCGCTCAACGTGTGGCTGAGTAGATGGTGGATGTAATGGAGGGCGGGGGAAATCAATTTGGATGCCTTAGATCTCTTGGCCTCGTAGGCGCCAGTGTCATAAGAAATTTGGCGCCAAATAGCACCGGCCATGTCGCGGTTGGGGAGATCGTAGTGGAGTTCGGGGTAGGCAGCACTGAAAAGGAACGACTCCTCATACACCCCTATATATTGGGTGAATTGGAGCATGGTGAGTGTATAAAATATGCCACCCACTCGAAATGAAACTATCCCCTCGGGCGCGTGCGATGCGTCGATGAAATTTGGCCTAAAACTGGAATAAAATGACGACAGGAACTCTAAGGTGAGTTCCCTAAAGCCTAACTCCTCTATGGCAAAAAATTGACTCCACCCCGTTACAAAAATCAGCCCCCTGACATCTCCAGCTAAGTTTATCTCCTCAAGCACGCTCCAATCTATCATGCGTATGTCTTGAAATGTTTTGGATTGCAAGCGATTGTAGCGGGCGGTATGCGATGCATCAGTGAAAATTAGCGGAGTAGCGGCATCCCGCCTCTCCGTGGAGACTTGTAATTCCGGTCGGCGACGGCGACCTCCACTTCTTCCGGAAGACATGACGTAGATGGGGAGAATACGAGTGAAGGGGGGCTAGAATTGGAGAAAGAGGAGCCTTTGGGGATCTGGCCACGGGATGAGTGATGCTGGGAGAGTGTTTGGAGTGAGCAAGGAAGAAAACCACACGGCCCCTATTTATACATGTTGAACACGGGTTCGCACACGGGCGTGTGCGAGCCCGTGTTAGGGAATCTTTAGCCTCGTGGAACACGGGGTGCGTCGGTCCGTGTAAAGTAATGGAACACGGGCCTGCCTCGGTCCGTGTGGTCAAATCGGCTGGGGTCAGTGCGTCAGGTGGACACGGGCGACAACACGGCCGTGTGTCGCGCCGTGTCGCAGCTGGCACGGTACGCAAACACGGGTAGGTAGGAGACACGGGCGTGTGTAATCAGACACGCCCGTGTTCGATGTCTCGACACATCGGTCTCGACGATCGTCGAGACCGATGCACATGGCGCTGCACACGGGTTGGTGCGTACCCTTGTTGTGCTCGGGATGAAAATGCCCTTATACCGAATTAATTCCACACGGCTGGGCCTGAGCCTGTGTCATGTACACGGCAACCCACACGGCCGTGTGGTTAGCCGTGTGCCTCTCCAGAAAAAATTTTTTCTCATAAAAATTTTGGTGGAAAAATTTTTTCATAAAAAAAAATAAAAAGAAATTCTTTTCTTCTTCTCTCTTTTTTTTTTTCAATGCATCTAATCAAATTTATACTAAAACAATAATACCTAAAAACACCTACTAAAGTTAATATAAAACTAATCTAGACGGAGGCAAGTCTCTAGACGAGCGAAGTTCATAGGGATTTCACCATAATAGGGTTTAAGTCGGTGACCATTAACCTTAAAATCTCCCTTCTCGGGGTGAGTTAACTCGACGGTACCGTAGGGAAAGACTTCTTTAACTTTAAAGGGTCCGGACCACTTAGACCTTAATTTCCCTGGGAATAATCGTAATCTGGAGTTATAAAGGAGGACTTGGTCACCTTTTTGTAATACCTTGGGTTTACGAAGGTGACGGTCATGAAATAGTTTGGTTTTCTCCTTATAAATCCGGGCGTTCTCATAGGCCGTAGTTCTCCACTCATCTAATTCGTTAAGTTGAAGTTTACGCTTCTCTCCTATAGAATTAGTGTCAAAATTTAAGGAGCATATTGCCCAATATGATTTGTGTTCTAATTCTATAGGTAGGTGGCAAGATTTACCGTAGACTAATCTAAAGGGGGTGGTCCCTATAGGTGTTTTGTAGGCGGTCCTATAAGCCCATAAACAGTCGTTAAGTTTCCTAGACCACTACTTCCTATTCCCTTCTATAGATTTTTCTAAGATTCTCTTAAGCTCTCTATTGGAAACTTCAACTTGTCCACTAGTTTGAGGATGATACGGAGTGGCTATCCTATGTGTAACTCCATATTTTTCTAATACTTTGTCTAGTTGTAGATTACAAAAATGTGAACCCCTATCGCTAATAAGTGCACGTGGTGTGCCAAATCGTGCGAATAAGGATTTCAAAAATCTAATTACAACCCTACTATCATTAGTAGGCAAAGCTTGCGCTTCAACCCACCTTGATACGTAATCTACAGCTACCAAAATATATTTATTCCCAAAAGAAACTGGGAATGGTCCCATAAAATCTATACCCCACACATCGAATACTTCACATTCAAGGATAAATTTTTGAGGCATTTCATGTAATTTAGAAATATTACCTGCTTTTTGGCAAGAATCACATGAAAGCACATACCTTTGGGCATCCCTGAATAGAAGGGGCCAATAAAACCCGGAATCAAGAACCTTTTTAGCGGAGCGATTTGCTCCATAGTGACCACCAGCAGGACCTGAATGACACTGCTCCAAAATCTTCCAACCTTCCTCCGCTGATACACACCTTCTTATGACAGAATCTGCACATATCCGAAAAAGAAAAGGGTCCTCCCAAAAGTAATATTTCAAGTCAGAGAAAAATTTCTTTTCCTGCTGATATGAAAAGTCTTTTGGAAGGACCTTAGCCACAAGATAGTTTGCATAATCTGCAAACCATGGATAATCTAGATGTATATTGGTAGATATGGCAAATAATGATTCCTCAGGAAATGTATCAGAAATTTCAGACTCATCTAACATTGATCGTAGTGGGTTTTCTAAACGTGAAAGATGATCTGCCGCTAAGTTTTCCGCTCCTCGTTTATCCCTAATTTCTAGATCAAATTCTTGTAGAAGAAGAACCCATCGGATTAAACGAGGCTTTGCTTCTGCTTTGGCTAGCAAATATCTAAGTGCAGAGTGATCCGTATAAACTACCACTTTGGACAATGTTAAATAAGATCTAAATTTATCAAAGGCAAATACCACTGCTAAGAGTTCTTTTTCAGTAGTTGTATAATTCTCCTGTGCATTATTAAGTGTTTTACTAGCATAATATATTGGGTGAAAATGTTTGTTTCGGCGTTGTCCTAAAACATCCCCTACCGCAAAACTACTAGCGTCACACATGATCTCAAATGGTTGACTAAAGTCAGGTGCGATCATAATAGGAGAATTAATTAATTTTTCTTTTAAGAACTCAAAGGCGTGTAGACACTCTTGTTCAAAAATAAAAGGTGTGTCTTTTTCTAAAAGCCTTGTAAGTGGTTTAGCTATTTTAGAGAAATCTTTAATAAAACGGCGGTAAAATCCCGCGTGTCCTAAGAAACTTCTCACTGCCTTTACGGAGGTTGATGGTGGCAATTTTTCTATGGTCTCTATTTTTGCTTTATCTACTTGAATTCCTTGGCTTGAAATTTTATGGCCCAGTACTAACCCTTCTTGTACCATGAAATGGCACTTCTCCCAACTAAGCGCTAGGTTCGTCTCCTCACACCTCCTAAGAACTTTCTCTAAATTATTCAAACACAACTCAAAAGAGTCACCAAAAACCGAAAAATCATCCATGAACACTTCCATGATATCTTCAACATACTCGTTAAAGATGGCTAGCATGCACCTTTGAAATGTGGCGGGCGCATTACATAACCCGAAAGGCATACGTCTATAGGCAAAGGTACCAAATGGGCAAGTAAATGTTGTTTTCTCTTGGTCTTCTGGTGCTATAGGAATTTGAAAGTATCCAGAAAGTCCATCTAGAAAACAATAGTAAGAGTGTCCTGATAAGCGTTCTAATATCTGGTCGATGAAGGGAAGAGGGAAATGGTCTTTCCTAGTGGCATCGTTTAATTTCCTATAGTCTATACAGACACGCCAACCTGTTACTGTTCGCGTTGGAATTAATTCATTTTTATCATTTGCTACTACGGTCAGGCCACCCTTCTTAGGAACTACTTGGACAGGACTAACCCATGAACTATCCGAAATAGGATATATAATACCAGCATCTAATAACTTTACAATTTCAGCCTTAACTACCTCTTTCATATTAGGATTTAGCCTACGTTGCGGTTGAATATACGATTTATAGTTTTCTTCCAAAAGGATTTTATGGGTGCAAAAACTAGGATTAATACCCTTTATATCAGATATTTGCCACGCTATTGCACCACTACATTTCTTCAATACGGTTATCAATTTTTCTTTTTCAAGTTTGGAAAGATTTGAAGATATGATAACTGGGTACGAAGAATTTGTTCCTAAGAATGCATACTCAAGATGATCCGGTAATTTTTTTAATTCTACTATTGGTGGATCCTTAGTATTATTCTTAAGAATTTCATGATCTCCTTCAGTAATTAAACTATATTCCGTTGTTCTATTCATAGCAACACAATTTTCTAGAAAGAATAAATGTTCAATAATGTCATCATTTTTATCATCTTCTAGATAATTGTTCGTTATGCAAATTTCTAAAGGATCTTTATAATAAAAATTAGAATTTATAGAAGACATAAAATCATCAATACCATGAGAAAAATAGCAATAATCATCGTTTTCTAAAGATTGTTTCATAGTTTTGCCAATTTGAAAAGTGACTTCATCTTCTCCTACTCGCAATACTAATTTACCATCAAAAACATCAATAAGTGCTCTAGATGTAGCTAGAAATGGACGACCTAGTATGAGTGGTACTTCGATATTTTCATCCATATCTAAAATAACAAAATCAGCAGGAAATATAAATTTATCTACCTTAACTAATACATCTTCCACTATTCCTCTAGGATACTTAACCGATCGATCTGCTAATTGAATACTCATTCTTGTTGGGCTAAGTTCTCCTAGGCCTAGTTTCAGATATAAATTATAAGACATTAAATTTATACTTGCTCCTAGATCTGCTAAAGCCTTATTTACTTGTAAATCACCGATTAAGCATGGAATTGAAAATGAACCGGGATCCTTAAGTTTTTGTGGCAATTTATTTTGCAAAATAGCAGAACATTCTTCACTTAATGTTACTAATGATAATTCTTCTATTTTCTTTTTATTAGAAATCAAATCCTTAAGAAATTTTGCATATTTAGGCATTTGAATAATTTCAGAAAAAGGTAAATTAACATGTAATTGCTTAAACATAGATAAAAATTTACCATACTGCGCATCCATGCGCTCCTTGCTATGCTTTGCTGGGTATGGTAATGCTGGTTGGTACTCCATCAGTTGTACATTCATGTCGCTTGGTCCTTCGCCGCTAGACTCCATTTTGGGTGCTTCTTTTGCAAGCCTTGGGTCTTGTAACTCCTTTCCGCTCCTCAATTGCACGGCTTTTGCATGCTCCCTTGGATTTATCTCTGTATTCCCTGGAAGTGCTCCTTGCTGCCTTTCAGAAACCATCCTTGCAAGCTGACCAATTTGATTTTCCAAGTTCCGAATTGAACCCTCTTGATTTCGGAAGGCTACATCGGTAGTTTGCATAAATTTGGTAAGCACATCTTCCAATGTAGGCTTCCTTGGTTCCAACTGTGGTTGTTGTCCAAACATGGGCTGCTTCCCTTGATTTCCTTGTCCTCCCCAAGAGAAATTGGGGTGGTTTCGCCATCCAGGATTATATGTAGAGCTATATGGGTTATTGGCTTGATTGAAAGGTGGCCTAATATTGTTACCCATATAGTCAACATGCTCTTGAACTTGCGGTTCACAACTAGGCATTCCAGTGCATGAAGGGTCCCATTGTTGAGGTGCCATGGAAGGTGATGCTAAGGCAAGGTTGTCCATCTTTTGGTGAAGTTTCTCCACTTGAATTGCTAAGGCGGTGACGGCATCTACTTCATAAATTCCTGCGGGCTTGCTAGGCTTATGTCTTACGGTAGTCCATTGGTAATTGTTCATTGCCATGTCCTCTATCAACTGCTGAGCCGCTTCAGGTGTCTTGTTGTTCAAAGTTCCTCCACTAGCCGCATCAATCATTTGTTTGGTGGCTGGATTTAGACCATTATAGAAGGTCTGAATCTGAAGCCATGAAGGTAGAGCATGGTGGGGACATCTCCTTAACAACTCCTTGAATCGTTCCCATGTGTCGTACAACGATTCAGACTCCAATTGAATGTATGTAGAGATGTCATTCCTTAACTTCGCAGTCTTCGCAGGTGGAAAGTACTTCATCAGAAACTTCTCAACCATCATGTCCCAAGTAGTGATCGACCCTCTAGGTAAGGAATTCAACCACTGCTTCGCCTTATGCCTTAAAGAAAATGGAAACAATCTCAATCGAATGGCGTCGTTGGAAACACCATTGATCTTAAATATGTCACATATCTCTAAGAATCCGGCTAAGTGAGTGTTAGGATCCTCATCTTGCAAGCCATCATACTGAACATACTGTTGCACCATCTGTATCACACTAGGCTTCAATTCAAAATTATTGGTAGCTATCGGTGGTCTAACGATGCTCGACCCGGTTCCTTGGAGATTGGGTCTAGCAAAGTCAGACATGGTTTGCTCATTTTGGTTGGTCATAGTATCTAAGTTTTCAAGATGATTCTCTCCTTGGTTTACTGTCTCCTCTTCTGATAGTCCGTTTGAAATATCTGTGCTATTAATTCCCATGTCCCTTAAGTTAGTGTTATGGAGAATTCGTTCTGGGTCAGGATGAAATGGTGCTAGCCCAGAATTTTTGCCCCTGGTCATAGACTAACAGACTACAAAAAAAAATATTACGCAATATAATTATTCAAATACTAATTTACAACTATATAAATAAAAATTGGTAGATCAATAAAGATTAGGATTTCAAAATATTGAAAACGATCCCCGGCAACGGCGACAAAAACTTGATGATTTTTGTTGCTAACAAGTAATAATTCAATGTGATTTCATTCTACATTCTAATACAATTATGTAGATGGACTTAACTAGATTGAATTAGCATTCAGGCAAGCGCACCTATCAATCGTAATATATGAGAAATCTACATCTCGTGTCGTATTCCACAGGGTCGTTTCAACTATTCGTACTCACCCTCCCTTTATTTTCATACCTCTAAATAAAAGTGATATTTAAACTACATTATCCTAACTATGACCAATTGGATAATTCAATATTGGAGAAATAAAAATGATAGAACATGAAGCTTTTAAATAATTACATGAACAATTTCCTTTACTAGTTCAATTCTAAGCAATCATGATATGAAAATACTGTTAAATTTGTGCAATGTAAAGGTTAATTTTTCATCAAAATTCTCTCTCGAGCAATTCCAAATCTAAACCTAAGATAGTAAATTTTCTCTCGAACAATTCACAACACTCAAGTTCGCATTAATCAGAATACCTTTATTACTACATAAATTCATGGATTTTATTTCTAAATTAACATGAATTCTTTTATCCGTGTTCTAATTTTCCAAACAAAATATCTCTCGATCATAGAGTTTGAAATACAAAGTGAATTATCATCACAATATGAACATACTAAATTCATTGCAAATAACCAAATTCTCAATCTAGTCAATTGCAAATTATGTAAAACAAATAAGTAATTCAAAAGGGATGATTAAACTCTTTGTTTGATTGCATAAACACAAATAAAATGCTACAAATATAACATGAACAAGGTGATACATGATTACTAGAATGTTCAAAGCAAAATTCATGCAAATTAAAACATAAATTGAAGATGGATCATCAAGAGAAAGAATGGATTCAAGGGATTAATGATTGAATAAAAAATACATAAGAATACCCTTCAATCCTCCTTGTCTTGAATGCTCCCCTTCGGCCTCCAGCAGTTCTCCAATCCAGAAATGATCCAAAAGTCCTAAGTAAATTTTTCTACAGGAAATTTATAGTTCCCTTGCAAACAGGTCGGACACGGGGTCGCACACGGCCGTGTGCCAGGCCGTGTGGACGGTTCCTAGGCGGTTCCTCGGCAGTTTCCCACGAAAAGGCGTGTCTGGTAGTGGGTCGTGTCAGATGACACGGGTATAGACACGGCCGTGTGTACGGCCGTATTCCACAGACACGGGTTGGTCGGCAGCCGTGTGCAAAGATGACACGGGTATGCACACGGGCGTGTGCCATACCCGTGTGAGGCTCCTCTGTCTGCGCCCAAATTCTTCAGCTCCAGGCGCATAGGACACGGGTAGGCACACAGCCGTGTGTATGGCCGTGTGCACCAAATTTCTGTCCTGTCATCAGCCATGTAGACTCCGTGAACTCCTCTGTTTGCTCCGAAACTTTTAGGTCCATTGGTTGGCATTACCTGCAATAGAAAAATAATAGACTCAGTAAATGGTTTAAAACAAGAACTGACAAGGACTTCTAAATATGCTCTTATATCTATGATACGATAATTTCTTTGATATTATCATGAAATCACCACCAAAAGGGGCAGGAAATGGTAGATATGATTACAATTATGATAGTAAAAAGCCTATCATAATCGTACTCATCAGGGAGTCTTTTAATTGAAGTCCAAATTAAAATAAATTATATTTGAAATTTTGGTACTGATTTTATTCTGCATAAATTCTTGTATAATTCCATGACAAGTGTTTCACACTCCACGTTATCTCTGAGAGCCATCCTTGAGAAGGATAAGCTCAGTGAGACTAATTACATGGACTGGTACAGGAACCTGAGAATTGTTCTCAGGCAAGAGCGAAAGCTCTATGTCTTGGAAGAAGAAGCCCCCGAGGTGCCGACCGGGAACTCTTCCCGTGCTGAGAAGGATACTTATAAGAAGTATACTGACAATGCTTTAGATGTCGAATGCCTTATGCTTGCCACTATGAACTCTGAGCTTCAGAAGCAACATGAGAACATGGGGTGCAAGGAGATTGACGAGCATCTCAAGAAAATATTTCAAGGGAAGGCTCGTCAAGAAAGGTTCGACATCACAAAAGCGTTGTTTCAGTGCAAGATGGGAGTTCGAGACTCAGTAGGGACTCACGTACTCAAGATGATTGGGTATATAGAGAACCTTGAAAGGCTGGGTTTTCCTCTTGGTCAAGAGTTCGCCACAGATCTGATCCTGCAATCGTTGCCGGACAATTATGAGCAGTTCGTCTTGAACTACAACATGAATGAAATAGACAAGACACTGCCCGAACTCCTAGGCATGTTGAAAACTACCGAAATCAATATGAAGAAGGCCAAGCCTGCTAGCCCCATACTGATGGTGCATAAGGGCAAGGGCAAGGCCAAGGGCTCTAAGAAGACAAAGGTGGGACCTAAGTCGTATCTTGAGCCCAAGTCTTCTGCACTGATGAAAAAGAAAAGCACGGTGAAGGAAGGGAAATGCCACCACTGTGGCAAGGCTGGTCATTGGAGGAGGAACTGTCCTTCGTACATTGAAGGTCTGCAGAAAATGAAGGGAGGTATGACTTCCGCTTCAAATATTCACGTTATAGAGATAAACCTTTCTGCTCCTTCATCTTGGGTATTGGATACCGGATGTGGTTCTCACATTTGTATAAATGTGCAGGAACTGGGAAGGAGAAGATTGCTGAGTAAAGGGGAGGTGGACCTCCGCATCGGCAATGGAGCAAGAGTTGCTGCTGTAGCCGTAGGGGTTTACCGTCTTTCTTTGCCCAGTGGGCTTGTAATAGAACTAGATAATTGTTATTTTGTTTCGGCCATAACTAGAAACATTATATCTATTTCATGTTTGGACATGATTGGATTTTCTTTTATAATTAAGAACAACTGTTGTTCTATATTTAAGAATGATGTTTGTTATGCTGTAGCCCAATTGTTTAATGGTCTTTATGTTTTGAACTTGGACCATCTGATCTGTAATGTTGAAAATAATAAAAGACTAAGAACAAATGACTCGAACCCTACTTTTCTCTAGCATTGTCATTTGGGTCATATCAACGAGAAGCGCATATCCAAGCTCCATAGAGATGGACTTTTGGACTCATTTGATTATGAATTATTTGAGCGATGCGAATCTTGTTTGTTAGGCAAGATGACTAAAGCTCCTTTCACTGGTTATACTGAGAGGGCTGAGGATCTCTTGGGTGTTGTACATAGTGATGTATGCGGACCCATGAGTTCCATGGCTAGAGGTAGGTATTTCTACTTTGTTACATTTACTGATGATTTCAGTAGATACAGATATGTGTATCTTATGAAGTGCAAATCCGAGACCTTTGAAAAGTTCAAAGAGTTCAAGAATGAAGTAGAAAACCAGTTGGGTAAAAGGGTTAAAGCACTCCGATCTGATCGAGGTGGCGAATACCTGAGTCATGAGTTCCGTGATCATCTGAAAGAGTGTGGTATTGTATCACAGCTCACTCCACCTAGAACACCACAACATAATGGTGTGTCTGAGAGGAGAAATCGTACTCTGTTAGATATGGTACATTCGATGATGAGTCATGCAGACTTGCCTGTTTCCTTTTGGGGTTTTGCTTTAGAGACTGTTACAATGACATTGAATCGCGCTCCAACGAAAACGGTTCTGAAGACACCATATGAGATATGGACTGGGAAACGTCCTAGTATGTCGTTCATTAAAATTTGGGGCTGTGAGGCATACGTGAGACGTCAAATGCCTGACAAGCTGGAACCCAAATCGGATAAATGTTATCTGGTGGGATATCCTAAGGAAACGAAAGGGTATTACTTTTACCTACCGTCTGAGGGAAAAGTGTTTGTCGCAAGGACTGGTGTCTTCTTGGAGAAAGAGTTCTTATCAAGAAAGACTGAAAAGGTAGAGCTTGAAGAAGTTCAAGAACCACATGTAGTGAATGAACCGGAATTGGATTCTGAGTCAGGACTACAAGATGTTGTAGCTAGAGAACCTGCTCAGGGAACACAAGTCCTACGTAGATCTGGTAGATCGAGGTTTGAGCCTGAGAGATATGGATTTCTCGTGTCTCAAATAGGTAATGTGTTGCTTATGGATCATGATGATGAGCCAGCAACCTACCAAGAGGCTATGAATGGACCGGACTCCGACAAATGGCTTGAGGCTATGAAATCCGAAATGGACTCCATGTATGCAAACCAAGTTTGGAACTTAGTGGAACCACCTGAAGTGGTTCGACCCATAGGGTGCAAGTGGGTCTTCAAGAAGAAGACCGATATGGATGGGAATGTACAGACATTCAAAGGGCGACTGGTGGCTAAGGGTTTCAAGCGAATTCATGGTATTGACTATGATGAGACTTTTTCCCCTGTTGCCATGGTAAAGTCCATAAGGATATTGCTTGTTGTTGTTGTATATTATGACTACGAGATCTGGCAGATGGATGTCAAAATGGCTTTCCTTAATGGAAACCTCCTTGAGGAAGTGTATATGACACAACCCGAGGGTTTTGTATCCCCAGATGAAGCCACTAATATATGCAAGCTGAATAAGTCCATCTATGGACTGAAACAGGCCTCTCGAAGTTGGAATCTTCGTTTTGATGAGAAAATCAAAGAGTTTGGTTTCATCAAGAATGAAGATGAGCCTTGTGTTTACAAGCGAATCAGTGGGAGCATTGTTATCTTCCTGATATTGTATGTAGATGACATACTGTTGATTGGGAATGACATTCCTACCCTGAAAGTTGTTAAGAACAACCTAGGGAACTGTTTTTCAATGAAGGATTTGGGTGAAGCGACTTATATACTCGGTATTAAGATCTATAGAGATAGATCGAAGAAGTTGCTGGGTTTGACCCAGAGTACGTACATAGAAAAGGTGTTGAAGCGGTTCAACATGCTTGAGTCCAAGAAAGGATTTTTGCCCATGTCTCATGGTGTGAATCTCTCTAAGGACCAGTGTCCAAAGTCTTGTGAAGATAAGGACCGTATGAAGTTGATTCCATATGCTTCGGCAATTGGATCAATCATGTACGCGATGTTATGTACTCGACCCGATGTCTCCTTTGCTTTGAGCATGACTAACAGGTATCAGTCAGACCCCGGTGAGTATCACTGGATTACAGTCAAGAATGTCCTGAAGTACTTGAGAAGGACTAAGGATGTGTTCTTGGTGTATGGTGGAGAGGAAGAGCTCGTTATAAGTGGTTACACGGATGCTAGCTTCCAAACTGATAGAGACGACTCCAAGTCTCAGTCAGGTTTTGTGTTTTGCCTGAATGGAGGAGCTGTGAGCTGGAAGAGTTCCAAGCAAGAGACAGTTGCTGATTCTACAACAGAGGCCGAGTATATCGCCGCAGCTAATGCAGCGAAGGAGGCTGTATGGATTAGGAAATTCATCAGCGAGCTTGATGTAGTTCCTAGCATTGTTGGTCCCGTAGTTCTCTACTGTGATAACAATGGTGCAATTGCACAATCTAAGGAACCTAGATCCCATCAGCGCTCCAAGCATATATTTCGGCGGTTTCATCTTATTCGTGAGATTGTCGAACGAGGAGATTTGAACATTTACAGAGTGCCGACTGAGGAGAATATTGCGGATCCACTGACAAAGCCTCTCGCGCAGAGAAAGCATGATGGTCATATTAGATCGATGGGTATACGATACCTAAATGATCAACTCTAGTGAGAATCTTGTGGATTGCATGTAAACATGTATTTTGTTGGCTATTTGTTCATATGATGAACAATGTACCTAGTTTTTCTCTTACAATTAATGACAAGTTCTTTTATTATAAGCTTTTCTATATGATAGTTAAATGTTAACATAATAGATACCCTTAGAATGTTCGCTTCCATGGGACATCAAGTACGTGACTTGAATGTGAGAGCCTATGATTTATTTGAAGCTTCATTCTTAAAAGGTCCCTGGTCGAGTATCATCATAGAAGCTAAGGGTGATGATGGTACATGAAGGCTAGCACGTGCGTTGACTGATGACCGGTTCCCACAGGTCATGATATTGTGATATCAAGTCATCACGTGGGTACTTGTTAGTGAACAAATTGTACTGGACAGTCCCAACCTGAGGCTACTATGTGGATTGTCTTCCAATCGTGTCACGAGTAGGTCTCAATTGACAATGGTGTTGTGGTCCTTCGACCTGAAGTCACAGCATTCATCAAGTGAGGAAGATTGTGCTTTGATGCCATCTAAAGTCCTCCTTGAGAAAGGTTGATGATAAGGGTGGTTGTTGGGCATGTTACGAATCATTTGGGTGTTTGTGTGTGAGCAGATATGGGATTTGTCCTTCTGTATGACAGGAGTTGCATCCATGGGCCCCTTGATGGAACTGGACTGAGAAATGCATGACCATGCTTGGTTGTGTCAATATGTGATATTGGACTCACCATTCTCTGGAAGTCCGTCCTGGATCAAGAAACTTGGATTGAGCTATTACGAGGGTGACACGGTCCATGCCTCTAGTTCTTTCCGGATGTAAGGGACAAAGGGACAAAGACAATGCTGATACATTGGTCATAAAGGCTTATGAGTTATAAACTCTTATTACTTGGGAGCAATGATGCATTGCTAGATGCCGCTCATTGTTTGTGAGGTTTTTGGTTTGATACTTTCAAGATCAAGTGGGAGTCTGTTGGAGTTACCATGGTGATCTAGAAGTGGTCAAACATGTAATCTCACTACCAACGCGAAATGAGCCTATAGGGTCGCACATAAGAGATGTGGAGAAGTTGGATGATTGACTGTGTTGGTAAAGGTTACCAATCACCGATCTAAATGGGGTTATGGGCAAAGTGTTGCCTTAAAGGATCGTCGGGTTGGGCAAAGTGTTGCCTTGAAGGACTGGTAAGAATAGTCGACCGAGGGTCGACGAGAATCGTCGAGGATTGGTACTCTGATTCTCGCCGATCGACGAGAATCGTCGAGAATTGGTACTCTGATTCTCGCCGATCGACGAAAATCGTCGAGAATTGGTACTCTGATTCTCGCTGATCGACGTGAATCATCGACCCACGTTCGACGTGAATCGTCGAGTATTGTACTCTGATTCTCGCCGATCCGGGTGATTCTCGCCGATTGTGATTCTCGCCGATTGTGATTCTCGCCGATTGATTCTCACCGAATCTGCTTGGTGATTCTCGCCGATTCTGGAACCCTAAATTTCTGGGTGGTCTGCGGATAGCGATGTTCCTAAGTCTAGTTATGTCTTTGGTATAAAAGGACACTTAGGGTTTTCGAGATCTAGATGTGTGCGTGCTGATCGAATCGAAGCCGACGGAAGTGTTCCGCCGTTCGCTCGTTCTGCCGATCCCGAATCCCGCCGTCGACGGAAGTGTTCCGCCACCGCCGTGCTCGCTCCGTCGACTTCCTCCTCTCCGGTGATCGTCGCCGGTGTTGCTCTTCCTGGCGCGGACCTAGAAGTCCGTGGAACAGCAAGGTGCGATCATCATCCTTCCCGATTATCCGTGCGATGGAAAGTTCGGCGTTCTCCCGCTCGTGTGGATTTCTGCAGAGACGTGGATATTATTCCACGTAGAACTCTCCACTAGCAAGAAGACGAAGCTTGGAGCATCTCCGTTGAGTTGTGACTCAACGCCACCGAGGTAATTTTTGCCTAGTTATATGTTAACTTCTTGATTCAACTACCATGGCCCGATCCCATCTCTTTTGGATTTTCTTGATGTTTTTACTTTTCCGCTGCGTGCACAAGTGTTGTGCCATCCTCATAGAGAAACCCAACAGTGACCTCCTGGGAAGTCCTCGTGTTGCACCCATTTTTTGCCGCCCGGCTGCAAGAACGACGATTTTTGCCTCTGGCGAGCGCTCTCTCTCAACGAAGCCGGGCCCATGGGTACCGCCCACGCGGACCCGGCGGAATTTTCGGGATCAACAGAACGGACATGTGGCCTTAACATCCCGCTCAAGCGATTTCAGGAAAACATAATAAAGACGTGACTTAGTTTCCAAAAGAAAGGCGCTTCAAACGATTATAACTTTTGATCGGACCGTCTGATTTTCGCGCACAATACCATTTCGGAAAGCTCTCGGTGTTGCCCATCCGCTGGAGAGCCGGGTGAACCCGTTCGAGCCCGTTTTGTGCCCTCAGATCGCGTGTATTCAGCTACGTTTTGAAGTTGTCGCAGTGTTTTCATTTCGTCAATTTCGTCCTAACGGATATGCCAGCGAAATCTTCCTTCGGGGAAAACTCCCAGGGATACGGTACTGGCAGCGACACAACTGCGCGCTCAGGCGGCGAAATCGCCACTGCTTCCCAATTTCGGGGATCCCGCGCATGGGTGGCGGTGCGCCGACCCGATCGTTGCCGCGCGTAAAAATTGGAGCCGCCAAAATTGCTCAAACTGAATGGAAACGGAGCCCGCAATGCGGAAAATCGGGCGTCGGGGATCTTGGCTTATATAAAACGTGCCGGGGTATTCCAACGTGTGCGACCATACCAGCACTAGTGCACCGGATCCCATCAGAACTCCGCAGTGAAGCGTGCTTGGGCGAGAGTAGTACTGGGATGAGTGACCTCATGGGAAGTCCTCGTGTTGCACCCATATTTTGCCGCCCGGCGGCAAGAACGGCGATTTTTGCCTCCGGCGAGCGCTCTCTCTCAACGAAGGCGGGCCCGTGGGTACCGCCCACGCGGACCCGGCGCAATTTTTGGGATCAACAAAACGGACACGTTGCCTTAACATCCTGCGCAGGTGACGGGCAGGAAAACAAAAGAAAGACGTGACTTAGTTTCCAAAAGAAAGGCGCTTCAAACGGCCATAACTTTTGATCGGACCGTCTGATTTTCGTGCACAATACCATTTCAGAAAGCTCTCGGTGTTGCCCATCCGCTGGCGAGCCGGGTGATCCCGTTCGAGCCCGTTTTGTGCCCTCAGATCGCGTCTATTCAGCTAAATTTTGAAGTTGTCGCAGTGTTTTCATTTCGTCAATTTCGTCCTAACGGATATGCCAGCGAAATCTTCCTTCGGAGAAAACTCCCAAGGATACGGTATTGGCCGCGACACAACTGTGCTCAGGAGGCGACATCGCCACCGCTTCCCAATTTCGGGGATCCCGCGCAGGGGCGGCAGCGCGGCGACCCAGTCGTTGTCGCGCGTAAAAATTGGTGCCGCCAAAATTGCTCAAACCGAATGGAAACGGAGCCCGCAATGCGGAAAATCGGGCGTCAGGGATCTTGGCTTAAATAAAACGTGTCGGAGTATTCCAACATGTGCGACCATACCAGCACTAGAGCACCGAATCCCATCAGAACTCTACAGTTAAGCGTGCTTGGGCGATAGTAGTACTTCGATGGGTGACCTCCTGGGAAGTTCTCGTATTGCACCCATTTTTTGCCGTCCGGCTGCAAGAAAGGTGTTGGGTATTGTATCCACAACGTACCTGATTTGAAGAAGCCCCTGAACAAGCTAAGGTAAATAGGCAATGTTTTTGACAAAACATTTCAAGTTTTGCTTGCAGTTATTCCACGCTAAGTGCACACCAATGTCAGGGTGCAGTAGATCAATATACACGGGTCTGCACAACGTAATCCCTCGTTGAGCAGATCAGTGTGTTGGCCTACGTGTACTCTCTCTATTGGAGTGCACTTACTTTCAAGTACAGGGCTATGTTTATTCAAGAGCAGATAAGGAGCAGGGATGAGTCAAAGAGCATCTCAGAGGCGTAAGATGAAAAATCATCCAAGTAAGAATCGACGAGAATCACCAAGTGATTCTCGCCGATTCGGCGAGAATCACTAGTGATTCTCGCCGAATCGCGAGAATCACTGGCTGATTCTCGCCGGCTAATTCAGAGTGCAATCAAGTTAAATTCGACGAGAATCCCTTGGCGACTCTCGACGAATCGTCGAGAATCACTTTGTGATTCTCACCGAATCGTCGAGAATCACCCTTGATTCTCGACGATTCGACGAGAATCACAGGTGATTCTCGCCGATTTTGACTTGGCAATTTTTCTGGGAGCTGCTGGACCGGATTCTGCCGCTGAGACTGTGTTGAACCGGAACTAGGGTTTCCTTCTGGTGGGACCCACAACGGTCACTTAGGTGTATACTTGTGTATAAATACACGCGTATTTTTGAACAGTAAGATGAGCGAAGAAGAAAAGAAATACGCGAGCCGCGACGTGACCTAGATCGCAGTTTCCGCTCCGTCGTCGCCGTCGTCGCTCGAGCAAGTTGGTCGCCGTTTTTGATCGAGATTTCTTCCTGATCTTCTGGCGACAGAAGCTTAGCCTAGCTTAGAGTCTCACGCGTCTATCCAGAGATCCCTTGTCTCTCGATTTGTTGATCGGGAAAAACTTCCCCATCCGAATCGATCGAGACGACCGATCCTCGTGTGACCGTTGGTAGACCTAGCTAGCTTCGCTACAAAGTTTGGATCTCCAAAGTACAGCAGCTGCACATCGTCGTCGCCGCCGATCCCGTGAACCTTGCCGCCGCCCATCGTGCCGCCGCCGGTTCCGGGGAGATCCTCTCCAAGAGAGATCTAAGGTTGTGGACTCTTTGTGGACTTCAAGAACACGTCGTCAACAAAGAGGGACACCTTTGTCTCCAAACGTAGTTTATATCTTTTGTACATTCTAATTTTACTTTTGTTGTAAAGGAACGTAGGTTCCTAGTTGTAAGGGTTGGGTGCAACCCGTGTTGTGGGAGTGTTGACTCCTACGTGTGGAAGGGTTCCTTCCGATAGTGCAAGGATTGGATTTCAATCCTGTTGGTGAAGAGACCGAGTCGTCCCTTGTTGGGAGATAGGTCGAAGGGGGAAAGTGGATGTACCCAAGTCGGGGAACCACTATAAATAGCTTGTGTATTCTGTGTGTTGTGCTGTTTATTTTTATTGTGCAGATACAATTTTAAATTCCGCAAAAACGCTGCACGTCACCTATTCCCCCCCCCCCCCCCCCATAGGTGAAGATAGTTGACACTAGGTGAACTTTCAAACGGCGATTTTTGCCTCCGGCGAGCCCGCTCTCTCAACAAAGGCGGGCCGTGGGTACCGCCCACGCGGACCCGATGGAATTTTCGGGATCAACAGAACGGACACGGGGCCTTAACATCCTACGCAGGCGACGGACAGGAAAACAAAAGAAAGACGTGACTTAGTTTTCAAAAGCAAGGCGATTCAAACGGCCATAACTTTTGATCGGACCGTCTCATTTTCGCGCACAATACCATTTAAAAAAGCTCTCGGTGTTGCCCATCCGCTGGCGAGCCGGGTGAACCCGTTCGAGCCCGTTTTGTGCCCTCTGATCGGGTGTATTCAGCTACATTTTGAAGTTGTCGCAGTGTTTTCATTTCGTCAATTTCGTCCTAACGGATATGCCAGCAAAATCTTCCTTCGTGGAAAACTCCCAGGGATACGGTACTGGCATCGACACAACTGCGCGCTCAGGCAGCGAAATCGCCACCGCTTCCCAATTTCGGGGATCCCGCGCAGGGGCAGCGGTGCGACGACCCGGTCGTTGCCGCGCGTAAAAATTGGAGCTGCCAAAATTGCTCAAACCGAATGAAAACGGAGACCGCAATGTGGAAAATCGGGGGTCGGGGATCTTGGCTTAAATAAAACGTGTCGGAGTATTCCAACGTGTGCGACCATACCAGCAATAGTGCACCAGATCCAATCAGAACTCCGCAGTTAAGCATGCTTGTGCGAGAGTAGTACTGGGATGGGTGACCTCCTGGGAAGTCCTCGTGTTGCACGCATTTTTTGCCACCCGGCTGCAAGAACGACGATTTTTGCCTCCGGCGAGCGCTCTCTCTCAACGAAGGCGGGCCCGTGGGTACCGCCCACGAGGACCCGGCGGAATTTTCGGGATCAATAGAACAGACACGTTGCCTTAACATCCTGCGACGGTGACGGTCAGGAAAACAAAAGAAAGACGTGACTTAGTTTCCAAAAGCAAGGCGCTTCAAACAGACATAACTTTTGATCGGACCGTCTGATTTTCGCGCACAATACCATTTCAGAAAGCTCTCGGTGTTTCCCATCCGATGGCGAGCCGAGTGAACCCGTTCGAGCCCGTTTTGTGCCCTCAGATCGCGTGTAATCAGCTACATTTTGAAGTTGTCGCAGTGTTTTCATTTCGTCAATTTCGTCCTAACGGATATGCCAGCGAAATCTTCCTTCGGGGAAAACTCCCAAGGATACGGTACTGGCCGCGACACAACTGCGCGCTCAGGCAGCGAAATCGCCACCTCTTCCCAATTTCGGGGATCCCGCACATGGGCGGCGGCGCGGCGACCCGGTCGTTGTCGCGCGTAAAAATTGGAGCCGCCAAAATTGCTCAAACCGAATGGAAACGGAGCCCGCAATGCGAAAAATCGGGCGTAGGGGATCTTGGCTTAAATAACACATGCCGGAGTATTCCAACGTGTGCGACCATACCAGCACTAGAGCACCGGATCCCATGAGAACTCCGCAGTTAAGCGTGCTTGGGCTAGAGTAGTACTGGGATGGGTGGCCTCCTGGGAAGTCCTCGTGTTGCACCCATTTTTTGCCGCCCGGCTGCATGAACGACGATTTCTGCCTCCGGTGAGCGCGCTCTCTCAATGAAGGCGGGCCCGTGGCTACCGCCCACGTGGACCCGGCGAAATTTTTAGGATCAACAGAATGGACACGGGGACTTAACATCCTGCGCAGGCGACGAACAGGAAAACAAAAGAAAGACGTGACTTGGTTTCCAAAAGAAAGGCGCTTCAAACGACCATAACTTTTGATCGGACAGTCTGATTTTCGTGCACAATACCATTTCAGAAAGCTCTCGGTGTTGCCCATCCGCTGGCGAGCCGGGTGAACCCGTTCGAGCCCATTTTGTGCCCTCATATCGCGTGTATTCAGCTACGTTTTGAAGTTGTCGCAGTATTTTCATTTCGTCAATTTCGTCCTAACGGATATGCCAGCGAAATCTTCCTTCGGGGAAAACTCCCAAAGATACAGTACTGGTCGCGACACAACTGCGCGCTCAGGCGGCGAAATTGCCACCGCTTCCCAATTGCGGGGATCCCGAGCAGGGGCGGCGGCATGGCAACCCGGTCGTTGCCGCGCGTAAAAATTGGAGCCGCCAAAATTGCTCAAACCGAATGGAAACGGAGCCCGCAATGCGGAAAATCGGGCGTCGGGGATCTTGGCTTAAATAAAACGTGCCGGAGTATTCCAACGTGTGCAACCATACCAGCACTAGAGCACTGAATCCCATCAGAACTCTGCAGTGAAGCGTGCTTGGGCGAGAGTAGTACTGGGATGGGTGGACCTCCTGGGAAGTCCTCGTGTTGCATCCATTTTTTGCCGCCCGGCTGCAAGAACAGCGATTTTTGCCTCCGACGAGCGCGCTCTCTCAATGAAGGCGGGCCCGTGGGTACCGCCCACGCGGACCCGGCAGAATTTTCAGGATCAATAGAACGGACACGTGGCCTTAACATCCTGCGCAGGCGACGGGCAGGAAAACAAAAGAAAGGCGTGACTTAGTTTCCAAATGCAAGGCGCTTCAAACGGCCATAACTTTTGATCGGACCGTCTGATTTTCGCGCACAATACCATTTCGGAAAGCTCTCGGTGTTCCCATCCGCTGGCATGCCTGGTGAACCCGTTCGAGCCCGTTTTGTGCCCTCAGATCGCATGTATTCAACTACATTTTGAAGTTATCGCAGTGTTTTCATTTCGTCAATTTCGTCCTAACGGATATGCCAGCGAAATCTTCCTTCGAGGAAAACTCCCAAGGATACGGTACTGGCCGCGACACAACTGTGCACTCAGGCGGCGAAATTGAAAGAAATAGTGCCTAACCACCTAGAGGGGGGTGAATAGGTGTTCTTTTTCTTTTAAATTTTAAGGCAGAAACTCTGTACACTTAAACCTGTATTTGCAGTATTCTACAACAATTCTGCACAGCTAGCTCAGCAATCACAGAAATAAACATACACAGAGTGCACACAGATTTTTATAGTGGTTCCCTAAGGTCTGGGTACATCCACTTTCCCCCTTCGCCTATCTAGTAGTGTACTAGATTCGGCCTAACTTCTGCACTTCTCCTCAGATCCTCAGATCTTACTGCTCAGAACCCCAAACCAGGTTCCTACAACTCAGAGTGTCCCCACTCCTACAACTCAGGCACAAAGCCCTACCACTCAGTCTTCAACAAGACCTACACTCAGGCTAAACAGCCCTACCTCAGCCTTCAATAAGGCCTACACTCAGAGAATTGATTCTCCTACACTCAGGCTCAAAAGCCCTACCTCATCCTTTATATATTTAGGCTTACAACTCAGATCCCTTAGGATCCTACAAAAAAAAATAATAAAAAGTTTTCAGATCACCACTCAGTTTGAGAGAATGAAGATGGCAATCTTCTTGATCAGTTCTTGATAGTACTGATTTCTGAGATCAACTTTGTCTTTGCTTTCTTCAAGGCTTCTTGAGTCTGAACTTAGTAAAGTTGATCTTCTTGAAGTAGACCGTCTGGCAACTTCCTTCTTAGGATGGAGAATTAAATCTGGATCCTACTTTGCAGTCTGGTTCAGAATCTGCTCCTTAAGAGATTTGATTAACAAGTCTCTTTCTTGACTTCAATTACTGGAGTTCTCTCTCTCCAAGTAAATCTGAAGTTTCTTCAAAATACTGATTTACAGTTTTCTCTGGATCTGTATTGATCTTCTTAATCTTCTGATTAGTTCTTTAATTGTGTTCTCATCACTTCTGTTGAAGGAGAAAGGCCTTTATACAGTCTTCCTCCAAGGTAACAGGCTGATCCGGTTTCTAACGAACTTCTGACAGCTCTAACAGTTGCAGTTGACCGGTTGAAATGGCAGCTGTCAAGTCATCCAGTCACTTCTTGAAAATACTGTCTCTGTCTGAAAGTGTCGAGACTGATCTTCATTATGTGTCGACACAAATAGACCAACTATCGACACAAGTGAACTAAGTGTCGACACTAGCCTTGATGGTGTCGACACAACTCCTTGTGTTGTTGTAACAGCTTCTCGACACTGCTTCTTCAGAATATGTCGACACGGATTCTGTGTGTCGACACAAGCCTTCTGTTGAATGTGTCGACACTGATTGAGTGTGTTGACACAAGTACTTCTTCTTTAACACTTAGCTGAATTCTGCTGTGTGTCGACACATCTCCCTTTTGTCGACACATCTTCTTTTGTTGTTGATACTTGCTGAGTGTCGACACATCTCCTTTGTGTCGACACATGCCTTCATGTGTTGAAACTTGCTGAGTGTCGACACATCTCCTTTGTGTCGACAGAAGTAGTTTAACTTTGTTGAAGCTTGCTGAGTGTCGACACAGCCTCCTGGTGTCGACACATTTGATGTCGACAAAGCTTCTCTGGGTGTCGACACTGTCTCTAAGTGTCGACACACATTATGTTGACAATTCTTCACAGTGTGTCTACACTGCCTGTATGTATCGACACTTTTCTTCTGGTGTCGACTCTGCCTTTCTTGGTGTCGACACAATTACTCCAAGTGTCGACACAACTTCTCTAGGTGTCGACACAAGCCTTCATAAGTGTCGACACTTCACCTCTAGGTGTCGACACATGTACTTAGAAACTTTTCTGCATTTTCTGCAATTACTTAACCTGCACATATAAACTCAAAGCACATCAAATACACCTTGATGTATATCATTAATTATGGTGAGGCTTCTTCAAATCTGGTACACATTTTCCAATGTACCCAACAAAAATCGCCACCGCTTCCCAATTTCGGGTATCCCGCGCAGGGGCGGCGGCGCGACGACCCGGTCGTTGCCGCGTGTAAAAATTGGAGCCGCCAAAATTGCTCAAACCGAATGGAAACGGAGCCCGCAATGCGGAAAATCGGGCATCAGGGATCTTGGCTTAAATAAAATGTGCCGGAGTATTCCAACGTGTGCGACCATACCAGCACTAGAGCACCGGATCCCATTAGAACTCCGCAGTTAAGTGTGCTTGGGCCAAAGTAGTACTGGGATGGGTGACCTCCTGGGAAGTTCTCGTGTTGCACCCATTTTTTGCCGCCCGACTGCAAGAACGACGATTTTTGCCTCCGGCGAGCGCGCTCTCTCAAAGAAGGCGGGCCCGTGGGTACCGCCCACGCGGACCCGGCGGAATTTTCGGGATCAACAGAACCGACACGTGGCCTTAATATCCTGCGCAGGCGACGGGCAGGAAAACAAAAGAAAGACGTGACTTAGTTTCCAAAAGCAAGGCGCTTCAAACGAACATAACTTTTGATCGGACCGTCTGATTTTCAGGCACAATACCATTTCGGAAAGCTCTCGGTGTTGCCCATCCGCTGGCGAGCCGGGTGAACCCGTTCGAGCCCGTTTTGTGCCCTCAGATCGCGTGTATTCAGCTATGTTTTGAAGTTGTCGCAGTGTTTTCATTTCGTCAATTTCGTCCTAACGGATATGCCAGCAAAATCTTCCTTCGGGAAAAACTCCCAAGGATACGGTACTAGCCGCGACACAACTGCGCGCTCAGGCGGCGAAATCGCCACCGCTTCCCAATTTCGGGGATCCCGCGCAGGGGCGGCGGCGCGACGACCCGGTCGTTGCCACGCGTAAAAATTGGAGCCGCCAAAATTGCTCAAACCGAATGGAAACGGAGCCCGCAATGAGGAAAATCGGGCGTCAGGGATCTTGGCTTAAAAAAAACGTGCCGGAGTATTCCAACGTGTGCGACCATACCATCACTAGAGCACCAGATCCAATCAGAACTCCGATGTTAAGTGTGCTTGGGCGAGAGTAGTACTGGGATGGCTGACCTCCTGGGAAGTCCTCGTGTTGCACCCATTTTTTGTCGCATGTCTGCAGGAACGGCGATTTTTGCCTCCGGCGAGCGCGCTCTCTCAACAAAGGCGGGCCCGTGGGTGCCGCCCACGCGGACCCGGTGGAATTTTCGGGATCAACAGAACGGACACGTGGCCTTGACATCCTGCACAGGCGACGGGCAGGAAAACAAAAGAAAGACGTGACTTAGTTTCCAAAAGCAAGGCGCTTCAAACGGCCATAACTTTTGATCGGACCGTCTGATTTTCGCGCACAATACCATTTCGGAAAGCTCTCGGTGTTGCCCATCCGCTGGCGTGCCGGGTGAACCCGTTCAAGCCCATTTTGTGCCCTCAGATAGCGTGTATTCAACTACATTTTGAAGTTATCGCAGTGTTTTCATTTCGTCAATTTCGTCCTAACGGATATGCCAGCGAAATCTTCCTTCGGGGAAAACTCCCAAGGATACGGTACTGGCCGCGACACAACTGCTCGCTCAGATGGCGAAATCGCCACCGCTTCCCAATTTCGGGGATCCCGCGCAAGGGCGGCGGCGCGGCGACCCGGTCGTTGCTGTGCGTAAAAATTGGGTCCGCCAAAATTGCTCAAACCGAATGGAAACGGAGCCCGCAATGCGAAAAATCAGGCGTCAGGGATCTTGGTTTAAATAAAACGTGTCGGAGTATTCCAACGTGTGCGACCATACCAGCACTAGAGCACCGGATCCCATCAAAACTCCGCAGTTAAGCATGCTTTTGCGAGAGTAGTACTGGGATGGGTGACCTCCTGGGAAGTCCTCGTGTTGCACCCATTTTTTGCCGCCCGGCTGCAAGAACGGCGATTTTTGCCTACGGCGAGCGCGCTCTCTCAACGAAGGAGAGATCGTGGGTACCGCCCACGCGGACCCGGCGGAATTTTCGGGATCAATAGAACGGACACGTGGCCTTAACATCCTGCGCAGGCGATGGGCAGGAAAACAAAAGAAAGACGTGACTTAGTTTCCTAAAGCAAGGCACTTCAAACGACAATAAATTTTGATCGGACCGTCTG
Source organism: Platanthera guangdongensis (assembly GCA_039583875.1). Lineage (NCBI taxonomy): Eukaryota > Viridiplantae > Streptophyta > Magnoliopsida > Asparagales > Orchidaceae > Platanthera > Platanthera guangdongensis. Next base: position 16,509,418 of record CM077161.1, on the reverse strand, counting down.
ATTTTCGCGCACAATACCATTTCGGAAAGCTCTCGGTGTTGCCCATCCGCTGGCGAGCCTGGTGAACCCGTTCGAGACCTTTTTGTGCCCTCAGATCGCGTGTATTCAGCTTTGTTTTGAAGTTGTCGCGGTGTTTTCATTTCGTCAATTTCGTCCAAACGGATATGCCAGCGAAATCTTCCTTCGTGGAAAACTCCCAAGGATACGGTACTGGCAGCGACAGAACTGCGCGCTCAGGCGGCGAAATCGCCACCGCTTCCCAAATTCGAGGATCCCGCGCAGGGGCTGCGGAGCGGCGACCCGGTCGTTGCCGCACGTAAAAATTTGAGCAGCCAAAATTGCTCAAACTGAATGGAAACGGAGCCCGCAATGCGGAAAAAGGGGCGTCGGGGATCTTAGCTTAAATAAAACGTGTCGGAGTATTCCAACGTGTGCGACCATACCAACACTAGAGCATCAGATCCAATCAGAACTCCGCAGTTAAGCGAGCTTGGGCGAGAGTAGTACTGGGATGGGTGATCTCCTGGGAAGCCCTCGTGTTGCACCCATTTTTTGCCGCCCGGCTGCAAGAACGGCGATTTTTGCCTCCGGCGAGCGCGCTCTCTCAACGAAGGCGGGCCCGTGGGTACCGCCCACGCGGACCCGGCGGAATTTTCAGGATCAACAGAACGGGCACGTGGCCTTAACATCCTGCGCAGGCGACGGGCAGGAAAACAATAGAAAGACATGACTTAGTTTCCAAAAGCAAGGCACTTCAAACGACCATAACTTTTGATCGGACCGTATGATTTTCGCGCACAATACCATTTCAGAAAGCTCTCGGTGTTGCCCATCCGCTGGCGATCCAGGTGAACCCATTCGAGCCCGTTTTGTGCCCTCAGATCGCGTGTATTCAGCTACATTTTGAAGTTGTCGCAGTGTTTTCATTTCGTCAATTTCGTCCTAACGGATATGCCAGCGAAATCTTCCTTCGGGGAAAACTCCCAAGGATACGGTACTGGCAGCGACACAACTGCGCGCTCAGCGGCGAAATCACCACCGCTTCCCAATTTCGGGGATCCCGCGCTGGGGCGGCGGCGCGGCGACCCGTTCGTTGTCGCGCGTAAAAATTGGAGCTGCCAAAATTGCTCAAACCGAATGGAAACAGAGCCCGCACTAGAGCACCGGATCCCATCAGAACTCCGCAGTTAAGCGTGCTTGGGCGAGAGTAGTACTGGGATGGGTGACCTCCTGGGAAGTCCTCGTGTTGCACCCATTTTTTGCCACCCGACTGCAAGAACGGCGATTTTTGCCTCCGGCGAGCGCGCTCTCTCTACGAAGGCGGGCCCGTATGTACCACCCACGCGGACCCAGCGGAATTTTTGGGATAAACAGAACAGACACATGACCTTAACATCCTGCGCAGGAGACGGGTAGGAAAACAAAAGAAAGACGTGACTTAGTTTCCAAAAGCAAGGCGCTTAAAAGGGCCATAACTTTTGATCAGACCGTCTGATTTTCGCGCACAATACCATTTCAGAAAGCTCTCGGTGTTGCCCATCCGCTGGCAAGCTGGGTGAAACCGTTCGAGGCCGTTTTGTGCCCTCAGATCGCGTGTATTCAACTACGCAGTGTTTTCATTTCATCAATTTCATCCTAACGGATATGCCAACAAAATCTTTCTTCGGGGAAAACTCTGAAGGATACAGTACTGGCCGAGACACAACTGCGCGCTCAGGCGGCGAAATCGCCACCGCTTCCCAATTTCAGGGATCCCGCGCAGGGGCGGCGGCGTGGCGACCCGGTCGTTGCCGCGCGTAAAAATTGGAGCCGCCAAAATTGCTCAAACTGAATGGAAACGAAGCCCGCAATGCGGAAAATCGGGCGTCAGTGATCTTGGCTTAAATAAAACGTGCTAGAGTATTCCAACGTGTGCGACCATACCAGCACTAGAGCACCGGATCCCATCAGAACTCCGCATTTAAGCGTGCTTGGGCGAGAGTAGTACTGGGATGGGCGACCTCCTAGGAAGTCCTCGTGTTGCACCCATTTTTTGCCGCCCGGCTGCAAGAACGGCGATTTTTGCCTCCGGCCAGCGCGCTCTCTCAACGAAGGCGGGCCCGTGGGTACCGCCCACGCGGAGCCGGCAGAATTTTGGGGATCAACAGAACGGACACGTGGTCTTAACATCCTGCGCAGCCGACGGGCAGGAAAACAAAAGAAATACGTGACTTAGTTTCCAAAAGCAAGGCGCTTCAAACGGCCATAACTTTTAATCGGACCGTCTGATTTTCGCGCTCAATACCATTTCGGAAAGCTCTCGGTGTTGCCCATCCGCTGGCGAATAGGGTGAACCCGTTCGAGCGCGTTTTGTTCCCTCAGATCGCGTGTATTCAGCACCATTTTGAAGTTGTCGCAGTGTTTTCATTTCGTCAATTTCGTCCTAACGGATATGCCAGCGAAATCTTCCTTCGGGGAAAACTCCCAAGGATACGGTACTGGCCGCGACACAACTGCGCGCTCAGGCGGCGAAATCGCCACCGCTTCCCAATTTCGGGGATCCCGCGCAGGGGCGGCGGTGCGGCGACCCGGTCGTTGCCGCGTGTAAGAATTGGAGCCGCCAAAATTGCTCAAACCGAATAGAAACGGAGCCCGCAATGCGAAAAATCGGGCGTCGGGGATCTTGGCTTAAATAAAACGTGCCGGAGTATTCCAACGAGTGCGACCATACCAGCACTAGAGCACCAGATCACATCAGAACTCCGCAGTTAAGCGTGCTTGGGCGAGAGTAGTACTGGGATGGGTGACCTCCTGGGAAGTCCTCGTGTTGCACCCATTTTTTGCCGCCCGGCTGCAAGAACTACGATTTTTGCCTCCGGCGAGCGCGCTCTCTCAACGAAGGCGGGCCCGTGGGTACCGCCCACGTGGACCCGGCGGAATTTTCGGGATCAACAGAACGGCCACGTGGCCTTAACATTCTACGCATGCGACGTGCAGGAAAACAAAAGAAAGACGTGACTTAGTTTCCAAAAGCAAGGCGCTTCAAACGGCCATAACTTTTGATCAGACCGTCTGATTTTTGCGCACAATACCATTTCGGAAAGCTCTCGGTGTTGCCCATCTGCTGGCGATTAGGGTGAACCCGTTCGAGCGTGTTTTGTGCCCTCAGATCGCGTGTATTCAGCACCGTTTTGAAGTTGTCGCAGTGTTTTCATTTCGTCAATTTCGTCCTAACGGATATGCCAGCGAAATCTTCCATTGGGGAAAACTCCCAATGATACGGTACTGGCCGCGACCCAACTGCGCGCTCAGGCGGCGAAATCGCCGCCGCTTCCCAATTTCGGGGATCCCGCGCAGGGGCTACGGCGCGGCGACCCGATCGTTGCCGCGCGTAAAAATTGGAGCCGCCAAAATTGCTCAAACCGAATGGAAACGTAGCCCGCAATGCGGAAAATCGGGCGTCGGGGATCTTGGCTTAAATAAAACGTGCCGGAGTATTCCAACGTGTGCGACCATACCAGCACTAGAGCACCGGATCCCATCAGAACTCCGCAGTTAAGCGTGCTTGGGCGAGAGTAGTACTGGGATGGGTGACCTCCTGGGAAGTCCTCGTGTTGCACCCATTTTTTGCCGCCCGGCTGCAAGAACGGCGATTTTTGCCTCCGGCGAGCGCGCTCTCTCAACGAAGGCGGGCCCGTGGGTACCGCCCACGCGGACCCAGCGGAATTTTCTGGATCAACAGAACCGACACGTGGCCTTAACATTCTGCGTACGCGACGGGCACGAAAACAAAAGAAAGACGTGACTTAGTTTCCAAAAGCAAGGCACTTCAAACGGCCATAACTTTTGATTGGAACATTTGATTTTCACGCACAATACCATTTCAGAAAGCTCTCAGTGTTGCCCATCCGCTGGCGAGCCGGGTGAACCCGTTCGAGCCCGTTTTGTGCGCTCAGTTCGTGTGTATTCAGCACCGTTTTGAAGTTGTCGCAGTGTTTTCATTTCGTCAATTTCGTCCTAACGGATATGCCAGCAAAATCTTCCTTCGGAGAAAACTCCCAAGGTTACGGTACTGGCCGCGACACAACTGCGCGCTCAGGCAGCGAAATCGCCACCGCTTCCCAATTTCGGGGATCCCGCGCAGGGGCGGAGGCGCAGCGACCCGGTCGTTGCCGCGCGTAAAAATTGGAGCCGCCAAAATTGCTCAAACCGAATGGAAACGGAGCCCGCAATGCGGAAAATCGGGCGTCGGGGATCTTGGGTTAAATAAAACGTGCCGGATCCAACGTGTGCGACCATACCAGCACTAGAGCACCGGATCCCATCAGAACTCCACAGTTAAGCGTGCTTGGGCGAGAGTAGTACTGAGATGGGTGACCTCCTGGGAAGTCCTCGTGTTGCACCCATTTTTTGCGCCCGGCTTCAAGAACGACGATTTTTGCCTCCGGCGAGCGCGCTCTCTCAATGAAGGCGGGCTCGTGGGTACCGCCCACGCGGACTCGGCGGAATTTTCGGGATCAACAGAACCGACACGTGGCCTTAACATCCTGCGCAGGCGACGGGCAGGAAAACAAAAGAAAGACGTGACTTAGTTTCCAAAAGCAAGGCGCTTCAAACGGCCATAACTTTTGATCGGACCGTCTGATTTTCGCGCACAATACCATTTCGGAAAGCTCTCGGTGTTGCCCATCCGCTGGCGAGCCGGGTGAACCCGTTCGAGCCCGTTTTGTGCCCTCAGATCACGTGTATTCAGCACCGTTTTGAAGTTGTCACAGTGTTTTCATTTCGTCAATTTCGTCCTAACGGATATGCCAGCGAAATATTCCTTCGGGGAAAACTCCCTAGGATACGGTACTGGCCGCAACACAACTGCGCGCTCAGGCGCCGAAATCGCCACCGCTTCCCAATTTCGGGGATCCCGTGCAGGGGCGGCGGCGCGGCGACCCGGTCGTTGCCGCGCGTAAAAATTGGAGCCGCCAAAATTGCTTAAACCGAATGGAAACGGAGCCCGCAATGCGGAATATCAGGCGTCGGGGATCTTGGCTTAAATAAAACGTGCCGGAGTATTCCAACGTGTGCGACCATACCAGCACTAGAGCACCGGATCCCATCAGAACTCCGCAGCTAAGCGTGCTTGGGCGAGAGTAGTACTGGGATGGGTGACCTCCTGGGAAGTCCTCGTGTTGCACCCATTTTTTGCCGCCCGGCTGCAAGAACGACGATTTTTGCCTCCGGCGAGCGTGCTCTCTCAACGAAGGCGGGCCCGTGGGTACCGCCCACGCGGACCCGACGGAATTTTCGGGATCAACAGAACCGACTCGTGGCCTTAACATCCTGCGCAGGCGATGAGCAGGAAAACAAAAGAAAGACGTGACTTAGTTTCCAAAAGCAAGGCGCTTCAAACGACCATAACTTTTGATCGGACCGTCTGATTTTCGCGCACAATACCATTTCGGAAAGCTCTCGGTGTTGCCCATCCGCTGGCGAGCCGAGTGAACCCGTTCGAGCCCGTTTTGTGCCCTCAGATCGCGTGTATTCAGCACCATTTTGAAGTTGTCACAGTGTTTTCATTTCGTCAATTTCGTCCTAACGAATATGCCAGCGAAATCTTCCTTCGGGGAAAACTCCCAAGGATACGGTACTGGCCGCGACACAACTGCGCGCGCAGGCGGCGAAATCGCCACTGCTTCCCAATTTCGGGGATCCCGCGCAGGGGCGGCGGCGCGGCGACCCGGTCGTTGCCGCGCGTAAAAATTAGAGCCGTCAAAATTGCTCAAACCGAATGGAAACGGAGCCCGCAATGCGAAACATCAGGCGTCGGGGATCTTGGCTTAAATAAAACATGCCGGAGTATTCCAACGTGTGGGACCATACCAGCACTAGAGCACCGAATCCCATCAGAACTCCGCAGTTAAGCGTGCTTGTGCGAGAGTAGTACTGGGATGGGTGACCTCCTGGGAAGTCCTCGTGTTGCACTCATTTTTTGCCGCTCGGCTGCAAGAACAGCGATTTTTGCGTCCGGCGAGCGCGCTCTCAACGAAGGCGGGCCCGTGGGTACCGCCCACGCGGACCCGTCGGAATTTTCGGGATCAACAGAACCGACACGTGGCCTTAACATCCTGCGCAGACGACGGGCAGGAAAACAAAATAAAGACGTGACTTAGTTTCCAAAAGCAAGGCGCTTCAAACGGCCATAACTTTTGATCGGACCGTCTGATTTTCGCGCTCAATACCATTTCGTAAAGCTCTCGGTGTTGCCCATCCGCTGGCGAATGGGGTGAACCCATTTGAGCGCGTTTTGTGCCCTCAGATCGCGTGTATTCAGCACCGTTTTGAAGTTGTCGCAGTGTTTTCATTTCGTCAATTTCGTCCTAACGGATATGCCAGCTAAATCTTCCTTCGGGGAAAACTCCCAAGGATACGGTACTGGCCGCGACACAACTGCGCGCTCAGGCGGCGAAATCGCCACCGCTTCCCAATTTTGGGGATCCCGTGCAGGGCCGGCGGCGCGGCGACCCGGTCGTTGCCGCGCGTAAAACTTGGAGCCGCCAAAATTGCTCAAACCGAATGGAAACGGAGCTCGCAATGCGGAAAATCGGGCGTTGGAGATCTTGGCTTAAATAAAACGTGCCGGAGTATTCCAATGAGTGCGACCATACCAGCACTAGAGCACCGGATCCCATCAGAACTCCGCAGTTAAGTGTGCTTGGGCGAGAGTAGTACTGGGATGGGTGACCTCCTGGGAAGTCCTCGTGTTGCACCCATTTTTTGCCGCCCGGTTGCAAGAACTACGATTTTTGCCTCCGGCGAGCGCGCTCTCTCAACGAAGGCGGGCCTGTGGGTACCGCCCACGGGGACCCGGCAGAATTTTTGGGATCAACAGAATGGGCACGTGGCCTTAACATCCTGCGCAGGCGACGTGCAGGAAAACAAAAGAAAGACGTGACTTAGTTTCCAAAAGCAAGGCGCTTCAAACGGCCATAACTTTTGATCGGACCGTCTGATTTTCGCGCACAATACCATTTCGGAAAGCTCTCGGTGTTGCCCATCCGCTGGCGAGCCGGGTGAACCCGTTCGAGCCGGTTTTGTGCCCTCAGATCGCGTGTATTCAACACCATTTTGAAGTTGTCGCAGTGTTTTCATTTCGTCAATTTCGTCCTAACGGATATGCCAGCGAAATCTTCCTTCGGGGAAAACTCCCAAGGATACGGTACTGGCCGCAACACAACTGCGCGCTCAGGCGGCGAAATCGCCACCGCTTCCAAATTTCGGGGATCCCGCGCAGGGGCGGCAGCGCGGCGACCCGGTCGTTGCCGCGCGTAAAAATTGGAGCCGCCAAAATTGCTCAAACCGAATGGAAACGGAGCCCGCAATGCGGAAAATCGGGCGTCGGGGATCTTGGCTTAAATAAAACGTGCCGGAGTATTCCAATGTGTGCGACCATACGAGCACTAGAGCACCAAATCCCATCAGAACTCCGCAGTTAAGCGTGCTTGGGCGAGAGTAGTACTGGGATGGGTGACCTCCGGGGAAGTCCTCGTGTTGCACCCATTTTTTGCCGCTCGGCTGCAAGAACATCGATTTTTGCCTCCGGCGAGCGCGCTCTCAACGAAGGCGGGCCCGTGGGTACCTTCCACGCGGACCCGGTGGAATTTTTGGGATCAACAGAGCCGACACGTGGCCTTAACATCCTGCGCAGACGACGGGCAGGAAAACAAAAGAAAGACGTGACTTAGTTTCCAAAAGCAAGGCGCTTCAAACGGCCATAACTTTTGATCGGACCGTCTGATTTTCGCGCTCAATACCATTTCGTAAAGATCTCGGTGTTGCCCATCCGCTGGCGAACGGGGTGAACCCGTTCGAGCGCGTTTTGTGCCCTCAGATCGCGTGTATTCAGCACCGTTTTGAAGTTGTCGCAGTGTTTTCATTTCGTCAATTTCGTCCTAACGGATATGCCAGCTAAATCTTCCTTCAGGGAAAACTCCCAAGGATACGGTACTGGCCGCGACACAACTGCGCGCTCAGGCGGCGAAATCGCCACCGCTTCCCAATTTCGGGGATCCCGCGCAGGGGCGGCGGCACGGCGACCCGGTCGTTGCCGCGCGTAAAACTTGGAGCCGCCAAAATTGCTCAAACCGAATGTAAACGGAGCTTGCAATGCGGAAAATCGGGCGTCGGAGATCTTGGCTTAAATAAAACGTGCTGGAGTATTCCAATGAGTGCGACCATACCAGCACTAGAGCACCGGATCCCTTCAGAACTCCGCAGTTAAGCGTGCTTGGGCGAGAGTAGTACTGGGATGGGTGACCTCCTGGGAAGTCCTCGTGTTGCACCCATGTTTTGCCGCCCGGCAGTAAGAACTACGATTTTTGCCTCCGGCGAGCGCGCTCTCTCAACGAAGGCGGGCCCGTGGGTACCGCCCACGTGGACCCGGCAGAATTTTTGGGATCAACAGAACGGGCACGTGGCCTTAACATCCTGCGCAGGCGACGTGCAGGAAAACAAAAGAAAGACGTGACTTAGTTTCCAAAAGCAAGGCGCTTCAAACGACCATAACTTTTGATCGGACCGTCTGATTTTCGCGCACAATACCATTTCAGAAAGCTCTCGGTGTTGTCCCTCTGCTGGCGAACCGGGTGAACCTGTTCGAGCCCGTTTTGCGCTCTCAAATCGCGTCTATTCAGCTCAATTTTGAAGTTGTCGCAGTGTTTTCATTTCGTCAATTTCGTCATAACGGATATGCCAGCGAAATCTTCCTTCGGGGAAAACTCCCAAGGATACGGTACTGGTTGCGACACAACTGCGCGCTCAGGCGGCGAAATCGCCACCGCTTCCCAATTTCGGGGATCCCGCGTTGGGGCGGCGGCACTGCGACCCGGTCGTTGCCGCGCGTAAAAATTGGAGCCGCCAAAATTGCTCAAACCGAATGGAAATGGAGCCCGCAATGCGGAAAATCGGGCGTCGGGGATCTTGGCTTAAATAAAACGTGCCAGAGTATTCCAATGTGTGCGACCATACCAGCACTAGAGCACCGGATCCCATCAGAACTCCGCAGTTAAGTGTGCTTGGGCGAGAGTAGTACTGGGATTGGTGACCTCCTGGGAAGTCCTCGTGTTGCACCCATTTTTGCCACCCGGCTGCAAGAACGACGATTTTTGCCTCCGGCAAGCGCGCTCTCTCAATGAAGGCGGGCCCGTGGGTACCGCCCACGCGGACCCGACGGAATTTTCGGGATCAACAGAACCGACACGTGGCCTTAACATCATGCGCAGGCGACGGGCAGGAAAACAAGAGAAATACGTGACTTAGTTTCCAAAAGCAAGGCGCTTCAAACGGCCATAACTTTTGATCGGACCGTCTGATTTTCGCGCACAATACCATTTCGGAAAGCTCTCAGTGTTGCCCATCCGCTGGCGAGCCGGGTGAACCCGTGCGAGCCTGTTTTGTGCCCTCAGATCTCGTGTATTCAGCACCATTTTGAAGTTGTCGCAGTGTTTTCATTTCGTCAATTCTGCGAAATCTTCCTTCGGGTACTGGCCGCGACACAACTGCGCGCTCAGGCGGCTAAATCGCCACCGCTTCCCAATTTCGGGGATCCCGCGCAGGGGCGGTGGCGCGGCGACCCGGTCGTTGCAGCGCGTAAAAATTGGAGCCACCAAAATTTCTCAAACCGAATGGAAAGGGAGCCCGCAATGCGGAAAATCGGGCATCGGGGATCTTGGCTTAAATAAAACGTGCCGGAGTATTCCAACGTGTGCGACCATACCAGCACTAGAGCACCGAATCCCATCAGAACTCCGCAGTTAAGCATGCTTGGACGAGAGTAGTACTGGGATGGGTGACCTCCTGGGAAGTCCTCGTGTTGCACCCATGTTTTGCCGCCCGGCTGCAAGAACGGCGATTTTTGCCTCCGGCGAGCGCGCTCTCTCAACAAAGGCGGGCCCGTGGGTACCGCCCACGCAGACCCGGCGGAATTTTCAGGATCAACCGAACCGACACGTGGCCTTAACATCCTGCGCAGGCGACGAGCAGGAAAAGAAAAGAAAGACGTGACTTAGTTTCCAAAAGCAAGGCGCTTCAAACGGCCATAACTTTTGATCGGACCGTCTGATTTTCGCGCACAATACCATTTCAGAATGCTCTCGGTGTTTCCCATCCGCTGGCGAACAGGGTGAACCAGTTCGAGCCCGTTTTGTGCCCTCAGATCGCGTGTATTCAGCTCTGTTCTGAAGTTGTCGTAGTGTTTTCATTTCGTCAATTTTGTCCTAATGGATATGCCAGTGAAATCTTCCTTCGGGGAAAACTCCCAAGGATACGGTACTGGCCGCGACACAACCGCGCGCTCAGGCGGCGAAATCGCCACCGCTTCCCAATTTTGTGGATCCCGTGAAGGGGCGGTGGCGCGGCTACCCGGTCGTTGCCGCGCGTAAAAATTGGAGCCGCCAAAATTGCTCAAACCGAATGGAAACGGAACCCGCAATGCAGAAAATCGGGCGTCGGGGATCTTGGCTTAAATAAAACGTACCAGAGTATTCCAACGTGTGCGACCATATCAGCACTAGAGCACTGGATCCCATCAGAACTACGCAGTTAACCGTGCTTGGGCGAGAGTAGTACTGGGATGGGTGACCTCCTGGGAAGTCCTCGTGTTGCACCCATTTTTTGCCGCCCGGCTGCAAGAACGACGATTTTTCCTCCGGTGAGCATGCTCTCTCAACGAAGGCGGGCACGTGGGTACCGCCCACGCTGGCAAGGTGGAATTTTCGGGATCAACAGAACGGACACGTGGCCTTAACATCCTGAGCAGGCGACGTGCAAGAAAACAAAAGAAAGACGTGACTTAGTGAAAGAATTAGTTCCTAACCACCTAGAGGGGGCGGTGAATAGGTGTAATTCCTTTTTCTTTTTAAGGCAGCAAATCTATTCAGTTATTTACTTAACAACAAATAATTCTATAGCTAACACAGCACAGATTCACATAATTACCTCAACACAGATTGCACACAGATTTTTATAGTGGTTCCCCAAGGTCTGGGTACATCCACTTTCCCCCTTCGCCTATCTAGCAGTGTGCTAGATTCGGCCTAACTTCTTCTTTTCACCTCAGATCCTCAGATCTTATAGTAGCTCAGAACCACAATAGGGCTCCTACAACTCAGAGTGAGTCCACACTCCTACAGCTCAGGCACACAGCCCTACCTCAGCCTACACAAGGCCTACAAGTCAGAGATATCAATCTCCTACAACTCAGGCTCACAGCCCTACCTCAGCCTTCAACAAGGTGTACCACTCAGAGATCTAAATCTCCTACAACTCAGCCTTTATAACACAGGCTTACAGCTCAGATCTAGAATAGATCCTACAGAAAATTGATTTAACAGAATGTTTTACCACCACCCTATAGACAGAGAATGGATGGATGGCTTCTTGATCAGTTCTTGGAAGAATCTGATGGCAGAGAACAACCTCTCTTAGCTTTCTTCAAAGCTTCTTGAATCTGAACTCAGTAGGGTTGAACTCTTGAGAAGTTGATCTTCAATCAGCTTCTGACTTGAGATTCAGATCTCAATCTGAATCTTTCTTGGCAGCCTGGTTCAGCAACTGCACTTCAGTAGATGGAGCTCTCTCTCTCCATCTTCTTCTTAGATTTTCTGAAGAAAATCTTCTTCTGTCTTCTATTATAACTGTTGTGTCTAATGATCTGTTGTTGTTCTTGTTCTACTGTCTTCTGTTGAAGGAGTAAGCCTTTATATAGCCTTCCTCCATAGTAACCAGCTGATCCGGTTTCTAACAAACTTCTGACAGCTTTGACATTTGCAGTAGACTGGTTGGTAACGGCAACTGTCAAGTCATCCAGTCACTTCTTGAAATACTGTCTCTGTCTGAAAGTGTCGAGACTGAACTACATCATGTGTCAACACAAGTAGACTAAGTGTCGACACAAGTGGACTAAGTGTCGACACAAGCCTTGGTGGTGTCGACACATCTCCTTTGTTGTTGTTAATACTTCTCGACACAGCCTTCTGTAGAATGTGTTGACACTGATTCTGTGTGTCGACACAATTACTTCTTCTCTTTAACTTTGTTGAAACTCTTCTGTGTGTCGACACAAGTCCTGTGTGTCGACACAGTTGATGTCGACAAAGTCTTCTGTGTGTCGACACTGCCTCTTGGTGTCGACACAGTTGATGTAGACTATGTATTTTTGTGTGTCGACACTGCCTCTTGGTGTCGACACAGTTGATGTCGACAATGCTTTACTGTGTGTCGACTCTGCCTCTGCATGTCGACACAGCTGATGTCGACTAAACTTCTCTGTGAGTCGACACTGCCTCTCTATGTCGACTTAGTTTCTTCAGGTGTCTACACAGCCTTTCCAAGTGTCGACACAATTAGCTCCAAGTGTCGACACAGCTTTTCTCCAGTGTCGACACAAGCCTTCATAAGTGTCGACACAGCTTTTCCTGGTGTCGATATATGGACTTAGAAATTTTTTTGCATTCCTGCATTTACTTAACCTACACATATAAACTCAAAACACATTAAATACACCTTGATGCATATTATTGAGTAGGGTGAAGGTTCTTCAAATATGGTACACATTTTCCAATGTACCCAACAATCTCCCCCTATTTGGAGAAGTCATAACTCTTAGTCAATGATATACACCATTCATAATAAATACACATTATGATGTATAAAAATATTATATGATAGGGTAATTTCTAAACAAAACATATATAATATATCATCACAGAATAATAATGCAAACACAATGAGCATTTATCAATGTTTTGTTCAAACTACAAAAGTTTATTTATCAAAAGTTTACATAGATTTAAAGATTACAAAATTGTAAACTCAAGTAAATCTAATCTAAGGCTGCTCAGGCTCCTTGATGACTATGCCTTTGCCTATTTGGATCTTGGCTTGTATAGGAACATCAGTGTCATCAGCTAGCTTCTTGCCCTTTAGATCTTTCTTCTTTTGCTCTTCAGCTCTTATTCTTTGCCTTTCAAAGTAATGAAAAGGCTTAGGGAAATATTTGCTAGGCTCCTGAGCATTAGGAGGTAGCTTCCCAGCCTTAGCCTTTCTTCTATATTGAACTATGGCTTCTTGCATGGCTTCATGCTTTCTCCATTCTTGCTCAGAGTACCATTTGCCCCTCTCTTGGGTCTGATCCTTTACAGCTTTCCAAGCAGTCAGTATAATGTTCCTGGAGGTTGGACTCCACTGCTCAAAATCAGGCTTTAACTCAGCCTGTTCTCTGAATCTTTTCTTGGACAAAAGGGTTTCTTGCTCTTTGTTCAAAACTGCCTCTGGCACAGACATGTCTACTCTCTCAAGAATAATATTTTAATTACCCTCTGCAGGACTGTACATAGACTGTACTTCTTGATGTATCATCTCAAAATTTGCTGGAGGATAAATTACTTGAGCAACTTCAGGTTGTTCACCTCCAAAATAAGCAGGGTGTATTCCAGACTCAGCCACATTGTCATCATCACAGAGGGGTGAATATCCAAGTGTGGCTCTAATGCTATTAGATATCCATTTAGCATGATCAGATCCAGCTTTGACTAACACTCTCTCCCCCTTTATGACTTCTCTGGCAACATGATCCCTGAGATCATCTTTTTGAAATCTAATTTGTTCATCCAGAAAATTTACAACATCTTTATAGAAAGATTTTAACTTCAGCAGCTGTGCATAAATTATATTTTGAGAATCTGTAATAACTGTTTGAATAGCAGCTAATCCTTCCTGTAATTGCTTGTCAAAATCTGCCTTGGTTGTAGTCCATGCTGCAGTCTGGGCAGTAGCAATATTCTTCATCTCAGTGACAATCATATTATGTGATTCTGTCAGATTATCATTCATTCTAATCTGAATCTCTAAGACATAGCCTTGCTTCACAACTATATCATCAACTTGAGTCTTGATTTTCTCTTGGTGTGTTGCTAGAAAAACTACAGCATTGCCTCCTTTGTGAAAGCAATCTGTCATCTCCTTCTTATTTTGATTAACTTCAAATCTAATTGAATTTATATCCTGAGCCAAGGAGAATTGTAGATCTTTATGAGTTTCATCCATATATTTCTCCATGGCAATCTTTTGCTCATCTAGCTTTACTTATAGTGAGATTAATAAGGAGCTATAATCAGCTGTTGGGGCAGATTATGGAGCAGCAGTTTATAATGCCTTCTTGTAGCTTTGGCTTCTCCTTTTGAAGACCATTAGCTTCCTCTTCTTAACTCTTGTAACTTCTTCATCCTCAGATGCTGAGAAACTAGCTATATCAACTCTATCTTTTGGACTAGGAGGCAATACCTATTCAGTCCTAGGTTGCTCCCCCTGAGTCCTTTGCTCCTCCTAAATTCTTATCTGCTCCTCCTCAGTCCTTGCACTGTCCCCCTAAGACCTTACTTGCTCCCCCTTAAGGTTAGCTTGCTCCTCCTCAAGGTTAACTTGCTCCCCCTCAAAAGCTGCTTTCTCCCCCTCAAATTCAGGTTATACTGTATCTGGAAACAACTCTTCAAGGGTGAATTCTTGGTGAGTAGGGACTGGAGATTCTCTTATCTCTGGAGCATCAGCAACTGCTGTTGTATCCTCCATGATTACATCTTGAACTTGACTGTGTAGTTGTGTTGGCTGGTCAACATCAATCAAAAATTCAGTTAGTGTCTCATCTTTATCAATGAGAATTGATTGATTCACCTCTTCAATTACCTCAAGGATTGTTTGTGTAGCCATTTCACTGTCCAACTGGGTTGGCTCTTCCTCAATATGAGGCTCCCCCTGCACTTGTGCACCATCTATAGAGTCTTGTGCAGGAATTTCTTGTGCTGTAGATTTCTCAGGAACCTCTTGCCTTTCCTCATCAGACATGTCCTTAGTTAGGACCCTATCCCATCTTGAGATAATCCTTATGTCCATTCTCATCATATGATTAATTTTAGAACCAGCAGCTTGTTCCATAACTTCAGGTATTGTTCCAGCTAAATACAAGCTCACAATTCTTCCCCGATTTGGCTTCTTCATACTTTCCTTAATCTTTTCAAAAATGACTGCTGACCAATCTGTGTTTAGTCTATAGATGATTCTGGTCATAAGGTTGAACATATAGGCAGAAATCTTATCATGCCCCCCTGGCTTACACAGAATCACTTTTCCTACAACTTCAGACAAAACTTCCCTTGCATTTTCATGCCCTTCCTGTTCAAAGCTGAGCCAATCTTCATGGTGGAATCCAGTCCACACTATTGAAGTGCTTCCCTTAGCTTAGATGTAGGTACATCTTCTTCTTCTTGTGTTCTTGGCAGGTGAAGAACTTTCCTTAAACTCTTCTGGGTGATTTTCACCTTTACTCCATGGACTGTGGATCTAATTTTGTGTCCAGTTGGATCTAGGGTAGCAGCACCAAAGAATTCTAGTATTTCCTTCTTCCAAATCTTAGTTGGTTCAGAAACTAGAAACTCCAACCCATTCTCAGCAATTAGGGTTACAACAGCTTTAATTTCAGGTTCCGCATGGTCAAAGGCGTTGCGTACCAGCTCATATCCTTCATTGACATTGTCTTCAAGCTTGGTCTCGAAACTATGGAGAGAGTGTCGACAGATAATGTTGTTGACCTATTTATACCTTTCTAAAAACGAAGGTGAAAAGGCACGTCATAATCCTCTTAATGTGTCGACACTGTTGAAAAGTATCGACACAGACTTCTAATGTCTCGACATAAGTGTTGACTTCTATGTGTCGACACTTATACATTTGCGCTCGACGATTAGTCGATACTCTACTCGACAAAATCTGTGTTGAACCTAAGTGTCGACACCATCTCTGGATGTGTCGACACCACTCCTGGATGTGTCGACACTATTTTTCTGAAGTGTCGACACTAATTTTCTAGATGTGTCGACATCATTTCTCTGGAATGTCGACACCACTTCTATGTGTCGACACAGACAACTCCTTGTGTCGACACAATTTTACTTAGCCAATTTTGTTAAACTAATCTATGTTCAACATTCCTAATTCAATTTTAAACTTATTGAATTTAGTTTCATCTAGAGGCTTAGTAAATATATCTGCAATTTGATAATCTGTTTTGACAAATTCTAGTGAGATGTCCTCTTTCTCTACATGTTCTCTAAGAAAATGGTATCTAATTTCTATATGCTTAGTCATACTATGTGAAACAGGATTATTAGCAATAGAAATAGCACTTGTAGAATCACAAAGTAAAGATGTTCTACTTACCTGAATACCATAGTCTTCTAGCTGGTGCTGTATCCACAGTAATTGCGCACAGCAGCTTCTTGCAGCAACATACTCAGACTCAGCTGTGGAAATTGCCACACTGGTCTGCTTCTTACTGCTCGAAGACACCAATCTTCCTCCTAGAAATTGACAGGTGCCTGTAGTGCTTTATCTATCTTCTTTGCAACCTGCAAAGTCTGCATCTGAATAGCCTGTCAGTAGAAAATCTCCATTCCTAGGGTACCAAAGGCCTAGATTTGGTGTGCCCTTAAGATATCTCAAAATCCTTTTAACATCAGTAAGATGAGCTTCTTTAGGGCAGGATTGGTACCTAGCACAGACACATGCAGCATACATGATATCTGGTCTACTAGCAGTCAGATATATGAGAGAGCCAACTATCCCTCTATACAAAGTTTCATCTACAGGTTTCCCTGCATCATCTTTGCTTAGAGACACACTTGTCCCCATAGGAGTTCTCATGGTAGTGGATGATTACATACCATACTTCTTAATTAACTCCAGGGTGAACTTAGACTGGGATATGGACAAGCTAACTTCAGTCTGTCTTACTTGGAGGCCCAAGAAAAACTTAAGTTCTCCCATACTGCTCATTCGAAATTTCGCTTGCATAAGTTTTGCAAACTTTCTACAAAGGTTACTTTCAGTAGAACCAAATATTATGTCATCAACATATATTTGGACTAGGATAATCTTTCCTTTAGATTCCCTAAGGAATAGAGTCTTGTCTATTTCCCCCCCTTAAGAATTTGTTCTCAATGAGGAAATTAGACAGGGTTTCATACCAAGCCCTTGGGGCTTGTTTCAACCCATACAAGTCTTTCCTAAGTCTATAGACATAAGAAGGATAGAGTGGATCAACAAAACCTGAGGGCTGCTCCACATATACTTCCTCTTTTAAGTCTCCATTTAAGAATGCAGACTTCACATCCATCTGGAACACTTTGAAACCTTGATATGCTGCATAGGCTAGGAATAGTCTGATAGCTTCCAACCTAGCCACTGGAGCAAAGGTTTGATCAAAGTCAATAACCTCTTCCTGCCTGTATCCTTTTGCAACAAGTCTTGCTTTGTTTTTCACAATGATCCCACTCTCATCCAGTTTGTTCCTAACGATCCACTTTGTTCCAATGATGTTGTGGTCTTTTAGTTTAGGAACTAACTTCCAGACTTTGCACCTTCTGAACTGATTCAGCTCCTCTTGCATGGCATCAATCCAATGTGGGTCTAGAATAGCTTCTTCAAATTTCTTGGGTTCTACTTGTGATAAGAAGCTAGAGCAAAGAACTGTATTCAGATTCCTGCTCCTTGTTTGTACACCTTGTCTTGGATCACCAATTATCTGATTTGCTGGATGATCCTTTAAGTGTCTAATAGCTGGAGGTAGTCTATCTTCAGGTTGTACACCTCCAGTCTCTTCATTATGCTGCACCTCTTGGTTTTCATCAGCATCTGGAGAGTATTGTACTCCCCCTGGACAGCAGCCACCATTTTCCACTTCCTAATTTTTAGTTGAATCTTCTGTAATGGTAAGCTTGTCCATTCTCTCATTTATACCTATAGAACTGCAAGAGCTACTTGGCAACTCACTGTTAATAAGTCTTGTTTCATCAAAGACTACATGTACAGACTCTTCTACAACTTGAGTAATCAAGTTGTTGACCCTATAAGCCTTACTATTGTTGATGTACCCAACAAATATCCCATCTTGGAATTTGGCAGCAAACTTAGTTAGATAAGACTTGTCATTGTTAAGGATATAACACTTGTAACCAAAGATCCTAAAATAGGATAAGTTTGGTTTTTTGCCCTTCATAATCTCATAGGGAGTGTTTTTGTGTCTCTTGGTGATAGTAGCCCTATTGATCACATGACATGCAGTGTTTACTGCCTCAGCCCAGAAATATTCTGGGAGAGAAGTGTCTCTCAATAGAGTTCTACCAGCCTCAATCAGTGTTCTATTCTTCCTTTCAGCAATACCATTTTGCTGTGGTGTTCTAGGTGAGGAGAATTCTTGAAAAATCCCAAATTCTTCACACAGTCTAGTCATACTCTCAGATTGAAACTCAGTGCCATGGTCACTTCTGATTTTGACCACTGTACTGTCCAGCTCATTCTAAATTTGTTTGACAAAACTATATAAAACACTTGAGGTTTCAGATTTTTGTCTCAGAAAGAACACCCATGAATATCTATAATAGTCATCTACCACCACAAAAGTATAGACCTTCCTACCTAGACTATGAACTGGCATAGGACCAAATAGATCCATATGTAAGAGGTATAGACACCTCACTGAATCCTTATTTTCAAGGCTATGAAAGGAGGATTTGGTCTGCTTGCCTTTTTGACAAGCTGAGCATATCCCATCCTTTATACACTTAACTTGAGGAACATTCCTCACTAACTCTTTGCTAAAGAGTTGGCCAATAGTCTTGTAGTTAAGATGGGTCAGCCTCTTGTGTCATTTAACATAATGAGAGGCTCTCTCATCAGCTACAAGACAAATAGGAGAAACATTATTCTCACACTCAAAGTTAAGACAGTACACATTTATTTTTCTATATCCTGTCAATATGACCTTTTGATCACTTGACCTTTTGATATGACATCCATTCTTAATAAATGAAATGTCATATCCTAAATCACTTAACTGACTTATGCTTATAAGGTTGTGTTTCAAACCCTTCACATAGGCCACTTGAGAGATAGTAATCTGGTTATTAGAAATGTTACCAAATCCTTTGATGATTCCTTTTTCAGAACCGCCAAAGGTAACTTTAGGCCCATTCATGATAGGTGAGTAGTGCTTCAGCAACCCCTCTATTCCAGTCAAATGTCTGGAACATCCACTGTCCAAGTACCATATAGGGGCATGACAACTTGGACTCAGCTGCAATAAAGATTTACTTAACCTTAGAACCCAAATGAGTTTTGGGTCCTTGGTTCATGTTAGCCTGAAATTTAACAAATCTGCATGCAGCTTTTCTAACAGGCAGACTGTTATACTCCTTGTCACTAGTATTGTGCCAACAGTCTAAGGCAAAGTGGTCTACCTTGCCACAACACTAGCACTCAAACTTGTTATACCTTTGTTTAGGTACAACCTTAACTGAATTGTTTACAGCAGGTTTCTTGTTTTGTGCTGGGGCTTTGCCTTTCTTATTGGACTTAGCAGCCCATGTTGTTCTCTTAAAGCCTATTCCTGCCTTACCCTTTTGTGACACAAAGTCATCTATTAAGGGTAATACAGATTTTGGCTTAGAAAAACTAGCCACAATCTCCTTTTCTTTCTGAAGTCTATTTTCTAGACTTTTAATCTGATCATTCTTAAATGTGATAGTACCCATCTGAATAACAGTAATGTTTTTCAGTCTGGCTATCTCATTCAACTTCTGATCCAGCAACTTCTCTGAATCAGATGCAGCCATCTTAAGATCTGCAATTTCCTTAGCCAGATTTTTGGCCAGGTTTTTGCTTTTCTTTAATGCCTGCAACAAGTCCCCATATTAATCTATCAGCTGATGAATATCACCTTCAGACTCAGACCCATCAACATCACTTGATGCAGATGTTGCTGACTCTGACCCAGGACTACAATCTGAATTTCTAGAAAGATATTGTACCTTACTAGGACCAGGCTGATCCTGACACTTGTCTTCTTCTGACACAGCCATCAATCCCTTTCACTGATGGTCTTATTTTTCATAGATAGAGTTCAGCACTTGCAGAAACTCATCTTCTTCATCTACTGCATATAGACCAATGTATGCCTCAGCTTCAGATTCTGACTCTGAAGATCATTGGTCTGTCAAGCTCTTCTCCTTCTTAGCAACAAAGGATTTCTCCTTCTTGCTCTGGTGTTGAATCTTCTTTTTATCAACAGACTCTTTTCTTTTATCTGGACACTCAGCCATAACATGTCCATGCCTATTACAGTAGTAGCAAACTATCTTTGATGTTGTAGATTTGCTTGGCTTAGACCTGCTCCTGTCCTTCCTGGATGACTTCCTCTTTTGATAATAGTCATCCTTAGGATGAGATGTGGAAGGCTTAGAGTTCCACTGCTTCTTCTTCAGGAATCTCTGAAACTGTCTTGTAAATGCTGCAAAGTCTTCATCTGAGTCACTGCTGTCTGAACTTTGGTTGTCTGAATTATCTGAAGTAATTTCAGCAACTATCTTAGGAGGTGATGGAGACATCCTCCTATTCTTCCTAGTGGCTTAAACCTTGAAGGCCACAGACTTTTCTCTATGCTCCCCTTTTGCACTTTTTTCTTCCTCTTTCCTAGCCATCAACTGCATCTCATATGACAGCAATTTTCCAAACAAAGTTGGAGGTGAGATATCTGCAAGTTTGGCCATTTCCCTAATGGAACAAATCATAGTGTCCCAATCCTTTGTCAAGGATCTTAGGAATTTATCATTCAGTTCATATGTACTAAAGATTCTTCCATAGGACATCAGCTCATTTACTATTCTATAGAACTTTTTATAACACTCAGTTATACTGTCAGACTTTCCTTGTCTGATACTCTCATATTCCTTGTTCAGCATAGACTTTCTATCTTGTCTGACTTCTTCAGAACCCTCTATGTAGACTATCAAAGTATCCCACATTTCCTTTGAGGTCTTGTAGTGATTCAATTTTGAAAAGTTGCATCATCTATGGCACTTACTATGATATTCTAGGATCTTTTATCCGTAGTTGCCAGGATGATCTCATCCTTAGTCATCTCTGAAAAATCCTTGTGAATTCTTTGGTTTGCATCTAGAACTGAAATCTTCATAGGAATATAAGGACCTTCCTTTACTATAATATAGATTCTTGGATCAGAAGCCTCCGTAAACAACCTGACCATTTCTTTCCATATTTCAAATATCTCTTTCCTTCATATGGGTAATTTCATAGAACCTAGTTCCTTATGATTTTCTCCAGAACCCATTTTCTTGATCTTGAATCTGCCTTATGGATCTGACTCAGACTGTTAAGTTCTTCTTTGAGCAACCTCCCTCTGATACCACTTGAAAGAATTAGTGCCTAACCACCTAGAGGGGGGGGGGGGGGGGTGAATAGGTGTAATTCCTTTTTCTTTTTAAGGCAGCAAATCTACTCAGTTATTTACTTAACAATAGATAATTCTATAGCTAACACAGCACAGATTCACACAATTACCACAACACAGATTGCACACAGATTTTTATAGTGGCTCCCCAAGTTCTGGGTACATCCACTTTCCCCCTTCGCCTATCTAGCAGTGTGCTAGATTCGGCCTAACTTCTTCTCTTCACCTTAGATCCTCAGATCTTACATTAGCTCAGAACCCCAACAGGGCTCCTACAACTCAGAGTGAGTCCACACTGCTACAGCTCAGGCACATAGCCCTACCTCAGCCTACACAAGACCTACAACACAAAGATATCAATCTCCTACAACTCAGGCTCACAGCCCTACCTCAGCCTTCAACAAGGCCTACCACTCAGAGATCTAAATCTTCTACAGCTCAGCCTTTATAACACAGGCTTACAGCTCAGATCTAGAATAGATCCTACAGAAAATTGATTTAACAGAATGTTTTACCACCACTCTGGTGGAGAGAGAATGGATGGATGGCTTCTTGATCAGTTCTTAGAAGAATCTGATGGCAGAGAACAACCTCCCTTAGCTTTCTTCAAAGCTTATTGAATCTGAACTCAGTAGGGTTGAACTCTTGAGAAGTTGATCTTCAATCAGCTTCTGACTTGAGATTCAGATCTCAATCTGAATCTTTCTTGGCAGCCTGGTTCAGCAACTGCACTTCAGTAGATTGAGCTCTCTCTCTCTCCAACTTCTTCTTCTTAGATTTTTTGAAGAAAATCTTCTTCTGTCTTCTATTATAACTGTTGTGTCTAATGATCTGTTGTTGTTCTTGTTCGACTGTCTTCTGTTGAAGGAGTAAACCTTTATATAACCTTCCTCCATGGTAACCGGCTGATCCGGTTTCTAACAAACTTCTAACAGCTTTGATAGTTGTAGTAGATTGATTGGTAACGACAGCTGTCAAGTCATCCAGTCACTTCTTGAAATACTGTCTCTGTCTGATAGTGTCGAGACTGAACTTCATCATGTGTCGACACAAGTAGACTAAGTGTCGACACAAGTGGACTAAGTGTCGACACAAGCCTTGGTGGTGTAGACACATCTCTTTTGTTGTTGTTAATACTTCTCGACACAGCCTTCTGTAGAATGTGTCGACACTGATTCTGTGTGTCGACAAAATTACTTCTTCTCTTTAACTTTGTTGAAGCTCTGCTGTGTGTCGACACAAGTCCTGTGTGTCGACAGAGTTGATGTCGACAAAGTATTCTGTGTGTCGACACTGCCTCTTGGTGTCGACACAGTTGATGTCGACTAAGTATTTTTGTGTGTCGACCCTGCCTCTTGGTGTCGACATAGTTGATGTCGACAATTCTTCACTATGTGTCGACTCTGCCTCTGCATGTCGACACAGCTGATGTCGACTAAACTTCTCTGTGAGTCGATACTGCCTCAGTATGTCGACTTAGTTTCTTCAGGTGTCGACACAGCCTTTCCAAGTGTCGACACAATTAGCTCCAAGTGTCGACACAGCTTTTCTCCAATGTCGACACAAGCCTTCATAAGAGTCGACACAGCTTTTCCTGGTGTCGACATATGGACTTAGAAATTTTTCTGTATTCCTGCATTTACTTAACCTGCACATAAAAACTCAAAACACATCAAATACACCTTGATGCATATCATTGAGTATGGTGAGGCTTCTTCAAATCTGGTACACATTTTGTAATGTACCCAACACTTAGTTTCCAAAAGCAAGGCGCTTCAAACGGACATAACTTTTGATCAGACCGTCTGATTTTCGCGCACAATACCATTTCAGAAAGCTCTTGGTGTTGTCCATCCGCTGGCGAGCCAGGTGAACCCGTTCGAGCCCGTTTTGTGCCCTCATATTGCGTGTATTCAACTCCGTTTTGAAGTTGTCGCAGTGTTTTCATTTCGTCAATTTCATCCTAACGGATATGCCAGTGAAATCTTCCTTCGGGGAAAACTCCCAAGGACACGATATTGGCCGCGACACAACTGCGCGCTCAGGCGGCAAAATCGCCCCCGCTTCCCAATTTCTGGGATCCCGCACAGGGGCGGCGGCGCGGAGACCCGGTCGTTGCCGCGCGTAAAAATTGGAGCCGCCAAAATGGCTGAAACCGAATGGAAACGGAGCCCGCAATGCAGAAAATCGGGCGTCGGGGATCTTGGCTTAAATAAAACGTGCCGGAGTATTCCAATGTGTGCGACCATACCAGCACTAGAGCACCAGATCCCATCAGAACTCCGCAGGTAAGCGTGCTTGGGCGAGAGTAGTACTGGGATGGGTGACCTCCTAGGAAGTCCTCGTGTTGCACCCATTTTTTGCCGCCCCGCTGCAAGAATGGCGATTTTTGCCTCCGGCGAGCGCACTCTCTCAACGAAGGCGGGCCCGTGGGTACCGCCCACGCGGACCCGGCGGAATTTTCGTGATCAACAGAATGGACATGTGGCCTTAACATCCTGCGCAGGCGACGGGCAAGAAAACAAAAGAAAGACATGACTTAGTTTCCAAAAGCAAGGCGCTTCAAACGACCATAACTTTTGATCGGACCGTCTGAGTTTCGCACACAATACCATTTCGGAAAGCTCTCGGTGTTGCACATCCACTGGCGAGCCGGGTGAACCCGTTCGAGCCCGTTTTGTTCCCTCAGATAGCGTGTATTCAACTCCGTTTAGAAGTTGTCGCAGTGTTTTCATTTCGTCAATTTCATCCTAACGGATATGCCAGCGAAATCTTCCTTCGGGGAAAACTCCCAAGGATATGATACTGGCCGCGACACAACTGCGCGCTCATGCGGCGAAATCGCACCGCTTCCCAATTTCGTAGATCCAGCGTAGGGGCGGCGGCGCGGAGACCCGGACTTTGCCGCGCGTAAAAATTGGAGCAGCCAAAATTGCTCAAACCGAATGGAAACGGAGCCCGCAATGCAGAAAATCGGGCGTCAGGGATCTTGGCTTAAATAAAATGTGTCGGAGTATTCCAACGTGTGCGACCATACCAGCACTAGAGCACCGAATCCCATTAGAACTCCGCAGTTAAGCGTGCTTGGGTGAGAGTAGTACTGGGATGGGTGACCTCCTGGGAAGTCCTCGTGTTGCACCCATATTTTGCCGCCCGGCTGCAAGAACGGCGATTTTTGCCTCCGGCGAGCGCGCTCTCTCAACGAAGGCAGGCCCGTGGGTACCGCCCACACGGACCCGGCGGAATTTTCGGGATCAACAGAACGGACACGTGTACTTAACATCCTGCGCAGGCGACGGGCAGGAAAACAAAAGAAAGACGTGACTTAGTTTCCAAAAACAAGGAGCTTTAAACAGCCATAACTATTGATCGGACCGTCTGATTTTCGCGCACAATACCATTTCGGAAAGCTCTTGGTGTTGCCCATCTGCTGGCGAGCCTGGTGAAGCCGTTCGAGCCCGTTTTGTGCCCTCAGATCGCATGTATTCAGCTCTGTTTTGAAGTTGTCGCAGTGTTTTCATTTCGTCAATTTCGTCCTAACCGATATGCCAGCGAAATCTTCCTTCGGGGAAAACTCCCAAGGATACGGTACTGGCCGCTACACAACTGCGCGCTCAGGCGGCGAAATCGCCACCGCTTTCCAATTTCGGGGATCCCGCGCAGGGGAGGCGGCGCGGCTACCCGGTCGTTGCCGCGCGTAAAAATTGGAGCCGCCAAAATTGCTCAAACTGAATGGAAACGGAGCCCGCAATGCGGAAAATCGGGCGTCGGGTATCTTGGCTTAAATAAAACGTGCCGGATTATTCCAACGTGTGCGACCATACAAGCACTAGAGCACCGGCTCCCATCAGAACTTCGTAGTTAAGCGTGCTTGGGCGAGAGTAGTACTGGGATGAGTGACCTCCTGGGAGTCCTCGTGTTGCACCCCTTTTTTGCGGCCCGACTGCAAGAACGACGATTTTTGCCTCCGGCGAGCGCACTCCCTCAATGAAGGCGGGCCCGTGGGTACCGCCCACGCGGACCCGGCGGAATTTTAGGGATCAACCGAACGGACACGTGGCCTTAACATCCTGCGCAGGCGACGGGCAGGAAAACAAAAGAAAGACGTGACTTAGTTTCCAAAAGCAAGGCGCTTCAAACGGCCATAACTTTTGATCGGACCGTCTGATTTTCGCACACAATACCATTTCGGAAAGCTCTCGGTGTTGCCCATCCGCTGGCGAGCCGGGTGAACCCGTTCGAGCCCGTTTTGTGCCCTCAGATTGCGTGTATTCAACTCAGTTTTGAAGTTGTCGCAGAGTTTTGATTTCGTGGATTTCGTCCTAATGGATATGCCAGCAAAATCTTCTTTCGGGGAAAACTCCCTAGGATACGATACTGGCCGCGACACAGCTGCGCGCTCAGGCGGCGAAATCGCCACCGCTTCCCAATTTCGGGCATCCCGCTCAGGGGCGGCGTCGCGGCAACCCGGTCGTTGCCACGCGTAAAAATTGGAGCCGCCAAAATTGCTCAAACCGAATGGACACGGAGCCCGCAATGCAGAAAATTGGGCGTCGGGGATCTTGGCTTAAATAAAACGTGTCGGAGTATTCCAACCTGTGCTACCATACCAGCACTAGAGCAACGGATCCCATCAAAACTCCGCAGTTAAGCGTGCTTGGGCGAGAGTAGTACTGGGATGGGTGACCTCATGGAAGTCCTCGTGTTGCATCCATTTTTTGCCGCCCGGCTGCAAGAATGGCGATTTTTGCCTCCGGCGAGCGCGCTCTCTCAACGAAGCCGGGCTCATGGGTACCGCCCACGCGGACCCGGCGGAATTTTCGAGATCAACATAACGGACACGTGGCCTTAACATCCTGCACAGGCGACGGGCAGGAAAACAAAAGAAAGACGTGACTTAGTTTCCAAAAGCAAGGCGCTTCAAACGGCCATAACTTTTGATCGGACCGTCTGATTTTCGCGCACAATACCATTTCAGAAAGCTCTCGGTGTTGCCCATCCGCTGGCGATCCGGGTGAACCCGTTCGAGCCCGTTTTGTGCCCTCAGATTGTATGTATTCAGCTCCATTTTGAAGTTGTCGCAGTGTTTTCATTTCGTCAATTTGGTTTTAAAGGATATGCCAGCGAAATCTTCCTTCGGGGAAAACTCCCAAGGACACGGTACTGGCCGCGACACAACTGCGCGCTCAGGCGACGAAATCGCCACCGCTTCCCAATTTCGAGGATCCCACGTATGGGCGGCGGCGCGACGACCCGGTCGTTGCCGCGCAAAAAAATTGGAGCCGCCAAAATTGCTCAAACCGAATGGAAACGGAGCCTGCAATGCGGAAAATCGGGCGTCGGGGATCTTGGCTTAAATAAAACATGCCGGAGTATTCCAACGTGTGCGACCATACCAGCACTAGAGCACCGGATCCCATCAGAACTCCGCAGTTAAGCGTGCTTGGGCGAGAGTAGTACTGGGATGGGTGACATCCTGGGAAGTCCTCGTGTTGCACCCATTTTTTACCGCCCGGCTGCAAGAACGGCTATTTTTGCCTCCGGCAAGCGCGCTCTCTCAAGGAAGGCGGGCCCGTGGGTACCGCCCACGCGGACCCGGCGAAATTTTCGGGATCAATAGAACAGACACGTGGCCTTAACATCATGCGCAGCCAACGGGCAGTAAAACAAAAGAAAGACGTGACTTAGTTTCCAAAAGCAAGGCGCTTCAAACGGCCATAACTTTTGATCGGACCGTCTGAGTTTCGCGCACAATACCATTTCGGAAAGCTCTTGGTGTTGCCCATCCGCTGGCGAGCCGGGTGAACCCGTTCGAGCCCATTTTGTGCCCTCAGATTGCGTGTATTCAGCTACATTTTGAAGTTATCACAGTGTTTTCATTTCGTCAATTTCATCCTAACGGATATGCCAGTGAAATCTTCCTTCGGAGGAAACTCCCAAGGACACGGTACTGGCCGCGACACAACTGCGCGCTCAGGCGGCAAAATCGCCCCCGCTTCCCAATTTCTGGGATCCCGCATAGGGGAGGCGGCGCGGCGACCCGGTCGTTGCCGCGCATAAAAATTGGAGCCGCCAAAATGGCTCAAACCGAATGGAAACGGATCCCGCAATGCAGAAAATCGGGCGTCGGGGATCTTGGCTTAAATAAAACGTGCCGGAGTATTCCAACGTGTGCGACCATACCAGCACTAGAGCACCGGATCCCATCAGAACTCCGCAGTTAAGCGTGCTTGGGCGAGAGTAGTACTGGGATGGGTGACCTCCTAGGAAGTCCTCGTGTTGCACCCATTTTTTGCCGCCCAGCTGCAAGAACGGCGATTTTTGCATCTGGCGAGTGCGCTCTCTCAACGAAGGCGGGCCCGTGGGTACCGCCCAAGCGGACCCGGCGGAACTTTCGGGATCAACAGAATGGACACGTGGCCTTAACATCCTGCGCAGGCCATGTGCAAGAAAACAAAAGAAAGACATGACTTAGTTTCCAAAAGCAAGGCTCTTCAAACGACCATAACTTTTGATCGGACCGTCTGATTTTCGTGCACAATACCATTTCGGAAAGCTCTCGGTGTTGCACATCCACTGGCGAGCCGGGTGAACCCGTTCGAGCCCGTTTTGTGCCCTCAGATCGCGTGTATTCAACTCCGTTTTGAAGTTGTCGCAGTGTTTTCATTTCGTCAATTTCGTCCTAACGGATATGCCGGCGAAATCTTCCTTCGGGGAAAACTCCCAAGGATATGATACTGGCCGCGACACAACTGCGCGCTCATGCGGCGAAATCGCCACCGCTTCCCAATTTCGTAGATCAAGCGCAGGGGCGGCGGCACGGCGACCCGGTCGTTGCCGCGCGTAAAAATTGGAGCCGCCAAAATTGCTCAAACCGAATGGAAACGGAGCCCGCAATGCAGAAAATCGGGCATCAGGGATCTTGGCTTAAATAAAACGTGTCGGAGCATTCCAACGTGTGCGACCATACCAGCACTAGAGCACCGGATCCCATTAGAACTCCGCAGTTAAGCGTGCTTGGGTGAGAGTTGTACTGGGATGGGTGACCTCCTGGGAAGTCCTCGTGTTGCACCCATTTTTTGCCGCCCGGCTGCAAGAACGACGATTTTTGCCTCCGGCGAGCGCGCTCTCTCAACGAAAGCGGGCCCGTGGGTACCGCCCACGCGGACCCGGCGGAATTTTCGGGATCAACAGAACGGACACGTGTACTTAACATCCTGCGCAGGCGACGGGCAGGAAAACAAAAGAAAGACGTGACTTAGTTTCCAAAAACAAGGAGCTTCAAACAGCCATAACTTTTGATCAGACCGTTTGATTTTCGCGCACAATACCATTTCGGAAAGCTCTCGGTGTTGCCCATCCGCTGGCGAGCCGGGTGAACCCGTTCGAGCCCGTTTTGTGCCCTCAGATCGCGTGTATTCAGCTCTGTTTTAGAGTTGTCGCAGTGTTTTCATTTCGTCAAATTCGTCCTAACCGATATGCCAGCGAAATCTTCCATCGGGGAAAACTCCCAAGGATACGGTACTGGCCGCAACACAACTGCGCGCTCAGGCGCCGAAATTGCCACCGCTTCCCAATTTCGGGGATCCCGCGCAGGGGCGGCGGCGCGGCTACCCGGTCGTTGCCGCGCGTAAAAATTGGAGCCGCCAAAATTTCTTAAACTGAATGGAAACGGAGCCCGCAATGCGGAAAATCGGGCGTCGGGGATCTTGGCTTAAATAAAATGTGCCGGAGTATTCCAACGTGTGCGACCATACAAGCACTAGAGTACCGGATCCCATCAGAACTCCGTAGTTAAGCGTGCTTGGGCGAGAGTAGTACTGTGATGGGTGACCTCCTGGGAAGTCCTCGTGTTGCACCCCTTTTTTGCGGCCCGGCTGCAAGAACGACGATTTTTGCCTCCGGAGAGTGCGCTCCCTCAACGAAGGCGGGCCCGTGGGTACCGCCCACGCGGACCCGACGGAATTTTAGGGATCAACAGAACGGACACATGGCCTTAACATCCTGCGCAGGCGACAGGCAGGAAGACAAAAGAAAGACGTGACTTAGTTTCCAAAAGCAAGGCGCTTCAAACGGCCATAACTTTTGATCGGACCGTCTGATTTTCGCGCACAATACCATTTCGGAAAGCTCTCGGTGTGGCCCATCTGCTGGCGAGCCGGGTGAACCCGTTCGAGCCCGTTTTGTGCCCTCAGATTGCGTGTATTCAACTCCGTTTTGAAGTTGTCGCAGTGTTTTGATTTCGTCAATTTCGTCCTAACGGATATGCCAGCAAAATCTTCCTTCAGGGAAAACTCCCAAGGATACGATACTGGCCGCGACACAACTGCGCGCTCAGGCGGCGAAATCGCCCCCGCTTCCCAATTTCGGGGATCCCGCGCAGTGGCGGCGTCGAGGCAACCCGATCGTTGCCGCGCGTAAAAATTGGAGCCGCCAAAATTGCTCAAACCGAATGGAAACGGAGCCCGCAATGCAGAAAATCGGGCGTCGGGGATCTTGGCTTAAATAAAACGTGCCGGAGTATTCCAATGTGTGCGACCATACCAGCACTAGAGCACCAGATCCCATCAGAACTCCGCAGGTAAGCGTGCTTGGGCGAGAGTAGTACTGGGATGGGTGACCTCCTAGGAAGTCCTCGTGTTGCACCCATTTTTTGCCGCCCCGCTGCAAGAATGGTGATTTTTGCCTCCGGCGAGCGCACTCTCTCAACGAAGGCGGGCCCGTGGGTACCGCCCACGCGGACCCGGCGGAATTTTCGTGATCAACAGAATGGACATGTGGCCTTAACATCCTGCGCAGGCGACGGGCAAGAAAACAAAAGAAAGACATGACTTAGTTTCCAAAAGCAAGGCGCTTCAAACGACCATAACTTTTGATCGGACCGTCTGAGTTTCGCACACAATACCATTTCGGAAAGCTCTCGGTGTTGCACATCCACTGGCGAGCCGGGTGAACCCGTTCGAGCCCGTTTTGTTCCCTCAGATCGCGTGTATTCAACTCCGTTTTGAAGTTGTCGCAGTGTTTTCATTTCGTCAATTTCATCCTAACGGATATGCCAGCGAAATCTTCCTTCGGGGAAAACTCCCAAGGATATGATACTGGCCGCGACACAACTGCGCGCTCATGCGGCGAAATCGCACCGCTTCCAAATTTCGTAGATCCAGCGTAGGGGCGGCGGCGCGGAGACCCGGACTTTGCCCCGCGTAAAAATTGGAGCAGCCAAAATTGCTCAAACCGAATGGAAACGGAGCCCGCAATGCAGAAAATCGGGCGTCAGGGATCTTGGCTTAAATAAAATGTGTCGGAGTATTCCAACGTGTGCGACCATACCAGCACTAGAGCACCGAATCCCATTAGAACTCCGCAGTTAAGCGTGCTTGGGTGAGAGTAGTACTGGGATGGGTGACCTCCTGGGAAGTCCTCGTGTTGCACCCATTTTTTGCCGCCCGGCTGCAAGAACGACGATTTTTGCCTCCGGCGAGCGCGCTCTCTCAACGAAGGCAGGCCCGTGGGTACCGCCCATGCGGACCCGGCGGAATTTTCGGGATCAACAGAACGGTCACGTGTACTTAACATCCTGCGCAGGCGACGGGCAGGAAAACAAAAGAAAGACGTGACTTAGTTTCCAAAAACAAGGAGCTTCAAACAGCCATAACTATTGATCGGACCGTCTGATTTTCGCGCACAATACCATTTCGGAAAGCTCTCGGTGTTGCCCATCTGCTGGCGAGCCGGGTGAAGCCGTTCGAGCCCGTTTTGTGCCCTCAGATCGCATTTATTCAGCTCTGTTTTGAAGTTGTCGCAGTGTTTTCATTTCGTCAATTTCGTCCTAACCGATATGCCAGCGAAATCTTCCTTCGGGGAAAACTCCCAAGGATACGGTACTGGCCGCTACACAACTGCGCGCTCAGGCGGCGAAATCGCCATCGCTTTCCAATTTCGGGGATCCCGCGCAGGGGAGGCGGCGCGGCTACCCGGTCGTTGCCGCGCGTAAAAATTGGAGCCGCCAAAATTGCTCAAACTGAATGGAAACGGAGCCCGCAATGCGGAAAATCGGGCGTCGGGTATCTTGGCTTAAATAAAATGTGCCGGATTATTCCAACGTGTGCGACCATACAAGCACTAGAGCACCGGCTCCCATCAGAACTCCGTAGTTAAGCGTGCTTGGGCGAGAGTAGTACTGGGATGAGTGACCTCCTGGGAAGTCCTCGTGTTGCACCCCTTTTTTGCGGCCCGGCTGCAAGAACGACGATTTTTGCCTCCGGCGAGCGCGCTCCCTCAATGAAGGCGGGCCCGTGGGTACCGCCCACGCGGACCCGGCGGAATTTTAGGGATCAACAGAACGGACACGTGGCCTTAACATCCTGCGCAGGCGACGGGCAGGAAAACAAAAGAAAGACGTGACTTAGTTTCCAAAAGCAAGGCGCTTCAAACAGCCATAACTTTTGATCGGACCGTCTG
This sequence comes from Platanthera guangdongensis, assembly GCA_039583875.1. Taxonomy (NCBI): domain Eukaryota; kingdom Viridiplantae; phylum Streptophyta; class Magnoliopsida; order Asparagales; family Orchidaceae; genus Platanthera; species Platanthera guangdongensis. Next base: position 16,477,632 of record CM077161.1, on the reverse strand, counting down.
ATTTTCGCGCACAATACCATTTCGGAAAGCTCTCGGTGTTGCCCATCCGCTGGCGAGCCGGGTGAACCCGTTCGAGCCCGTTTTGTGCCCTCAGATTGCGTGTATTCAACTCAGTTTTGAAGTTGTCGCAGAGTTTTGATTTCGTGGATTTCGTCCTAACGGATATGCCAGCAAAATCTTCTTTCGGGGAAAACTCCCTAGGATACGATACTGGACGAGACACAGCTGCGCGCTCAGGCGGCAAAATCGCCACCGCTTCCCAATTTCGGGCATCCCGCTCAGGGGCGGCGTCGCGGCAACCCGGTCGTTGCCACGCGTAAAAATTGGAGCCGCCAAAATTGCTCAAACCGAATGGACACGGAGCCCGCAATGCAGAAAATTGGGCGTCGGGGATCTTGGCTTAAATAAAACGTGTCGGAGTATTCCAACCTGTGCTACCATACCAGCACTAGAGCAACGGATCCCATCAAAACTCCGCAGTTAAGCGTGCTTGGGCGAGAGTAGTACTGGGATGGGTGACCTCATGGAAGTCCTCGTGTTGCATCCATTTTTTGCCGCCCGGCTGCAAGAATGGCGATTTTTGCCTCCGGCGAGCGCGCTCTCTCAACGAAGCCGGGCTCATGGGTACCGCCCACGCGGACCCGGCGGAATTTTCGAGATCAACATAACGGACACGTGGCCTTAACATCCTGCACAGGCGACGGGCAGGAAAACAAAAGAAAGACATGACTTAGTTTCCAAAAGCAAGGCGCTTCAAACGGCCATAACTTTTGATCGGACCGTCTGATTTTCGCGCACAATACCATTTCAGAAAGCTCTCGGTGTTGCCCATCCGCTGGCGATCCGGGTGAACCCGTTCGAGCCCGTTTTGTGCCCTCAGATTGCATGTATTCAGCTCCATTTTGAAGTTGTCGCAGTGTTTTCATTTCGTCAATTTGGTTTTAAAGGATATGCCAGCGAAATCTTCCTTCGGGGAAAACTCCCAAGGACACGGTACTGGCCGCGACACAACTGCGCGCTCAGGCGACAAAATCGCCACCGCTTCCCAATTTCGAGGATCCCACGTATGGGCGGCGGCGCGACGACCCGGTCGTTGCCGCGCAAAAAAATTGGAGCCGCCAAAATTGCTCAAACCGAATGGAAACGGAGTCTGCAATGCCGAAAATCGGGCGTCGGGGATCTTGGCTTAAATAAAACATGCCGGAGTATTCCAACGTGTGCGACCATACCAGCACTAGAGCACCGGATCCCATCAGAACTCCGCAGTTAAGCGTGCTTGGGCGAGAGTAGTACTGGGATGGGTGACATCCTGGGAAGTCCTCGTGTTGCACCCATTTTTTGCCGCCCGGCTGCAAGAACGGCTATTTTTGCCTCCGGCAAGCGCGCTCTCTCAAGGAAGGCGGGCCCGTGGGTACCGCCCACGCGGACCCGGCGAAATTTTCGGGATCAATAGAACAGACACGTGGCCTTAACATCATGCGCAGCCAACGGGCAGTAAAACAAAAGAAAGACGTGACTTAGTTTCCAAAAGCAAGGCGCTTCAAACGGCCATAACTTTTGATCAGACCGTCTGAGTTTCGCGCACAATACCATTTCGGAAAGCTCTTGGTGTTGCCCATCCGCTGGCGAGCCGGGTGAACCCGTTCGAGCCCATTTTATGCCCTCAGATTGCGTGTATTCAGCTACATTTTGAAGTTGTCACAGTGTTTTCATTTCGTCAATTTCATCCTAACGGATATGCCAGTGAAATCTTCCTTCGGAGGAAACTCCCAAGGACACGGTACTGGCCGCGACACAACTGCGCGCTCAGGCGGCAAAATCGCCCCCGCTTCCCAATTTCTGGGATCCCGCATAGGGGAGGCGGCGCGGCGACCCGGTCGTTGCCGCGCATAAAAATTGGAGCCGCCAAAATGGCTCAAACCGAATGGAAACGGATCCCGCAATGCAGAAAATCGGGCGTCGGGGATCTTGGCTTAAATAAAACGTGCCGGAGTATTCCAACGTGTGCGACCATACCAGCACTAGAGCACCGGATCCCATCAGAACTCCGCAGTTAAGCGTGCTTGGGCGAGAGTAGTACTGGGATGGGTGACCTCCTAGGAAGTCCTCGTGTTGCACCCATTTTTTGCCGCCCAGCTGCAAGAACGGCGATTTTTGCATCTGGCGAGCACGCTCTCTCAATGAAGGCGGGCCCGTGGGTACCGCCCACGCGGACCCGGCGGAACTTTCGGGATCAACAGAATGGACACGTGGCCTTAACATCCTGCGCAGGCCATGTGCAAGAAAACAAAAGAAAGACATGACTTAGTTTCCAAAAGCAAGGCTCTTCAAACGGCCATAACTTTTGATCGGACCGTCTGATTTTCGCGCACAATACCATTTCGGAAAGCTCTCGGTGTTGCACATCCACTGGCGAGCCGGGTGAACCCGTTCGAGCCCGTTTTGTGCCCTCAGATCGCGTGTATTCAACTCCGTTTTGAAGTTGTCGCAGTGTTTTCATTTCGTCAATTTCGTCCTAACGGATATGCCAGCGAAATCTTCCTTCGGGGAAAACTCCCAAGGATATGATACTGGCCGCGACACAACTGCGCGCTCATGCGGCGAAATCGCCACCGCTTCCCAATTTCGTAGATCAAGCGCAGGGGCGGCGGCACGGCGACCCGGTCGTTGCCGCGCGTAAAAATTGGAGCCGCCAAAATTGCTCAAACCGAATGGAAACGGAGCCCGCAATGCAGAAAATCGGGCATCAGGGATCTTGGCTTAAATAAAACGTGTCGGAGTATTCCAACGTGTGCGACCATACCAGCACTAGAGCACCGGATCCCATTAGAACTCCGCAGTTAAGCGTGCTTGGGTGAGAGTTGTACTGGGATGGGTGACCTCCTGGGAAGTCCTCGTGTTGCACCCATTTTTTGCCGCCCGGCTGCAAGAACGACGATTTTTGCCTCCGGCGAGCGCGCTCTCTCAACGAAAGCGGGCCCGTGGGTACCGCCCACGCGGACCCGGCGGAATTTTCGGGATCAACAGAACGGACACGTGTACTTAACATCCTGCGCAGGCGACGGGCAGGAAAACAAAAGAAAGACGTGACTTAGTTTCCAAAAACAAGGAGCTTCAAACAGCCATAACTTTTGATCAGACCGTTTGATTTTCGCGCACAATACCATTTCGGAAAGCTCTCGGTGTTGCCCATCCGCTGGCGAGCCGGGTGAACCCGTTCGAGCCTGTTTTGTGCCCTCAGATCGCGTGTATTCAGCTCTGTTTTAGAGTTGTCGCAGTGTTTTCATTTCGTCAAATTCGTCCTAACCGATATGCCAGCGAAATCTTCCATCGGGGAAAACTCCCAAGGATACGGTACTGGCCGCAACACAACTGCGCGCTCAGGCGCCGAAATTGCCACCGCTTCCCAATTTCGGGGATCCCGCGCAGGGGCGGCGGCGCGACTACCCGGTCGTTGCCGCGCGTAAAAATTGGAGCCGCCAAAATTTCTTAAACTGAATGGAAACGGAGCCCGCAATGCGGAAAATCGGGCGTCGGGGATCTTGGCTTAAATAAAATCTGCCGGAGTATTCCAACGTGTGCGACCATACAAGCACTAGAGCACCGGATCCCATCAGAACTCCGTAGTTAAGCGTGCTTGGGCGAGAGTAGTACTGTGATGGGTGACCTCCTGGGAAGTCCTCGTGTTGCACCCCTTTTTTGCGGCCCGGCTGCAAGAACGACGATTTTTGCCTCCGGAGAGCGCGCTCCCTCAACGAAGGCGGGCCCGTGGGTACCGCCCACGCGGACCCGATGGAATTTTAGGGATCAACAGAACGGACACATGGCCTTAACATCCTGCGCAGGCGACAGGCAGGAAGACAAAAGAAAGACGTGACTTAGTTTCCAAAAGCAAGGCGCTTCAAACGGCCATAACTTTTGATCGGACCGTCTGATTTTCGCGCACAATACCATTTCGGAAAGCTCTCGGTGTGGCCCATCTGCTGGCGAGCCGGGTGAACCCGTTCGAGCCCGTTTTGTGCCCTCAGATTGCGTGTATTCAACTCCATTTTGAAGTTGTCGCAGTGTTTTGATTTCGTCAATTTCGTCCTAACGGATATGCCAGCAAAATCTTCCTTCAGGGAAAACTCCCAAGGATACGATACTGGCCGCGACACAACTGCGCGCTCAGGCGGCGAAATCGCCCCCGCTTCCCAATTTCGGGGATCCCGCGCAGTGGAGGCGTCGAGGCAACCCGATCGTTGCCGCGCGTAAAAATTGGAGCCGCCAAAATTGCTCAAACCAAATGGAAACGGAGCCCGCAATGCAGAAAATCGGGCGTCGGGGATCTTGGCTTAAATAAAACTTGTCGGAGTATTCCAACCTATGCGACCATACCAGCACTAGAGCAACGGATCCCATCAAAACACCGCAGTTAAGCTTGCTTGGGCGAGAGTAGTACTGGGATGGGTGACCTCATGGAAGTCCTCGTGTTGCACCCATTTTTTGCCGCCCGACTGCAAGAACGGCGATTTTTGCCTCGGGCGAGCGCGCTCTCTCAACAAAGGCGGGCTCGTGGGTACCGCCCACGCGGACCCGGCGGAATTTTCGGGATCAACAGAACGGACACGTGGCCTTAACATCCTGCGCAGGCGACGGGCAGGAAAACAAAAGAAAGACATGACTTAGTTTCCAAAAGCAAGGCGCTTCAAACGGCCATAACTTTTGATCGGACAGTCTGATTTTTGAGCACAATACCATTTCGGAAAGCTCTCGGTGTTGCCCATCCGCTGGCGATCCGGGTGAACCCGTTCGAGCTCGTTTTGTGCCCTCAGATCGCGTGTATTCAGCTCCATTTTGAAGTTGTCGCAGTGGTGTCGACACTTGGTGTCGACACCAGCAGCGGCAGTGTCGACACCTTGTGTCGACACCGACCGCAGTGGTGTCGACACCAGCAGCGGCAGTGTCGACACCTTGTGTCGACACCGGCCGCAGTGGTGTCGACACTTGGTGTCGACACCAGCAGCGGCAGTGTCGACACCTTGTGTCGACACCGGCTGCAGTGGTGTCGACACTTGGTGTCGACACCAGCAGCGGCAGTGTAGATACCTTGTGTCGACACTGGCCGCAGTGGTGTCGACACTTGGTGTCGACACCAGCCGCGGCAGTGTCAACACCTTGTGTCGACACCAGCCGCTGTGGTGTCGACACTTGGTGTCGACACCAGCCGCGGTTGTGTCGACACCTTGTGTCGACACCGGCTTGTCGTGGTGTCGACACATCGTGTCGACACTGGGTACTGCGTTTGTTTTGGGGTCAGGTAGACTCGGGGTTGGTTCTTTTTAGGCGTGCAAGGCCGCGTCGGGTGGACCCGACGTTTTGTCTTGGGTTCGTGTGTTTCTTAGGATTGTTAGTGTGACCTTTCCCTAGGGGGGGCATTGGGCATTCAGCTAATTTCTGTATGCCGACTCTTGTGTTGTGGCAGGTGGTGGAGTTCTGGTGGCCTCTGGAGGGGTGGTTTTATGTGGATAGCTGTGGCCACCACCGTTTTGCCCCAGTTTGGGTTGGTGTGTGTGTGGGACCCTAAAACTGCCACTGTTTGACCCCTTAGCCCTTTTTGGATCTGACTTTGGTTATGTAATCAGATCCATGTTTTGACCACTGCCACTTACCCACGTGTTAGGACTGTTAGTCCCCTTCCTGTTTGTGTTTACCTTTCTTTTGGCATATGTATATGTCTTGAAGCTGTTGCAGGCTCTCTTGGTAGGGCACATGGGTTTTATTGCTCGCACTTGGTGTGCTCTGCTGTGCTTTAGACAGTACTCTTTTCTTACTGTCATCCCCTTTTCTTTTGCTTATAGCAGTTGTTGTCGGGTTGGTAAACCCTTCTTCTTATTTTGCTAATTAATCTATTGCTCTATTTACCTTTTTGATTGTTTCCTTGCTCAGGTGTTCTTTTCTTGGATGCCTCAGGTCCAGGTTGTAGCCAGTCCAGCGTCTAGTTCTTTTGGAGGGGCTGTTGGTGGCCTCTAGGGTAGCTGCGATAGCTGATCCATGTTTTGTTGCGAGGTAGTTCTTTACTTTTTCCGTACAGACATACATACTCGCTAGTGGGTTCATGTCAGGTTGTTGACGCCCACTAGTGGCTTCTTGTCATGCTGGGTATGAATTTAAACTGCTGATTTTGCCTTCTTATGGTTGGTTACTTGCTTCTGGGAAGGATTTATGCTAGGTTGCATGTTAGATATTTTAAAACCTAAAAGTATTAATATATGTACCCCATGCATAACATGTTCCTGAATCAAAGACACTACTTTTCCTCAACGTAAAACACTATTTTTTCATACCTATTATATTCACCTTAGAGTCATGCACGTATAAGTCGTCCCCCGGGGACACTTATGCTCATTTAGGGTGTCAATTTAATTGAACCAAAGTATTTTCTACTGCGTATAAATATAATTTTAACTGTGGACTAGTTGATCCACTGTGCCGAGGGATACAGCCATTCAACTTAACTGATTTTCTTTCGTATTTAAATCAACGATTTTCCTTAAAAATCTAAGGTCTGGAGTTTTGCCTGAGCGTGTGCAGCTATCCCCTGCACGATGTGGCATCACGGCACGTGTTTTCTCTTACTCTGATACGATTTTACCGTTGAGAAAATGCGGGTTGTGACAGTTGGTATCAGAGGGAAGTTGCTTGACAAAAGGTCGGGCAACCTTTCCCTTGTCTGCGTTAGTGTTTAGCATCATACCATTCACACACCGATGTGTCATCAACACGTCTTGGACGAAGCACGAACACTACACTCGTGAGCATAAAGTAGTATACAGGGCATATTATGTAGTATGGGATGCATAATATGTGTTTGTATATGGATCCACCATAGGAGGCAACATGTGAGGGTTATGTAGTATGGGATGCATAACCTCACCACATGAATGCGGCTAGCACGTTTTCTTTTCTCGTTACATGGGAATGTTATGTAGTATGAGATGCATAACATTTTCATGTGTACGCCGCCCATGGCATGCACTAAGGCATTTTTAGAATGCATAGCACACCATGCATAGCATAACATTTCATAAGCACAACGTGCCAAGCTAAAGATTTGCAAGATGACATATGTACACACATGGTTTTGAGTCAAAAAGAATACAAATACATGCATTCATGGTTTAGGCACCTGAGTTAGTATGATGGTGGTGAACCATCTTAGGGTAAGCATAACATCATCATGGTAAAAACAACTTCCAGGGCAAGTTTGTTTGCAGTTGAAGTTCATATTTTAAGTGTGTTTGTCTGTACCGGGTAGTTTTGCTCTAGCTGATGGGCTAGGATTTGTCTAAAGCTTGTGCGATTTTAGGATGGCGAGACGTCCTGCGACGAGATCGACCCCCCAATCCGAGGGTGAGACGTCAGGAGCGCAGAGCGATGCGTTGGTAGAAAGCCTGCGGCAGAGTAATGAGGAGTTATCGAGGCAGGTAGTGGCTATGCAGGCTCAGATTCAGTCCCTTGTAGCAGTGGTGGCGGGACAGACCCCGAGAGCTCAGAACCCCGCAGAGGGGGTAGCTGTTCCTGCCCCTCCTACTCCTCCCCTGCCTTTGGTTGTGGTGCCTCCGGAGATGGCGTTCATATCCTAGTTTCAGCGGCTGAGACCCCCTATCTATGATGGGCAGACAGATTTCATGATTTTGGATGACTGGCTGATTACCATTGAGGAGATGTTCTCTTACTCAGGGATTACAGACGATCAGAGAGTGATGCTCGTTGCCTACCAGCTCAAGGGCTTAGCAAAGAATTGGTGGCTGAGGGAGAAAGAGAGCTTAGTGGCAGGTTGCACTTGGGAGTCATTTAAGGAGATGTTGTTAAGTAAGTTTCTGCCTTCAGTCGAACGGGTCTGGCTAATGAATGACTTTCTTCATTTAAAGCAGAGGAAACTCACGGTTAGTGAGTATGAGATTGAGTTTAGTAAGTTGAGTCGGTTTGCTCCGGGTCTGGTGAGTGTTGAGGCAGACCGAGTTAAGCGATTTCTGGGTGGACTAAGAAGCGACATTCAGCAGTTAGCGAATGCCTATGGAGCAGTCAGTTATGCCAGCATGGTTGAAGGTGCCTTGAGAGTTGAGGCCATTGAGAATGCCAAGAGTAGAGGCCAGCAGTTAAGGAAGGATAAGCGGAAGTCCGGTGGAGGGAAGAGCCCTCAGGAACCTGATGCTGTCTCGAGAAAGAAGGTCAAGGAGATTTGTAGCTTTTATGGCCGGCCAGGCCACCCCTTTAAGAAGTGTTTCAAAAGGTTAGGAGCGCAGAAGAAGGAACAGGTGCACGCGATTTAGGGTGTTCCCAGGGGAGACGTGGTGTGTGTCTTGTGTGGAAGGAAGGGGCATGAGGCTGCCCGTTGTTGGTTAAAAGATAAGGTCTGTTTCCAGTGCGGCCAGAAGGGTCATCTCAAGACAAGGTGCCCTCAGACCCAGCCTATTCTGCAGCCAGTTCCCCTCCAGGCTTTGCCACCGCCTCAGCAAATGGATAAAGGAAAGGGGAAGCTGAATGTGCTTTCGGTAGACGAAGCGCAGACCTCGACCCAGGTTATCTCAGGTTCGACTCCTCCCCAATCGTTTCGTTACGTTCCCTTTTTGGTTGTAGTTTTCGTTTTACCGCTTGTTGCCTTAGATGCGTGTTCAATTCGTAGGACGATTTAAGGTAAAGAACCGCTGGGCGCGCGTTCTCTTCGATTCCGGCACTACCCACTCATTTGTGGCTAGAGCCTTCGTGGAGCGGTTCAGCTTGGGCCTAGATCGTGTTGGTGGTGCCTTCTGTGTTAAGTTTCCCTCCGGTTACTCTGTGGTTACGGACCTGGGTGTCCTAGATTGTCCGATAGTGTTGGGAGATTTTCTAGTCAAGGCAGATTTGAAGGTGATTGACCTGGAGGACTTCGACGTTATTTTGGGCATGAACTGGTTGTCAAGGTACAATGCTGTGATCCAGTGCAAGGGTAAGCGCTTGGACTTCGTCAAAGACAACGATCAGCCAGGGAGCGTTTATGGATATTCTATCCAGGAGTCGCCGATCATTTCTGCGGTGCGTGCTCGGAAATTGCTTGTTTCTGGCTGTTTTGCCTGTGTGGTTTCCCTGGTAGGGTCGATTGTTAGTGTGCCCCGTTTGGAAGAGCTTCCTGTGGTGTGTGACTTTTCGGATGTGTTTCCAGACGATCTTCCCGGTCTTCCACCCGATCGAGATGTCGAGTTTGCGATAGATTTGGAGCCAGTCACGCATCCTATTGTAAAGGCGCCGTACTGGATGGCCCCGCGAGAGCTGGAAGAGTTGCGAATTCAGTTGGATGAGTTATTGGCAAAAGGCTTTATAAGGCCGAGTTCTTCGCCTTGGGGTGCGCCAGTGCTATTCGTTAAAAAGAAGGATGGGTCGATGATGTTATGCATCGACTATAGAGAGCTGAACAAGGTTACTATTAAGAACAGATACCCTTTACCGCGAATCGACGATTTGTTTGACCAACTGCGTGGTAGTGCCGTGTTTTCCAAGATAGATCTTCGTTCGGGCTATCACCAGTTGAGGATTCGGGAGTCAGATGTTCCGCGGACGGCGTTCCTCTCTCGTCATGGGCATTTTGAGTTTTTGGTTATGTCATTCGGTTTGACTAATGCGCCCTCAGCTTTTATGGATTTGATGAACAGAGTTTTCAAGGATTTTCTAGATAAGTTTGTGATTGTCTTTATAGACGATGTTTTGGTGTATTCTAAAGATGCGGAGGAGCATGATCAACATTTGCGGATGGTCTTGGCGACTCTGAGAGACCATAAGTTATACGCCAAGCTGAGCAAATGTGAATTTCGGTTGCCTCAAGTTTATTTTCTAGGCCACGTGATTAATAAGGAGGGAATATCGGTGGACCTAGAAAAGATCGCCGTTGTTATGGAATGGGCGAGACCTGTTACCCCCAAAGAGTTCAGAAGCTTCTTGGGTTTGGCTGGTTATTATAGAAGATTTGTAGAAGGTTTCTCTACCTTGTCTGTGCCGTTGACCAAGTTGACGCAGAAGAATGTAGCCTTTATATGAGATGGCAAGTGTGAGAAGGCTTTTGAGGAACTAAAAAGAAGGCTATGTTCGGCTCCAATTTTGTCTTTGCCTACGGAGGGTAGTGAGTATGATATTTATGTGGATGCATCGCATGTCGGCCTGGGCTGCATTTTGATGCAGGGCGGGAAGGGGATTGCGTACGGGTCGAGGCAGCTAAAGACTCACGAGAGGAACTACCCTACGCATGACCTGGAGTTTGCAGCTATGATCTATGCGTTGAAATTGTGGAGGCATTTGCTATATGGCGCGCAGTGCAAGAGTTTCACGGATCATAAGAGTTTGAAGTATGTCTTCACTCAGAAAGAATTGAATCTGCGCCAGCGGCGGTGGTTGGAGTACGTGGCCGACTATGATGTTGAAATTCAGTATCATCCAGGCAAGACAAATGTTGTGGCCGATGCCCTGAGTCGGAAGTCAGGTAAGATTTTTAATCTTTCCACCGAGCGTCTAGTGGAAGAGTTTCTTTTGATGGACATTTCTGTGGGAAGCTGTGATTCGCAGAGTAGCTTGGCAGTAGCAGAACCTTCGTGGATTACGCTTACGAGACTGCATCAGAAGGACGATCCCTATCTTCTTCATTTGTATCTTTGAGCTGAGAAGGGTGAATTGTCAGACTTTTCTTTAGATGATGCGGGTACCTTGAAGTACCGTGGCAGGTTTTGCATCCCCGCAGTTGGAGATATCCGGGATATGGTGTGCAGAGACGCCCACGGATCCAGTGTTGCCTACCATCCAAGGTCTACCAAGATGTATCATGATTTAAAACAGATTGCCTGGTGGTACGGGATGAAGAAGGACATAGCCAGATTTATTTCAGAGTGTTTCACTTGCAGGCGTGTGAAAGCCGACCATGGGAGGCCTGGTGGCAAGCTGACTCCCTTGGAGATTCCGATGTGGAAGTGGGAGAGTATCTCGATGGATTTCATTACCGGCTTACCGCGATCTCCTAAGGGGCATGATTCAGTTTGGGTAATTGTAGACAGATTGACGAAGAGCGCTCATTTCGTACCATTTAAGATCGATTATCCGATGAGGAAGATAGCCGAGCTGTATCTGGAAGAGGTTGTCAGATTGCATGGTGTACCCGTAAGTATCATATCAGATCGAGACTCTAGGTTCACGTCTCGTTTTTGGAAGAGCCTTCAAGAAGGGTTAGGTACAGATTTGAGATACTCCACTGCTTATCATCTGCAGACCATTGGTCAGACAGAGCGAGTAAATGAGATTGTGGAAGATATGATCCGATGTTATATTCTGGACCACGGAGGAGCGTGGGACGAGCGCTTGCGGCTTATGGAATTCGCATACAACAACAGTTATCAAGAAAGCTTGCAAATGGCTCCTTTTGAAGCTTTGTATGGGAGGCGCTGCAGGACTCCCTTGTTTTGGGCTGAGCTTGGCGAGGGACCTTTGTTGGGTCCAGAAGCGCTTGAGGAGATGGAAACCGCTGTGAAGCTTATTCGGGAAAAGCTTCGGATAGCCCAGGAGAGATATGAGAAGAACGCCAATCGGCGTAGATCGGACTTGAAATTTGCTGTGGGGGATTTGGTGTTCTTAAAGGTCTCCCCGTTGATTGGAGTCAAGCGGTTTGGCAAGAATAGGAAGTTGGACCCGAGGTACGTGGGGTCGTTTCTGATTGTTGAGCGGATTGGGGTATCAGCCTACAGGCTAGCTTTGCCCGCAAATTTCCCTGGCGTGCATGATGTCTTTCACGTCAGTCAGCTGCGAAAATGTGTGGTAAATGACAGGCAGGTCTTGGATTCTGTGCCTCAGTTGGAGCCAAATCTTTCTTATGTGGAGGTGCCTGTTCGCATTTTGGATTCTCAAGTTCGGGCGTTGCGGAAGAAGACTATTCCCATGGTTAAAGTTTTATGGAGGAATCAGGATGTGGAGAGCGCGACTTGGGAGTTGGAGTCGGCTATGAGGGAGGCTCACCCTCATCTGTTTCCCTGATCTTGTGCTTGGTATGTTCTATTTTATTTATTTATATAGCCCTTTCTTGGCTCTTTCTCTCTCCTTCTTTATAGGAGTGTTGTGAGTAAAGTTTCGAGGCGAAACTTTCTTTTAGGGGGAGTGGCTGTAACGCCCCTGGTTTTTCTGTGTTTTGTTTGATCTTTGGCTGGCGTTACGATGGCGTATTTCCGGCTTTTTGCCGTTGTAGAGCGTGGTCTTAGCTCTTAGGGTTCCCTGTGTAGCCTGTTTGTAGCCTGTTTGCAAGATTCCCCAGCTAGCCGGAGTCCGTTTGATGACTCGGCTGGGCCTCTTAGGGAATGCTTGTGTTTCGGCTTCGGGATGTGTTATCCCGGGTTTCGTTCGTCGAATGCTAATTTCGACTTCGCAGTTGTGTTCGTAGCGTGGGTTTTTAGCTGCGGCGTGAATTTCGTCTTTTTCCGAGAAGATTCGGGTTTCGTGTTGTTTTCATATCAAGTGTAAATAATTATTATTATGTTGATTGTTATTTATTAAAACTGATACATATATATATAGTCTTGGGTTAGAATTAGGGCTGGGTTCATTTTGTTTCTTCCCTTTTTCTCTGCTTGGTAGAAGCCGCCGCCTGTGCGTGAGGAAGAGAACCTCCGGACTACCCTAGCCTTCGGACGCCGATTCCTGGAGATTTAGCGGTCGGAATTCGATTTTGAGAGTGGATCTGGACTGCCCTTGTAACATCCCATTTCCAACTAGACCCCTAAGAGTGGTTTTGGCCATGACTAGGTCATGACAAAACCCTGGGAAGCCAGAAATGGGCCAAGAGATAGGAGGCCAAGGTAGGGATCACCATGGTCTGCAGATAGTAGAATTCTGAACAATAGTTTAGGATGACAATGGAGCTTCACCATGACCCCAAGACCCTATCACAACACTCCCAAACATTTTGGGAGACCCATTAGAGCCAAAAGGACCCATTAGGGCCAACCCAAGAGGCCCAGTTGACCAAGGTCAACCCTAGCCCTAAATAGGTCAACCTAGCCCACTTAGGGCCAATAGACCCACTCCTAGTCTAGAGGACCCCACCTATGCCCTCCTAACCCTAAAGTGAGGACAATGGGTCACTAAGGACACATTGGGGTCAGCCCTAGAGGCCAGGTTGACCCAGGTCAACTCAAGCCCTAATCTGGTCAAAGTACCCCTACTAAGGGTATGTGACCTCCAAAGTGCAGGGCAACCCCATAAAACCCTACCTAGACCCTAAGGGAAGCCAATGGGGTCAACCTAGATGGTCAAATTGGCCAAGTCAACCCTCATTGAGGGTCAAGTCAACTTAGCCCAAAAAGGGCTAACCCAAGCTCAAGCCACTTCTCCCTTAGGCTAAGCCCATTCCCATGATCATCATAATCCAGTGGGCTGCCTTTAGCTTGTGGGGTTGACTAGTCAACCAGAGGTGACTAGGAGAGAGAAAAAGCTCCTCTCCATGATAATGGAGGAGAGAGAAATGAGGAAGGAGAAGGGGGAAGTAAGAGGCCGGCCAAGGGAGACTAACAGCCACCCTTTATGGCTGCAATCAACTCCTCTAGGAGAGAGGAGTTGATTCCAGCCGTTTCCCGGCCACCAAGGGGTGGGTTCAGCCCCCCTCCACACAACCCGAGCCACTCCATTAATGGAGATAATGGCCATTGAAGAACCAGCCTCTCCCCTCCCCCAATTGCCTTTTAAACACCATCAGGGAGCCGAGGGGATCATTTTGGAGCACTTACCTGGAGGAGACGAGCCCTTCCACCGTGCAGTTGCAGAAGCCGAGCGCCGCCGCCGTCGCCAATGGCATCCCGCCGCTCCTCTCGCATCCAGGCCGCCAGGAAGGTCCTCCTCCTCTCCTTAACTCGCGGGTAGATCCTAGGAATCCTTAGGCTAGAGTTTCGGGCTCAATTGAGCCCGATCGAATCCAGGATTTCTCCTGGTTTCGGCAAGGAAAAGTCTTGCTCAATCCGCCGGAAAACACCTCTCCGGCGGCGGAGCCGCCGCCTGACGACAGCCACCACCTCAACGGAGGTGTTGGTGGCGGTGGCCGGCCGGGGAAGGGGCTGGATCGCCGGCGGCAGAGCTTGGAAATCGCTCCAGGCAGAACCAATCCCAGTCGTTGGCTCAGTGGGGACGATGACCAGATGCCGTCGATCTGCGCCAAGATTCGTGCGGCATCAGATCAGATACTATAGGGTTAAATAAAATTTATTTCATTTTTGTCACACTGGATGTATTTAATGTAATTAATGTTTAAAAATACCTAGGGACCCTGGATGGAAATTTGCCCAACATGAACATTGTAGCTTAGGGTGTCTAGTTTGCAGCAAAAATTGTTGGGACCCTTTTGGGTCACTGGTTGGACCAGGGCACCCATTTTGGTGGGACATGTCCTTAGGGCTAGGCAGTCACTAAAATGAGTGCCCACTCTTCACCCCAAGCCCAAATGGGCTGAAATTTTGGCAGAGGGTCTATCCTAGGCATACCTAGGGCCTGCCCAAAAATGGGAATTTTTGGAGAAAATATTTCTATAGTTTTGGTAAAAATTTAATAATCATTAGATAAATTAAATAGGTGCCCTAAACACACCCAAACCCTCCCAAATTTTGGTGAGTGGTCCCTGGGCTCCAATTAGGTACCTGTATAAAATTTCAGTTGGTTTGGGTGAGTGTTGAATAGGTTTTGACCCAACCCTAGTTCTACCCTATGAAGGGCATTTTGGTCAAAAGTGGCACTTTTGGTTTTAAGTGACCAAATCACCTCAACAGAGGCTGAAACTTTGGCCACTGATATGATTTAACTTTTTACACTCACTCATGAAGTTTGGAGTGGATTGGGCTAGGGTAGCCCTAGAAGTGTAGGGTAGGCCCTTTAGGGTAATTCTCTAGGGTTTGAAGAAATTGGGGTCAAAAGACCTTGGATGGGCTTGAAACTTGGGAATGATGACCATAGGGTCACTATGGTCCTATGGTTAAAATTTTAGGGCATTTGGAAGATTAAAGACCCCTTAAATCCATAACCCTAGTTTAGGGCACTAGCTTTGAAACCATAAGAACTAATACCAAAACTATCTGAAAAGGGCTGAGATTTTGAATGGGTAGTTTCTTAGGGCATACATGTCTCTGGAAATTTTATAATAAATTTTGGATGAATATTTTTGGTACTTTATTCACAGAGTTATATTTTATAATTTCCACTTAAGAGTTTTTGCAGAGCACTATACTTGCTTAAACTTGATAAAACTTAGCCAAGGGGCTTATAATCATGTTACCCATCTCTGTAAATTTTTATGGAATTTTTGAAGAATGATATTTAGTTGTTGCTTCTTTAATTATTTAATTCCATGGAACCTTGGAAAATTTAATAATGACTTTTAGATTGTCTGAAAAATTCTAATTTCTTCATCATGATGTTTTTAGTTCCCTATGAAGCCCTAGTAATTTTTACATAATTATTGGAGACATATATGTGGCACTTCCTTCATTATTTTTGATTTTTGGAATTATTTTAATAAATCCTTTAGAGGTCAAGAATTATCTGGAAAATTATGAAAATTAGCATCCAATGATATTTCTCTGTTATTTAGTGAATACAAATTTTAGGAGGCCATTACCTGAGAAAATCTTATGGTTCATGTTCAAATTGACTATGGCCTAGTTTTTGAGGAAAATTCAATAAATAGTAGATTAATTGGGAAAAATATGATTTTCTGAATTTAGTCTATATTTATCATAATAGACCTCTGATAATTATCATGAGGGTACTGGATGAGTATTTCATGTACTTCCCCTTTTACGGGTCACGTAGCTTAAGTGGTCTGCATATAGCAAAACTGCAGGATTTCATTTGGATTGAATTAGGGCACGTTTGATGGGTCTTGATGGTTTGCTGTAAGGACAAGTGGAAAGGGCTGCATCTTTGGAAGATGAGTGAGTAGGGTGTGGATTTGTCTAGGGTTTAAAGGCGTTCGGGCCCGACGAAAGATCGTCCTACCCAAGGAGAGTTGGAGTCAAATCACCCTAGGATTAGCGTATCGAAACATGAGAAAATAATGGGTAAGGGGATCAACCAATAATAAAATAAGTACCTTGCGAAAGGGAACGCTGGGCGTAATCCCAACACAGTTCCTAGTGCCCCTTGAGAGCCCTTCACAGGGAATACCGGGGGCAGTCCTGGGTTAACGTAAACTGTTTAACAAGCTGAAAAGAGTAACTTAGTAATTAGGGTTGCACATTTCACAGGCACTGTTAGCACCAAAAGTCAGCTGGGAGCTTCGGCTCGGATGGTTAAAAGACGGACTCTTGGTCCGGGGAGCTTCGGCTCGGGTTTTGTTTACGCTAAATCTGCATGTGCATAAAAGGAAAATAAATTAAGGTGGTGGGTTTTCGGTATTGGAGGGTCGATGCACCGACGCCAATACGTTGACTCGGCAAGTGTGGTTAGCACTTCGCCAACAGAAGTCCGGTGCGCCAGCCGGCAAGAGTACGCAGGAGTCCGCTTCGTGCACCAAGCGTTGAGGCGTACGATAGGTCTGACCGGTAGTGCCTTACTGGTTTAGAGGTGGGCGAGGCCCAACCCACCGCTTCCGTCTGCCACTACGGAGGTATCCTGGGAGGTTACGGCTCCAGAAAGGGGGAACTAAAGGTCTGTGTGCACAGAGTCGGGTGTGTGCGTTGCACTTGCATGTCCATCATACCCACTTGCATGTCATAGCATAATCGATTCATTTAACCTCTGACACCTGATGTATAAGTGGAATGGGACGCTTATACATTAGGACCTGCAAAACGACCCCTTAGTCTATAAGCTTGTGTGGGCAAGTTTATAAATTAAGGTTAATTTTGATATATTTAGTTACTGCTGTTTGACCACCGTCACCCCAACGTATAAATCGGTATGGGACTTTTTATACGATGGGAGCCTTGCAAAAGACCCCTTGGCTTATGTGTTTTTCCACATAAGTGAAGGTTACATTTCAGCTTACATTTTATTGTCTTTATATGCTATAGAACTTGCTAGAATAGGACCGCTGCCATCTGCTTTGATATTCTCCACCTTCAAGTCCTCCCCTTTCTTCCTCTCCGCTCGGTGCCTAGGAGCCGTGGGGGAAGGGGTGGGGGATGATAGGACTTAGTCTTTTAGACTAACGGTTTTCGAACCGCATCATTTAGGGGATCGTGGAGACCAGCATGGAGGAGCAGCCCCAGAGACCGGTGCGCTTGGAGATGGGGCAGTCTAGCTCCGGAGTTCATACAGCCGGGACTGTGAGTCTCGACCCTGAGTAGTTTTTCAGCTTTTGCTTCCGCATGAGTGACTTTGTAGTGAGGATATGTTGTACCGGGCATAAGCCCGTATTTTTGCTACTATGATGTTATCTTCTGTGGACACTCCCTTCGTGGAGTTATATTTATATATGTCATGTGATTCTCTGTGGACAGACAGTTTTCATTTTACTTCATTACGCTACTTTTATGTGATCGAATTGGCCGGCAGAATCGGCGCTTTGTGGTGATGACCCTTCAGGGCGTGAAGGAGTCACCGCAAAACGGCGGATCTGGGCCTAAGACCCCGTGGTCAATAAAAAAAAAAAAGGGGTCTTACAAGTGGTATCAAAGCAAACCTCGATCGAAAAGTAGCCGTCCACAACCCTGGGTCACCCCCGCGCGGGTTTAGTTTGGGGACAAACTAAGCAGCGGAAGCGGTGGTGTGCCCATATGGGGGGAATCACATATAAATTGTCCACTATCATTAGGCATTGAGTCGATTACCTACTGATGTAGTTCATTTTGCAGCCCTCAGCTCAGCCCACCCCACAAGGTGGAGCTCAGCAGATTCCAGACATTGCACCACCTCCCATGGTCCCCACACCTTTCCTCCAGTCAGACATGGGGCAGACCCTTACAGCCATCCTTGAGGCCTTCCGGGCTCAGCAAGCCCCAGCCCAGCAGCCAAACCCAGGGGCCAACTGGATGAGCACCTTCCGAGGACTCTCTCCCCCATCTTACTTGGGGACGGAGTCGGCAGTACGGACAGAGGAGTGGCTGGATGTGATGTACGAGATGTTGACGGGGATACGATGCCCCTGGGAGGAGAGGGTGGCCCTAGTGGTATCTTGCTTGGAGTCACATGCCAAGCGGTGGTGGAAGACGCTGTTGGACACGACTTTTGCGGATAGAGAGATTGCAGAAATCACATGGGAAGAATTCAGGGCCACGCTGCTGGAGCACTTTGTTCCTCAGTCGGCCAGGGACGAGTTGGAGGAGCGTTTCTTGCAGCTGAGGCAGGGCACCAGGACAGTGGTGGAGTACCACCGAGAGTTCGATCATTTGGCCCGATATGCGGGCTCTTATCAGCTGGATGAAGCGGGGTACGTCAAGAGGTTTTATAAGGGCCTAAAAGAGGAGTTGAGAGAGGCTTTGCTTTTTGTCTCTGACGGGCCCATCTCCCGGATTTTAGAGATGGCGAAGAGGATTGAGGCCGACTGGCACACCACTCGGGGCCGGAAACGGCAAACGGAGGACCAGGGCCGGAGGGCCCGAAATGATCAGCGGCGAGGCATCGTACCAGATGGAAGAAGGGCAGAGGAGCAGCCTCGTCAGGAGTTGAGGCAGGAGCCGAGAGAGCAGGTGGTCTTGGCCCCTCAACCTCTCCGGATCCAGGAGATGCAGAGACCCCGGGGTATGGCGTATCCCCCGCCGGAGTGCTTCCACTGTCACCAGGTGGGACACCTCCGGAGAGATTGCCCTATGAGGGGGGCACCACCTCCAGCACCACGGGGTGGCCCACCGGCCCAGCATTTCGGAGGCCGAGGACGCGGCCGAGGACGTGGTTACCAGGGAGGCGACCGCAGGCAGAATGGGGAGCAGATTTACGCTCTGGACTTAGCACAGCCCCGGAACCCGGACAGGGTTATTGCAGGTATGAGAGTAATCTTAATGTTAGAATTATTCTTTGCTCGTATTAAGCATTGATAGAACTACTATACAACCTAGGTTAGAAAACCTTACGCTAGAATTTCTTTCAAACTGATTTAGGAATGGTGATGGTGTGCGGCAAGCCTGCCCACACCCTGTTCGACACGGGGGCATCACATAACTTTGTATCGGAGGATTTCGTCAAGGACCTGGATCAGATTCGTTGCTATACAGGACTACCCAGGAGGGTGCGCCTCCCCAATGGGATGGAGATTCAGTCCACAGAAAAGTGCCTCCTGGAGGTTACCATAGAGGGGTTGACACTCGAGGCCCCGGCGACGATCTTGAGGATGCCGGACTTCGATCTCGTCTTGGGCATGACATGGCTTGTCTGGAACCATGCCCAGATTGATTGCCCGGCAGGGAGGGTCGTGCTCAGCCACGGCGATACTTATGCAACGTTCGAAGGTACTACACCGGTCTCCCGTCGCTTGCTTTCATCTATTCAGGCCATTAAGGCCCATATGCAAGGGGACGAGGTATACCAAGTATTGTTCGAGATGACTGAGGAGAAGGACTTGATCACAGACATTCCGGTGGTTCGTGACTACGCCGATATTTTTCCGGATAAGCTGCCGGGACTACCTCCGCATAGGGAGAAGGACTTCCAGATTCAGCTGGTACCAGGGGCTAAGCCGGTATCCAAGGCCCCTTATCGGATGGCCCCGAAGGAGTTGGCGGAGTTTCGGACACAGTTGCAGGAGCTGGTGGAAGCAGGATTTGTTAGGCCGAGTTCCTCATCATGGGGAGCTCCTGTCCTATTCGTAAAGAAGAAGGACGGCACCTTACGCCTGTGCATCGACTATCGAGCACTAAATAGGCTGACCGTCTGAAATACCTATCCGCTCCCCAGGATAGACGAGTTGTTCGATCAGCTGGAGGGAGCCCATTACTTTTCGAAGCTGGACTTGAGATCAGGCTATTACCAGCTGCGGATCCAGGAGGAGGATATCCCGAAAACGGCCTTTAGTAGCCGGTATGGATTGTATGAGTTCATCGTGATGCCCTTCGGGCTCACGAATGCTCCGTCAGCATTTATGAGCCTCATGAACCGGGTCTTCGAGGCTTACTTGGATGTGTTTGTCATAGTGTTCATAGACGACATCCTTATCTATTCTAAGACGGAGGAGGAGCATACACGACATCTAGCATTGACCCTGGAGAGACTGCGGGAGCATCACCTTTATGCGAAATTCAGTAAGTGTCAGTTCTGGCTGAAGGAGGTGGCGTTCTTAGGTCACATTATCAGCGGAGCCGGGCTGGCAGTGGACCCGGCAAAGATTCGAGCTATTTCAGAGTGGCCGCAGCTGAAAACAGCCACTGACGTACGGAGTTTTCTAGGACTTGCCGGTTATTACCGGAAGTTCGTAGAGGGATTCTCTCGAATCGCCCTCCCGCTCACATCCTTGACAAAGAAGGAGGCACCGTTCGTGTGGACCCCGCAGTGCCAGACAGCTTTCCAGGAGCTGAAGGATCGGCTGACCTCGGCTCCCATTCTTACTCTTCCCTCGGGGAGGGAGGGATTCCAGGTCTACACCGACGCATCATATCAGGGGATGGGAGCGGTACTGATGCAGAACGGACACGTCATAGCTTATGCCTCCCGCCAGCTGAAGACCCATGAGAAGAACTACCCAGTACATGACCTTGAGATGGGGGCAGTTGTATTCACACTGAAGATATGGCGGCACTACCTTTATGGAGTCCACTGTGACATATATTCCGACCATAAGAACCTTAAGTACGTGGACACGCAGAAGGAACTGAACATCAGGCAAAGGCGGTGGGTGGAGTTTCTATCTGACTATCAGTATGAGATGCACTATCACCCGGGGAAGGCAAATGTGGTGGCAGATGCACTGAGTCGGAGAGCCGCCACAACAGGAGCAGAGCCTCAGTTGATGTCTATGGAGCTGCTGCAGAGACTAGAGGACATGCACATTACTCTGGTATCGTCTGATGATCCTGAGCTCTATGAGGAGTACTTGGCCGCGATAGGCGTTACCGATGACATCAGAGACCGGGTCAGAGAGGGACAGAGGCAGGATGCCAAGTTGGAACCCATCTTCCAAGCTCTGAAGGCGGGCACTGCAGGAGATTACACACTGAGGGACGATCTGGTGTGCTTCAGAGGACGGGTGTATATACCGGAGGGAGGCCAGATCCGGGAGGATATTATGATGGAGGCGCACTGCAGCCGGTATTCTGTACACCCGGGGATCACAAAGATGACGGCTGATTTGAAGAGGACGATGTACTGGCCGGGCATGAAGAAGGATGTCTCACACTTCGTGACCCATTGTGAGGCATGTCAGCTAGTGAAGGCGGAGTGCAGGAACCCCGCAGGATTATTGCAGCCACTCCCGGTGCCGGAGTGGAAGTTTGATGACATAGCCATGGACTTCATACATGGGCTTCCCCGGTCTCGGACAGGGAATGACTCGATCTGGGTAATCGTCGATCGGTTGACCAAGGTGGCTCGATTTATACCGATCAGGAAGGATGATTCAGTAGGAGTACTGGTGCGGAAGTTTGTGGAGCAGTTCATTCGTTATCATGGAGTGCCCAGGACGATAGTGTCGGATCGGGATGGCAGGTTCACCTCCAGGGAGTGGAGGTCCGTGCAAGCTTACTTAGGCACGCGATTGACTTTCAGCACTGCATTCCACCCCCAGACAGACGGGCAGACAGAACGCACCAACCGGACGCTGGAGGACCTTTTGAGGCTATGCATCTTAGATCGCGGGGAACCGTGGGAGAAACTCTTACCCCTTGTCGAGTTCTCCTATAACAACAGCCACCAGTCCAGCATCAGGATGGCGCCTTACGAAGCCTTGTACGGGAGGAGATGCCGGACCCCGCTCTCATGGGTACAGAACGAAGATCCGAAGGTATTGGGGTCAGAGTTCGTTGAAGACACCGAGGCACAAGTGAGGCTGATCAGAGACAGGATGCTCGAGGCGCAGAGTAGACAGGCCAAGTACTATGACGCCCGACATCGGCAGGTGGAGTTCCAGGTGGGGGACCGGGTGTTTCTGAAAATCCGGCCCATGCATGGAGTTTCACGGGTGCGTGGTCGGAGGAAGAAGCTCAGCCCTAGGTACATGGGCCCTTACAGGATCCTGGAGCGGATCGGACCCCTAGCCTACCGGCTGGAGTTACCACCAGAGCTAGAAGCGCTGCACGACGTCTTCCACATTTCTTCTTTGAGGAGGGCTCTACTACGCCCGGAGCAGCAGATTCTGACCACCGAAGGGCCGGTAGCTTCAGACCGGTCTGTTCATTTGGAGCCTGTGAGGATCGACGACCGAGGAGTGCGGGTCTTACGACGCAAGAGGGTCCCTCTAGTCAAGGTCCTGTGGAGGAACCACGGCCAGGAGGAGCATACCTGGGAGCCACAGGACCTGATGCGACAAAGATACCCCGAGCTATTCAGTCAGGTATACCTCTCAGACCCCTCAAGATGTTAATTTATTTTTCTGCTTTAAGTATACTAAGGGCTGCTCTAGGTAGATAGGGGCTTATCTTTGTTTATTGGGGGCTTAACTTTGTTTATTGGGATTTTGGTTCGCCGTTTGGGCGAGAGGGGTCTTAGATCTAAGTTTTCCCTTAAATCAAATTTAACAAACAAGACGTCATAATGGGATGTTACAAGACTCTTTCCTTCGGTAATAAGACCCGTAGGTCCAACCTTGATTTCGGGGACGAAATCTTTGTTTTGTTTATTGGGATTTGTAACATCCCATTTCCAACTAGACCCCTAAGAGTGGTTTTGGCCATGACTAGGTCATGACAAAACCCTGGGAAGCCAGAAATGGGCCAAGAGATAGGAGGCCAAGGTAGGGATCACCATGGTCTGCAGATAGTAGAATTCTGAACAATAGTTTAGGATGACAATGGGGCTTCACCATGACCCCAAGACCCTATCACAACACTCCCAAACATTTTGGGAGACCCATTAGAGCCAAAAGGACCCATTAGGGCCAACCCAAGAGGCCCAGTTGACCAAGGTCAACCCTAGCCCTAAATAGGTCAACCTAGCCCACTTAGGGCCAATAGACCCACTCCTAGTCTAGAGGACCCCACCTATGCCCTCCTAACCCTAAAGTGAGGACAATGGGTCACTAAGGACACATTGGGGTCAGCCCTAGAGGCCAGGTTGACCCAGGTCAACTCAAGCCCTAATCTGGTCAAAGTACCCCTACTAAGGGTATGTGACCTCCAAAGTGCAGGGCAACCCCATAAAACCCTACCTAGACCCTAAGGGAAGCCAATGGGGTCAACCTAGATGGTCAAATTGGCCAAGTCAACCCTCATTGAGGGTCAAGTCAACTTAGCCCAAAAAGGGCTAACCCAAGCTCAAGCCACTTCTCCCTTAGGCTAAGCCCATTCCCATGATCATCATAATCCAGTGGGCTGCCTTTAGCTTGTGGGGTTGACTAGTCAACCAGAGGTGACTAGGAGAGAGAAAAAGCTCCTCTCCATGATAATGGAGGAGAGAGAAATGAGGAAGGAGAAGGGGGAAGTAAGAGGCCGGCCAAGGGAGACTAACAGCCACCCTTTATGGCTGCAATCAACTCCTCTAGGAGAGAGGAGTTGATTCCAGCCGTTTCCCGGCCACCAAGGGGTGGGTTCAGCCCCCCTCCACACAACCCGAGCCACTCCATTAATGGAGATAATGGCCATTGAAGAACCAGCCTCTCCCCTCCCCCAATTGCCTTTTAAACACCATCAGGGAGCCGAGGGGATCATTTTGGAGCACTTACCTGGAGGAGACGAGCCCTTCCACCGTGCAGTTGCAGAAGCCGAGCGCCGCCGCCGTCGCCAATGGCATCCCGCCGCTCCTCTCGCATCCAGGCCGCCAGGAAGGTCCTCCTCCTCTCCTTAACTCGCGGGTAGATCCTAGGAATCCTTAGGCTAGAGTTTCGGGCTCAATTGAGCCCGATCGAATCCAGGATTTCTCCTGGTTTCGGCAAGGAAAAGTCTTGCTCAATCCGCCGGAAAACACCTCTCCGGCGGCGGAGCCGCCGCCTGACGACAGCCACCACCTCAACGGAGGTGTTGGTGGCGGTGGCCGGCCGGGGAAGAGGCTGGATCGCCGGCGGCAGAGCTTGGAAATCGCTCCAGGCAGAACCAATCCCAGTCGTTGGCTCAGTGGGGACGATGACCAGATGCCGTCGATCTGCGCCAAGATTCGTGCGGCATCAGATCAGATACTATAGGGTTAAATAAAATTTATTTCATTTTTGTCACACTGGATGTATTTAATGTAATTAATGTTTAAAAATACCTAGGGACCCTGGATGGAAATTTGCCCAACATGAACATTGTAGCTTAGGGTGTCTAGTGTGCAGCAAAAATTGTTGGGACCCTTTTGGGTCACTGGTTGGACCAGGGCACCCATTTTGGTGGGACATGTCCTTAGGGCTAGGCAGTCACTAAAATGAGTGCCCACTCTTCACCCCAAGCCCAAATGGGCTGAAATTTTGGCAGAGGGTCTATCCTAGGCATACCTAGGGCCTGCCCAAAAATGGGAATTTTTGGAGAAAATATTTCTATAGTTTTGGTAAAAATTTAATAATCATTAGATAAATTAAATAGGTGCCCTAAACACACCCAAACCCTCCCAAATTTTGGTGAGTGGTCCCTGGGCTCCAATTAGGTACCTGTATAAAATTTCAGTTGGTTTGGGTGAGTGTTGAATAGGTTTTGACCCAACCCTAGTTCTACCCTATGAAGGGCATTTTGGTCAAAAGTGGCACTTTTGGTTTTAAGTGACCAAATCACCTCAACAGAGGCTGAAACTTTGGCCACTGATATGATTTAACTTTTTACACTCACTCATGAAGTTTGGAGTGGATTGGGCTAGGGTAGCCCTAGAAGTGTAGGGTAGGCCCTTTAGGGTAATTCTCTAGGGTTTGAAGAAATTGGGGTCAAAAGACCTTGGATGGGCTTGAAACTTGGGAATGATGACCATAGGGTCACTATGGTCCTATGGTTAAAATTTTAGGGCATTTGGAAGATTAAAGACCCCTTAAATCCATAACCCTAGTTTAGGGCACTAGCTTTGAAACCATAAGAACTAATACCAAAACTATCTGAAAAGGGCTGAGATTTTGAATGCGTAGTTGCTTAGGGCATACATGTCTCTGGAAATTTTATAATAAATTTTGGATGAATATTTTTGGTACTTTATTCACAGAGTTATATTTTATAATTTCCACTTAAGAGTTTTTGCAGAGCACTATACTTGCTTAAACTTGATAAAACGTAGCCAAGGGGCTTATAATCATGTTACCCATCTCTGTAAATTTTTATGGAATTTTTGAAGAATGATATTTAGTTGTTGCTTCTTTAATTATTTAATTCCATGGAACCTTGGAAAATTTAATAATGACTTTTAGATTGTCTGAAAAATTCTAATTTCTTCATCATGATGTTTTTAGTTCCCTATGAAGCCCTAGTAATTGTTACATAATTATTGGAGACATATATGTGGCACTTCCTTCATTATTTTTGATTTTTGGAATTATTTTAATAAATCCTTTAGAGGTCAAGAATTATCTGGAAAATTATGAAAATTAGCATCCAATGATATTTCTCTGTTATTTAGTGAATACAAATTTTAGGAGGCCATTACCTGAGAAAATCTTATGGTTCATGTTCAAATTGACTATGGCCTAGTTTTTGAGGAAAATTCAATAAATAGTAGATTAATTGGGAAAAATATGATTTTCTGAATTTAGTCTATATTTATCATAATAGACCTCTGATAATTATCATGAGGGTACTGGATGAGTATTTCATGTACTTCCCCTTTTACGGGTCACGTAGCTTAAGTGGTCTGCATATAGCAAAACTGCAGGATTTCATTTGGATTGAATTAGGGCACGTTTGATGGGTCTTGATGGTTTGCTGTAAGGACAAGTGGAAAGGGCTGCTGTTGAAACCAGAAACCTGGTCTCTCGTGGAGTTCGTCCCTCGGGGAAGGGGTGACCTCACACCTACTACACTCGAGAGAACGTCACGGACCAAAGGATCAAGAAACTAGGAACAGACCCTCGGCTCTAGCGCGGAGGTCCCACCTCACACCCGGAAGGCTACCTGAGCACTTCCCCTCCCTAGCCAATGCTCGAGCTAGGATGCCTTGGAGAGCTCTCTCAACTCTACCAAGAAGAAGCTAGGGGAGGAGAAAACTAAGAAAGCAGATCCCTCTCCAAGGCACCCAAGGGGGTCTATTTGTAGTTTTTCCAAGTCCTGGGGGTAAAAATGACCAAAATACCCCTACGCCCAAAAAGCCTTGGGCCAATAGGAAACGCCCACGCCGGGGGGCAGAGCGGTAAAACGCCTCCAAGGGCACAGCGGTAAAAGCACGCTGCCAACACCCCGCCCCCAAACACCCGAGACGGCCCCAGGCCGCCGGTCAGGCCGCGAGCAGGCCGCCCGGGCGAGCGCCAGGCCGCGAGCAGGCCGCTCGGGCGAGACAGGCTGCTGGCCGTCTCGCCCGCGAGCAGACCGCTCGGGCGAGCGCCAGGCCGAGGCCGCCTCGCCGCGAGCAGGCCGCTCGGGCGAGCGCCAGGCCGCGGCCGCCTCGCCGCGAGCAGGCCGCTCGGGCGAGCGCCAGGCCGCGGCCGCCTCGCCGCGAGCAGGCCGCTCGGGCGAGCGCCAGGCCGCGGCCGCCTCGCCGCGAGCAGGCCGCTCGGGCGAGCGCCAGGCCGAGGCCGCCTCGCCGCGAGCAGGCCGCTCGGGCGAGCGCCAGGCCGCGGCCGCCTCGCCGCGAGCAGGCCGCTCGGGCGAGCGCCAGGCCGCGGCCGCCTCGCCGCGAGCAGGCCGCTCGGGCGAGCGCCAGGCCGCGGCCGCCTCGCCGCGAGCAGGCCGCTCGGGCGAGCGCCACGCCGCGGCCGCCTCGCCCGCGAGCAGGCCGCTCGGGCGAGCGCCAGGCCGCGGCCGCCTCGCCGCGGGCAGGCCGCTCGGGCGAGCGCCACGCCGCGGCCGCCTCGCCCGCGAGCAGGCCGCTCGGGCGAGCGCCAGGCCGCGGCCGCCTCGCCTGCCCCTACCACAGACTCAACCGGCCGGGGCGGGTGCTAGCCAGCTTGCCGCACCCGCCCTCCCAACAGAGGGGCCATTGGGGGAAGCCAATTCTTCCTCCCCCTAATAGTATGTTCCAAGCCAGAGCCAAAATTGGCCACCGAGAGTTCAAAATCTCCAAAAAGCTTAAAAACGGGTTTGACTTATTTCGGGTCCGCTCTTCGCGAATACGGGGTTGTACACAATCCCCGCTCTTTTCGAGGTTGGCACAAGCTCGGAAAGAAACATCCAACCCAACGTATTCGCGGAGTGTAACTTCCCCTCGGGGTCAACCTGCCATGCCAGCTATGGGAGCCCGGGTGGCGAGACCTCCTCTGGGTGAAAACACTTAGCCTCCCCGAGGGGTCAACCTGTCAAGCCAGCTAATGGGAGTCTGGGTGACGAGACGACCTCGGGGTGCAAACACTTACTCTCCACGAGAGGTACCACCGACCCTGCCAGCTAGTGGGAGCCTGACAGCGGGACCATCTCTGAGCAAAGGGACTTACTCTCCACGAGAGGTACCACCGACCCTGCCAGCCAGTGGGAGCCTGGCGGCGGAATCGTCATCGGAGCTGAGGACTTGGGCTACCACGAGAGATCAACCTACCCAGCCAGCTAGTGGGAGCCTGGCGGCGGAATCGTCATCGGAGCAAAGGACTTGGGCTACCACGAGAGATCAACCTACCCAGCCAGCTAGTGGGAGCCTGGCGGTGGAATCGTCATCGGAGCAAAGGACTTGGGCTACCACGAGAGATCAACCTACCCAGCCAGCTAGTGGGAGCCTGGCGGCGGAATCATCATCGGAGCTAAGGACTTGGGCTACCACGAGAGATCAACCTACCCAGCCAGCTAGTGGGAGCCTGGCGGCGGAATCATCATCGGAGCTAAGGACTTGGGCTACCACGAGAGATCAACCTACCCAGCCAGCTAGTGGGAGCCTGGCGGCGGAATCATCATCGGAGCTGAGGGACTTAAGCTACACAATCAAACCATACCAAATCCTACATCCTCAAATGGGGAAAATAGATGGGTTACATGATCCCCCCGACTCAGCTGGTCGGGGGCTGGACTCAATACAACATAAGAAGAATACAGGACTCTACCGGGACGAGGCTTCTTCAGGGGGTCTGGGCCCGGTGGTCGCCATCCGCTTCCTGCTCGCCGGACACTTCCATCCTGCTCAGGCTCTCCATGATCTTCTCCATCTCCTCTGCCTTGGCCATCCAAGAGATGGTGTTGACGGCCGTGACGTAGCACTGCCTTGCCATCCTTGAGTCTCCCTTGACTCTGACCTGGATCCCCCCTGAGCTGAACTTGAGGCATTGGTGGAATGAAGACGGCACGCAACGGAAGGCGCTGATGAGGGGTCTTCCGAAGATGGCGCTGTAGCTACTTGGAGCGTCAACAATGACGAACCGGCAGTTCCTCGAGACTCCTCCCAATTTTACTTGGAGCCCCACTCCACCCTCGACCTCCTTCCTCTCCCCTGAGAATCCGAACAGGGGTCCATCCGAGGCCAACACCCTCCTTGGCTCTACTTTCATCTCATCAAATGCCTTCTTGAAAATGACGTTGACGGAGCTTCCGTTGTCAACCAAGATCCGGAGACGGTGTAGCCTTCGATGGCCGTCTGGATGACCAGCGCATCGCAGAACGGATCCTCATGATCTGGCAGGTCCTTCACCGAGAAGGTGATCTTCTCCTCTGGGGGCGGGGTCTGGGAGGTTGAGGCGACGCTTCTCCGGTACATGACATGGAGGCTAGCCTTCCGAGTGGCCTCAACCCTCACTCCACCGTGGATCACTCCTATGCTACCTCGGGTTCCCACGTCGACCCGGTCCTCGCATATATCATCACCCCCTTCTCCGGGTAGAACCTCTTCTACTCGTACCGGCGGCTGTGGCTGGGCAGGGCCTCTCGCCCCCCTCACTTCCAAGAATTCGGGGCAGGTAGCCATGGCGTGCCCCTCCACCTGGTGGAAGTCGCAGTACGGTAGCGCTCCTCCCCTCTTTCGGCGGGCTGGACGCTCCCTCCTGTTACCTCTTCCCCCTCCTATCGCCAATGCTTGTTGTGGAGGGGGTAAGAGTTGCCTTGGGGCTTGCCTCTGGAAGTTGTACCTCCCTTGGCCCCCATGGTAGTTCCCCCCTCCTTGGATGAGAGCTCTTCCTGGACCTTGGGCAGGTCCTCCCTGCTGCCTCCAGCCTGGTTCCGGACCCTCCTGTCCTTGGAACCCCTGAGCTCTGTGATCCTCTCTCCTTCTTCCTTCCTGATGCCTTGAGCCACCCTGCTCCTTTGACTCCACCTCCGTCAACTTTTCCAACCTCTTGACGAACACCGGGTTGGCCGCCTCCATGGCTATCTCCTCTGCCGCCCTTTCCATCAGCTCCTCGAAGGAAAGGGGGGCCTTCCGGGTCAAGCTCATCTTGAAGAAGCCTTCCTTCAGCCCAACGGTGAAGGCCATCTGGAGAGCATACCCTGGCATCTCCTGGACCTCCAAGATCTCCTCTTGGAACCTGTCTACGTAGCGGGCCAGCGACTCCTCGGCCCCCTGCCTTATCAGGAAGATGGACTCAGGACTCCTCTTCCGCTTCTTGGAGGTGGAGAAGCGGAGCTGGAAGCTTCGGCTCAAGTCCTCGAACCCGTAGATTGACCTCGGAGGGAGTTGATGGAACCAGTCCCTTGCCTTCTCCTTCAGAGTGATCGCGAAGAGGCGACACTTGAAGGGATCCGTCATCGGTCTGATGGAGACGGCATCCTCGAACCACTGCAGATGCTGGACGGGGTCATCCTTCCCCGTATAGTAAGCCATGTCTGGCTCTCTGAACCCCTCGGGAACGGGAGCTGAGATGATCAGCTCGCTGAAGGGTGACCCCCTAAGGGGTGGTCTTGCCACCTCCACTCGCGCGACCTGCTCGCCTTGAAGGTTGGCACTCGCCGGGCTGGAGAACAGCTCCCGGTCGGTGAGGTCTCGCTCGACCCCATCGCCCATCCTCTCCTTCCCTGGCCTTCTTCCTGGTGCACTTCCTTCTCCCCCCGCTGGGGTCATCTCGCCCAGACCCCTGGGAGTCGACTCGTCGAGGGGGGGAGCTAGCTCTTGGGGGGTCGGGGTGGAGCTGCCACCCTGAGGAGCAATGCTTCGCAGCATCTCCATGATACCTTGGATGGAGGCCATGAACTCTTGCCTCCCCACAAAGGGTCCTGGGGTGGGGAGCTCGCCGAGATCATCACTACCTCCTTGACCTCCCGTCATGACACTCTCCTGAGATCTTCCGTGCTGGTCACTCTCCACGTTCACCGCACCAAAATGTTGAAACCAGAAACCTGGTCTCTCGTGGAGTTCGTCCCTCGGGGAAGGGGTGACCTCACACCTACTACACTCGAGAGAACGTCACGGACCAAAGGATCAAGAAACTAGGAACAGACCCTCGGCTCTAGCGCGGAGGTCCCACCTCACACCCGGAAGTCTACCTGAGCACTTCCCCTCCCTAGCCAATGCTCGAGCTAGGATGCCTTGGAGAGCTCTCTCAACTCTACCAAGAAGAAGCTAGGGGAGGAGAAAACTAAGAAAGCAGATCCCTCTCCAAGGCACCCAAGGGGGTCTATTTATAGTTTTTCCAAGTCCTGGGGGTAAAAATGACCAAAATACCCCTACGCCCAAAAAGCCTTGGGCCAATAGGAAACGCCCACGCCGGGGGGCAGAGCGGTAAAACGCCTCCAAGGGCACAGCGGTAAAAGCACGCCGCCAACACCCCGCCCCAAACACCCGAGACGGCCCCAGGCCGCCGGTCAGGCCGCGAGCAGGCCGCCCGGGCGAGCGCCAGGCCGCGAGCAGGCCGCTCGGGCGAGACAGGCTGCTGGCCGTCTCGCCCGCGAGCAGACCGCTCGGGCGAGCGCCAGGCCGAGGCCGCCTCGCCGCGAGCAGGCCGCTCGGGCGAGCGCCAGGCCGCGGCCGCCTCGCCGCGAGCAGGCCGCTCGGGCGAGCGCCAGGCCGCGGCCGCCTCGCCGCGAGCAGGCCGCTCGGGCGAGCGCCAGGCCGCGGCCGCCTCGCCGCGAGCAGGCCGCTCGGGCGAGCGCCAGGCCGAGGCCGCCTCGCCGCGAGCAGGCCGCTCGGGCGAGCGCCAGGCCGCGGCCGCCTCGCCGCGAGCAGGCCGCTCGGGCGAGCGCCAGGCCGCGGCCGCCTCGCCGCGAGCAGGCCGCTCGGGCGAGCGCCAGGCCGCGGCCGCCTCGCCGCGAGCAGGCCGCTCGGGCGAGCGCCACGCCGCGGCCGCCTCGCCCGCGAGCAGGCCGCTCGGGCGAGCGCCAGGCCGCGGCCGCCTCGCCGCGGGCAGGCCGCTCGGGCGAGCGCCACGCCGCGGCCGCCTCGCCCGCGAGCAGGCCGCTCGGGCGAGCGCCAGGCCGCGGCCGCCTCGCCTGCCCCTACCACAGACTCAACCGGCCGGGGCGGGTGCTAGCCAGCTTGCCGCACCCGCCCTCCCAACAGAGGGGCCATTGGGGGAAGCCAATTCTTCCTCCCCCTAATAGTATGTTCCAAGCCAGAGCCAAAATTGGCCACCGAGAGTTCAAAATCTCCAAAAAGCTTAAAAACGGGTTTGACTTATTTCGGGTCCGCTCTTCGCGAATACGGGGTTGTACAGCTGCATCTTTGGAAGATGAGTGAGTAGGGTGTGGATTTGTCTAGGGTTTAAAGGCGTTCGGGCCCGACGAAAGATCGTCCTACCCAAGGAGAGTTGGAGTCAAATCACCCTAGGATTAGCGTATCGAAACATGAGAAAATAATGGGTAAGGGGATCAACCAATAATAAAATAAGTACCTTGCAAAAGGGAACGCTGGGCGTAATCCCAACACAGTTCCTAGTGCCCCTTGAGAGCCCTTCACAGGGAATACCGGGGGCAGTCCTGGGTTAACGTAAACTGTTTAACAAGCTGAAAAGAGTAACTTAGTAATTAGGGTTGCACATTTCACAGGCACTGTTAGCACCAAAAGTCAGCTGGGAGCTTCGGCTCGGATGGTTAAAAGACGGACTCTTGGTCCGGGGAGCTTCGGCTCGGGTTTTGTTTACGCTAAATCTGCATGTGCATAAAAGGAAAATAAATTAAGGTGGTGGGTTTTCGGTATTGGAGGGTCGATGCACCGACGCCAATACGTTGACTCGGCAAGTGTGGTTAGCACTTCGCCAACAGAAGTCCGGTGCGCCAGCCGGCAAGAGTACGCAGGAGTCCGCTTCATGCACCAAGCGTTGAGGCGTACGATAGGTCTGACCGGTAGTGCCTTACTGGTTTAGAGGTGGGCGAGGCCCAACCCACCGCTTCCGTCTGCCACTACGGAGGTATCCTGGGAGGTTACGACTCCAGAAAGGGGAACTAAAGGTCTGTGTGCACAGAGTCGGGTGTGTGCGTTGCACTTACATGTCCATCATACCCACTTGCATGTCATAGCATAATCGATTCATTTAACCCCTGACACCTGATGTATAAGTGGAATGGGACGCTTATACATTAGGACCTGCAAAACGACCCCTTAGTCTATAAGCTTGTGTGGGCAAGTTTATAAATTAAGGTTAATTTTGATATATTTAGTTACTGCTGTTTGACCACCGTCACCCCAACGTATAAATCGGTATGGGACTTTTTATACGATGGGAGCCTTGCAAAAGACCCCTTGGCTTATGTGTTTTTCCACATAAGTGAAGGTTACATTTCAGCTTACATTTTATTGTCTTTATATGCTATAGAACTTGCTAGAATAGGACCGCTGCCATCTTCTTTGATATTCTCCACCTTCAAGTCCTCCCCTTTCTTCCTCTCCGCTCGGTGCCTAGGAGCCGTGGGGGAAGGGGTGGGGGATGATAGGACTTAGTCTTTTAGACTAACGGTTTTCGAACCGCATCATTTAGGGGATCGTGGAGACCAGCATGGAGGAGCAGCCCCAGAAACCGGTGCGCTTGGAGATGGGGCAGTCTAGCTCCGGAGTTCATACAGCCGGGACTGTGAGTCTCGACCCTGAGTAGTTTTTCAGCTTTTGCTTCCGCATGAGTGACTTTGTAGTGAGGATATGTTGTACCGGGCATAAGCCCGTATTTTTGCTACTCTGATGTTATCTTCTGTGGACACTCCCTTCGTGGAGTTATATTTATATATGTCATGTGATTCTCTGTGGACAGACAGTTTTCATTTTACTTCATTACGCTACTTTTATGTGATCGAATTGGCCGGCAGAATCGGCGCTTTGTGGTGATGACCCTTCAGGGCGTGAAGGAGTCACCGCAAAACGGCGGATCTGGGCCTAAGACCCCGTGGTCAAAAAGAAAAAAAAAGGGGGTCTTACAGCCCTCGCCGGGATCTGCTTTCTTTCTGCTCCTCAGCTTGCTGCTCTGCGGCAAGATCCGTGAGCGGGCGAGGCCGCCGACCAAGTTCCTGGTATTTAGGCAAGTGATGTCCCCTCATCCTTGCCAAAGCTGATCTTTGTCTTTCTTTTGAGTTAATTTTATCTCTTTCCTGCTTAGATCCTAGGTGTACGCTAGGGTTCGTTCCCGATCATGCCGCGGTTAGTGTAGAAAGTTCTAGTTAAAATTTCAGTTTTCCTGAGGGTTTGTGTCTAATAGGGGCAGTTTTGGTTCGGTTTAGGTCGAGTAGTTGCCATTGCCGATGGAGGTTGTACTCTAGAGAGAGAGAGAATTCTCGTTCTTACTTTTGGTCGTTTGCAGGATCTGGCTCCTGTTGCCAGTTGGGGTGTCGACACCGTTGTGTCGACACCGGCCAGTTGGGGTGTCGACACCGTTGTGTCGACACCGGCCAGTCTTGGTGTCGACACTTGGTGTCGACACCGGCCAGTCGTGGTGTCGACACTTGGTGTCGACACCAGCAGCGGCAGTGTCGACACCTTGTGTCGACACCGGCCGCAGTGGTGTCGACACTTGGTGTCGACACCAGCAGCGGCAGTGTTGACACCTTGTGTCGACACCGGCCGCAGTGGTGTCGACACTTGGTGTCGACACCAGCAGCGACAGTGTCGACACCTTGTGTCGACACCGGCCGCAGTGGTGTCGACACTTGGTGTCGACACCAGCAGCGGCAGTGTCGACACCTTGTGTCGACACCGGCCGCTGTGGTGTCGACACTTGGTGTCGACACCGGCCGCGGTTGTGTCGACACCTTGTGTCGACACCGGCTTGTCATGGTGTCGACACATCGTGTCGACACTGGGTGCTGCATTTGTTTTGTGGTCAGGTAGACTCGGGGTTGGTTATTTTTAGGCGTGCAAGGCCACGTTGGGTGGACCCGACGTTTTGTCTTGGGTTCGTGTGTTTCTTAGGATTGTTAGTGTGACCTTTCCCTAGGGGGGGGCATTGGGCGTTCGGCTAATTTCTGCATGCCGACTCTTGGGTTGTGGCAGGTGGTGGAGTTCTGGTGGCCTCTAGAGGGGTGGTTTTATGTGGAGAGTCGTGGCCACCACCTTTTTGCCCCAGTTTGGGTTGGTGTGTGTGTGGGACCCTAAAGCTGCCACTGTTTGACCCCTTAGCCCTTTTTGGATCTGACTTTGGTTATGTAATCAGATCCATGTTTTGACCACTGCCACTTACCCACGTGTTAGGACTGTTAGTCCCTTTCCTGTTTGTGTTTACCTTTCTTTTGGCATATGTATATGTCTTGAAGCTGTTGCAGGCTCTCTTGGTAGGGCACATGGGTTTTATTGCTCGCACTTGGTGTGCTCTGCTGTGCTTTAGACAGTACTCTTTTCTTACTGTCATCCTCTTTTCTTTTGCTTATAGCAGTTGTTGCCGGGTTGGTAAACCCTTCTTCTTATTTTGCTAATTAATCTATTGCTCTATTTACCTTTTTGATTGTTTCCTTGCTGAGGTGTTCTTTTCTTGGATGCCTCAGGTCCAGGTTGTAGCCAGTCCAGCGGTTAGTTCTTTTGGAGGGGCTGTTGGTGGCCTCTAGGGTAGCTGAGATAGCTGATCCCCATTTTGTTGCGAGGTAGTTCTTTACTTTTTCCGTGCAGACATACATACTCGCCAGTGGGTTCGTGTCAGGTTGTTGACGCCCACTAGTGGCTTCTTGTGATGCTGGGTATGAATTTAAACTGCTGATTTTGCCTTCTTATGGTTGGTTACTTGCTTCTGGGAAGGATTTATGTTAGGTTGCATGTTAGATATTTTAAAACCTAAAAGTATTAATATATGTACCCCATGCATAACATGTTCCTGAATCAAAGACACTACTTTTCCTCAACGTAAAACACTATTTTTTCATACCTATTATATTCACCTTAGAGTCATGCACGTATAAGTCGTCCCCCGGGGACACTTATGCTCATTTAGGGTGTCAGTTTAATTGAACCAAAGTATTTTCTGCTGCGTATAAATATAATTTTAACTGTGGACTAGCTGATCCACTGTGCCGAGGGATACGACCATTCAAGTTAACTGATTTTCTTTCGTATTTAAATCAACGATTTTCCTTAAAAATCTAAGGTCTGGAGTTTTGCTTGAGCGTGTGCAGCTATCCCCTGCACGACGTGGCATCACGGCACGTGTTTTCTCTTACTCTGATACGATTTTACCGTTGAGAAAATGCGGGTTGTGACAAAGCGTGCTTGGGAGAGAGTAGTACTGGGATCGGTGACCTCCTGGGAAGTCCTCGTGTTGCACCTATTTTTTGCCGGCCGGCTGCAAGAACGACGATTTTTTCATCCGGCGAGCACACTCTCTCAACGAAGGCGGGCCCGTGTGTACCGCCCATGCCGACCCGGCGGAATTTTTGGGATCAACAGAATGGACAAGTGGCCTTAACATTCTGCGCAGGCGACGGGCAGGAAAACAAAAGAAAGACGTGACTTAGTTTCCAAAAGCAAGGCGCTTCAAACGTCCATAACTTTTGATCGGACCGTCTGATTTTCGCGCACAATACCATTTCGGAAAGCTCTAGGTGTTGCCCATCCGCTGGCGAGCCGGGTGAACCCGTCCGAGCCCGTTTTGTGCCAGCAGATCGCGCGTATTCAGCTCCATTTTGAAGTTGTCGCAGTGTTTTCATTTCGTCAATTTCGTCCTAACGGATATGCCGGCGAAATCTTCCTTCGGGGAAAACTCACAAGGATACGGTACTTTCCGCGACACAACTGCGCGCTCAGGCGGCGAAATCGCCACCGCTTCCCAATTTCGGGGATCCCGCGCAGGGGCGGCGGCGCGGCGACCCGGACGTTGCCGGGCGTAAAAATTGGAGCCGCTAAAATTGCTCCAACCGAATTGAAACGGAGCCCGCAATGCGGAAAATCGGGCGTCGGGGATCTTGGATTAAATAAAACGCGCCAGAGTATTGCAACGTGTGCGACCATACCAGCACTAGAGCACCGGATCCCATCAGAACTCCGCAGTTAAGCGTGCTTGGGCGAGAGTAGTACTGAGATGGGTGACCTCCTGGGAAGTCCTCGTGTTGCACCCATTTTTTGCCGCCCGGCTGCAAGAACGGTGATTTTTGCCTCCGGCGAGCGCGCTCTCTCAAGGAAGGCAGGCCCGTGGGTACCGCCCACGCGGACCCGACGAAATTTTCGGGATCAACAGAACAGACACGTGGCCTTAACATCATGCGCAGCCGATGGGCAGGAAAACAAAAGAAAGACGTGACTTAGTTTCCAAAAGCAAGGCGCTTCAAACAGCCATAACTTTTGATCGGACCGTCTGATTTTCGCGCACAATACCATTTTGGAAAGCTCTCGGTGTTGCCAATCCGCTGGCGAGCCGGGTGAACCCGTTAGAACCCATTTTGTGCCCTCAGATCACATGTATTCAGCTCCGTTTTGAAGTTGTCGCAGTGTTTTCATTTCCTCAATTTCATCCTAACGGATATGCCAGCGAAATCTTCCTTCAGGGAAAACTCCCAAGGATACAAAACTGCCGCGACACAACTGCGCGCTCAGGCGGCGAAATCGCCACCGCTTCCCAATTTCGGGAATCCCGCGCCGGGGCGGCGACACGGTCGTTGCCATGCGTAAAAATTGGAGCCGCCAAAATTGCTCAAACCGAATGGAAAAGGAGCCCGCAATGCGGAAAATCGGGCGACGGGGATCTTGGCTTAAATAAAACTTGTCGGATTATTCCAACGTGTGCGACCATACTAGCACTAGAGCACCGGATTCCATCAGAACTCCGCAGTTTAGCGTGCTTGGGCGAGAGTAGTACTGGGATGGGTGACCTCCTGGGAAGTCCTCGTGTTGCACCCATTGTTTGCCGCCCGGCTGCAAGAACGAAGATTTTTTCCTCCGGCGAGCGCGCTCTCTCAACAAAGGCGGGCCCGTGGGTACCGCCCACGCCAACCCGGCGGAATTTTCGGGATCAACAGAACGGACACGTGGCCTTAACATCCAGCGCAGGCGACGGCCAGGAAAACAAAAGAAAGACGTGACTTAGTTTCCAAAAGCAAGGCACTTCAAACGTCCATAACTTTTGATCGGACCGTCTGATTATCGCGCACAATACCATTTCGGAAAGCTCTCGGTGTTGCCCATCCGCTGGCGAGTCGGGTGAACCCGTTCGAGCCCATTTTGTGCCATCAGATTGCGTGTATTCAGATCCGTTTTGAAGTTGTTGCAGTGTTTTCATTTCATCAATTTCATCCTAACGGATATGCCAGCGAAATCTTCCTTCGGGGAAAACTCCTAAGGATACGATACTGGCCGCGACACAACTGCGCGCTCAGGCGGCGAAATCGCCCCCGCTTCCCAATTTCGGGGATCTCGCGCAGGGGAGGTGGCGCGGCGACCCGGTCGTTGCCGCGCGTAAAAATTGGAGCCGCCAAAATGGCTCAATATGAATGGAAACGGAGCCCGCAATACAGAAAATCGGGCGTCAGGGATCTTGGCTTAAATAAAACGTGCCGGAGTATTCCAACGTGTGTGACCATTCCAGCACTAGAGCACTGGATCCCATCAGAACTCCGCAGTTAAGCGTGCTTGGGCGAGAGTAGTACTTGGATGGGTGACCTCCTGGGAAGTCCTCGTGTTGCACCCATTTTTTGCCGCCCGGCTGCAAGAACGACGATTTTTTCCTCCGGCGAGCGCGCTCTCTCAACGAAGGCGGGCCCGTGGGTACCGCCTATAACATCCCATTTCCAACTAGACCCCTAAGAGTGGTTTTGTCCATGACTAGGTCATGACAAAATGTCACAACCCGCATTTTCTCAACGATAAAATCGTATCAGAGCTAGAGAAAACGCGTGCCGTGATGCCACGTCGTGCAGGGGATAACTGCACACGCTCAGGCAAAACTCCACACCTTAAAATTTGAAGGAAAATCATTGATTAATTATGAAAGGAAAGCAGTTATGTTGAAAGGCCGTATCACTCGGCACGGTGGATCAGCTAGTCCACAATTAAAATATAAGTATACGCAGCAGAAAATAGTTTGGTTCAATTAAGTTGACACCCTAGTGAGCATAAGTGTCCCCGAGGGACAACTCATGTTATGCACGACTCTATGTCTATACAGAAAAGTAAAGAACTACCTCACAGAATCGGGATCAGCTGTCTCGGCTACCCAAGAGGCCGCAAACCAGCCCCTCCAAAAGAACTAGCCGCTGAACCGGCTACAACCTGGACCTGAGGCATTCAAGAAAAGAACACCTCAGCAAGGAAATAATCAAAAGAGTAAATAAAACATTAGAGTTAAGAGCAAAAAGAAGGGTTTACCAACCCGACAACAAGCTGCTATAAGCAAAAGAAAGAGCATGGCAGTAAGAAAAGAGCATTGTCTAAAGCACAGCGAAGCACACCAGGTGCGAGCAATAAAAGCAACATGCTCAACGAAAGAGTCTAACATTCCTAATACGTGGGTAAGTGGCAGTGGTCAAAAAAAAACATGGATCTGAATTCATAACCAGAATCAGATCCAAAAAGGGCTAAGGGGTCGCTAGTGGCAGCTTTAGGGTCCCACACCAACCCAAACCAGGGCAAACAGGTCGTGGCCACAGCTCTCCACATCAAAATCCACCCCTCTTAGAGGCCACTAAACATTGCACCACCTGCCACAACCCAAGAGTCGGCAAGCAAAAATTTGCCGAACACCCAATACCACCCCCTAAAGGAAGGGAAAAGTCACACTAACAATTCTAAGGTACACCTGAACTCAAGACAGAAAAAAATGTCGAGCCCACTCGACGCAGCGTTGAGTAAACTCCACTCACCTGACGCCTAAAAAATACTTAGCCGCAAGTCCTAAGCTAGGTGATGGCGTTGAGTGAGCTCGGCTCACTCGACGGCTCACTCGACGCTGTCAGCGCTTTCCACTTAGGGTAAACGTAAGTCTCGCTAAAATCGCAGCCTAAGCCCTCTCATGCGCGAAAACAGAGAGTTGGAGATTTAACCCCAACCCTCCGTTCCGTCCTAACTACTCGGAGCTACCGCAGCTAACCCTAAACTGTAACTAACAGCAACCGCACCCTAACTCTAGCTACCCACTGGACACTAAACATCCGACAAAAGAGAACATTGATTAAAATTCCAGAAAAGAAATAAAGAGTCAGCACTTGATTAGAAACTTGATGAAATGATTCAACCTGCTGCACTAGGGAGGAAAAACAAGGTGAACAGAGCTTATGCACAAGAAATAAAAACAGATCATAGGTTAGAAATAAATTTGGCAAGGGCAAGGGGCCACTTGCCTCTACCTCTTCGGAAAAACAAACAACGACCGCACCACGGCTTGGCTCCGGCGGCAAGATTGGCCACCAAGAAGACTAAAGCTGAAACTTGAGGGAAGAAAGAAATCAGATATTTAGAAATTCCTGGAATCGAACCCTAAATCAAGAAAAACTTACATGGAAGGGAAGATCTAGCCGAGAGCAAACCGAATCCGCTATCACACGAGAAAAACGGGCTCTAACCTTCCCGAAATCGCCGGCCAAAACAACCACCGCCTCCTCTCAAAACCCTTCCGCTGGAAGCTCTCCAGACTCGGGAATGATGAAAAATGAGGAGGAAAAGCAGTTCACGGCAACAAAAGATGGTTTCAGGAAAAAAAGTACGGAACACGCCCAAGACACGCCCGTGACACGGCCCGACACGCCCGTGTCACGGGGCGTGTACTCACACACTCGACGAATGTCGATCTCTGCTCGACGAAAACACGGGACACGCCCCCCAGACACGCCCGTGACACGGCCCAACACGCCCGTGTCACGGGGCGTGTACTCACGCACCTACCCACTCGACGAAGTCGATCTCCGCTCGACGAAGCAAGGGACACGCCCTGTGACACGCCCGTGTCACAGGCCGTGTACCAACTCGAACACCGCCCGACGATCGTGGAGCGCCGATCGTCGAACAGAGAGACACGCCCCCATGACACGCCCGTGTTCGACACGACACGCCCGTGACAGGGCCGTGTTCTCACTAAACACCGCCTGACGACCATCGAGCGCAGCTCGACGAACCGAAGGGGGACACGCCCGTGACACGCCCGTGTCACGGCCGTGTTCCTACAAAAAACCCCGTCGACCAAAAATTCGTCGATCGGAGAAACGGGAGCTCTACCCGAGCACGACACGCCCTTGGTCACGGGCGTGACCCAGGCCGTGTCACCCAAACTTACACAGAAAAAGAAACCTGCTAATACCTAGCCAATAAGAGACAAGGCACCTGCCTACAAGCTCAGCCACAATGGCCACACACAGCACAGCAAAAATTACAAACATGCAGCTAACAAAACAACGCCGAAACGACGCGAAGGCAAACGATCTCGGATTTCGACCAAAACTCGCACCGTAGCTAAACAACCAAGCCACGAAAACAACGGCGAGGTCGAAAACAACATCCGACGATCGAACACTCGGGCTAACACCTCCCGAAGCCAAAACGCAAGCATTTCCCTAAGAGGCCCAACCGAGTCACCAAAATAGACTAGGCTAGCTGGGGAAACTTGCCAACTGGCTACAACCAGGCTACACAAGGAACCTACAGAGCTAGGACCGCGCTCTACAACGGAAATAAATGCGTCATCGTAACGCCAATCCAAAATCAAACAAAACACAGAAAAAAAACAGGGGGCGTTACAAAAAACCCTAGGATGCCAGAAATGGGTCAAGAGATAGAAGGCCAAGGTGAGGATCACCATGGTCTGCCTATGGCACAACCTCATCACCAAACCTAGGGTTTGACTTAGGGCTTCACCATGACCCCAAGACCCAACCACAACACCCCCAAACATTTTGGGAGGGCCATTAGAGCCATAAAGACCCATTGGGGTCAATCACAGAGACTC
The DNA here is from genome assembly GCA_039583875.1 of Platanthera guangdongensis. Lineage (NCBI taxonomy): Eukaryota > Viridiplantae > Streptophyta > Magnoliopsida > Asparagales > Orchidaceae > Platanthera > Platanthera guangdongensis. The sequence goes on along the minus strand of CM077161.1, from coordinate 16,436,306 downwards.
AGTTGACCCAAGTCAACCGTAACCCTAATTGGGTCAAACTAGCCTACTTAGGGTTAATTGACCTTCCCCTAGCAACGTGGACCCCACTCATGTCCTCCTAACCCTAAAGGGAGGTCAATGGGTCACCAAGGACACATTGAGGTCAGCCCTAGAGGCCAAGTTGACACAAGTCAACTCAAGCCCCTAACCTGGTCAAACTGCCTTTACTAAGGGTAGGTGACCTTCAAAGTGCAAGGTAACCCTACATAACCCTTCCTAGACCTCAGGGGAAGCCATGGGGTCACCAAAGACCCCTTGGGGTCAACCAAAATGGTCATGTTGACAAAAGTCAACTCTAACCCCTAATTTGGTCAAAGTGCCCTAACTAAGGGTCAAGTGACCACCAAGGTGCCCAACCAACCTTACTCAGGGCTTCCTAAACCCAAAGTGAGGTCAATGGGTCACTAGGGACCCATTGGAGTCAAACCTAGTGGCTAAGTTGACCCAAGTCAACTCAAGCCCCAAAGTGGTCAAAGTGCGCTTACCAAGGGTCAAGTGACCTCCAAGGTGCCAAGTTAACCCTACCCAACCCTACATGGACCTTAGGGGAGGCCAATGGGTCACCAAGGACCCAATGGGGTCAACCCAAACGATCAAATTGACCTAAGTCAACCCTAGCCTAAGCCAAGTCAAACCTAGCCCAAATGGGCTAACCCAAGCTCAAACACATTTCCCCCACTTGAGCTAACCTCATTTTTATTATTAATATGATGCTATGGGCTGCCAATAGGCTTGGGAGATGAGCAAATTCGTTCATGATGACTAGGGGAGAGAAAGCTCCATTTTGCGCTTTAATGGAGGAGAGAGAAAGAGGGAGGAAGAGGTCATTCATGGCTTAGGGAGGCCAAGAGCCATCTTTGATGGCTGATTTCAACTCCCATGAAGAAGGGGAGGTGTTTCCAGCAGTTTCTTGGCCACCCCAAGCCAGATTCACCCCCCCCCCCCCCACCACATTGGCCGAACCATACCTTCAATGGACATTAATGGCCATTGATGTTTGGCCTCTCCCCTCCCCCAACTGATGATTTAAACACCATCAGTGACATGAGAGGAACCCTTCCCACCATTTACCTGAGGAATTCGATCCACTTGACTGCACTGTTACAGAAATCCAACCGGCGGCACCACCACCATGACAACCCGAAGATCGACTCGACTCCAGACCACTAGAAAGGTCCTCCTCCACTCCTTCTCTCATGTATAGATCATAGCAATCACTAGGTCCAAGGTTCGGGATCAATTGAGCCCGATCCAATTGGGGATTTTCATAGAGTTTGGCCGAAATTTCTCTTGCTAGAACCGCCGGAATAGTGCTTTCCGGCGGCCAAGCCGCCGGCTGGCGACGACCACCACCTCAACGGAGGTGGTGGTGGCGGTGGCCGGCCGGGGAGGTGGCCGGATCGCCGGCGGCAGCGGCTGGAAGGAGATCCAGGCGGGACGAATCACAGTCGTCGGCTGGAGCTAGAAGACGATAGGATTCCGTCAATTACGCGCCAAGATTCATGCAGATGGATATATTAAACTATAGGAGTTAATTTCATGGTTAATTCATTTCTGTCACACTATTAATAGTAAATGGTTTTAATTTTTAAAAATACTTAGGGCCATCTGGTGGGAAAACTTTCAACATGAAAGTTGTAGCCCTATGGGTCTAGGTTATTCAAAAATTGATTTGGACCAATTTGGGCCTATGGTTTGACCAAGGCACCCCTTTTGGTGGGACCTACACCTAGGGCTAGGCAGACATTAAACTGAGTGCCCACCCTTCATCCTTGTTCCAAATTAATTAAAATTTTGGCAGGGAGTCCACCCTGGCTATACCTAGGGCCTGCCCAAAATTAAGAATTTTTAGAGACACTTTGCCTAAAGTTTTTTACTTTTATTTAATAATGCTACGGTATTTTAATTAAGTGGTCTAATGACCTCCAAACCCTCCCAAATTTTGGTGAGTCGTCCCTGGAATCAATACCTAGCTCTGAACAAAATTCCAACTCATTTGGATGGGTTTTGGTTAGGGAATCACCAAACCCTAGTTTGGCCTTAAGGAGGTGTTTTTGATTAAAAGTGCACCATGGTCTTAGGGTGGCCACCTCCCCTCAGCAGAGGCTGAGGTTTTGGACACAGACTTAGTATGCCCAATGTCACCCTCTTAAAGAAAATGGGATGATTTAGGCTTGATTTACCTTAGGGTTCAACCTCAAACCCTAAGGAAGGACTTTTGGGGGTTGGGAAGGACATGGGGGCTAATGCCTTTGTATGACCTTGAAGACTCAGTAGAATTGAAGGTAGTGTAACCTACGTTATCTGGAAGAAATCTTAGAGGACTGGGAGGAAGGTAGGCACCTCAAAACCCTAACCATAGTTTTAGGGTAGAAGCACAATTTTGTAAATTCAACAACTAAACCTTAACTAAAAGTTATGAAACTTGGGTAGAGTACGTTTTAGACCATATAGAATCTATGGTAATTTTATTAGAGTTTTATGGATTATATTTCTGGCACTTTATTTGTTAATTACCAAAAGGCCAAAAATGGTTTTTTAATTAATTTGATTATTCTTTTTATTTGAATCTGATGAAACTTGGTCAGAAGATAATCTAGTTCTAAGTGAACATGCCTGAATTTTGTTACAAATTTTAATTGAATATATTTAGTACTTACTTCACAAGTTTCAAAAAGGGGCTTTGGTGATATAAAATTATTTAAAGGCGATATATCTGTTGAAAAATCATGAGACTTAGGTACTGTTGATTTCAGGCCAAACTATACCTGTAGGAATTTACTCAAGATTTTTAGAGGGTTGTTATAGTACTTCCTTTACAAGTCCATAATCTTGAGATTCTGATAATTAATTTATTCAGAGAATAATTCTTGCTGAAAAATTATGAAACTTGGCCAATGCTACTTTTAAGGTTTTATCTGCATAGTATGTTTATTTTATAATTTTTAGATGGGTATTTCCTATACTTGGTTCATAAACAACAAAAGATTGTAAATAATGCAAAAATACTTTTAATGCCCTTCTGATGATGGAAAAATTGTGATGCTATGGATTTACCATATTGAGATAACCTAATATTTATCATAATTTTGTTAGGCATCTTGCATTTGTACTTAGGGTAGTTCATGTTCAAACTGGTAGCCTTTGGAAGCTTTAAGGAAAATAACTAAATACCAGATAAGTTAGGAAAATTATAATTTCCTGTATTTTGTCTACTCGTGTCATGATAAGTCTCCAGTAAATAAGGTGGGCCATTTGGATGAGTATTTGGATTAGCTCATGTCCGGACCGACATATAGCCTAGGATGATCTGCACGGGTAAATTGCAATAAGTCACAATGGGACATGGTGTAGGAGTTAGTGCTTTTGGATAGAGGTGGGTTAGTTCACCATAGAAGGATGGGAAGAGTGGTGAGGAATTGGTTTGGCTAGAGTTTAGAGGCGCTCGGGTTCGACGAAATATCGTCCTTCCCGAGGTGAGGTAGAGTCAAATCACCCTAGGATTAGCCTATTGTAATATGAGAAGGTAATGATTATGAGAATCAACCAATGATAATAATAAGTACCTTGTGAAAAGGAACGCTGAGCGTAATCCCAACATAGTTCCTAGTGCCACTTGAGATCCCTTCACAGGGAATATCGGGGGCAGTCCTGGGTTAACGTAAACTGTATTAACAAGCTGAGAAGAGTAACTTAGTAATTAGGGTTGCAAATTTCACGAACACAGATAACACAGAAAGATAGTTAGAAGCTTCGGCTTGGATGGTTATGAGACGGACGTTTTGGTCCGGCGAGCTTTGGCTCGGTTGATATTTGTGACGGACGTTTTGGTCCGGCGAGCTTTGGCTCGGTTGATACTTGTGACGGACGGGATGGTCCGGGGAGCTTTGGCTCGGTACTGATGCGATAAATTTGCATGTGCATGAAAGGAAAGAAAATTAAGGTGGTGGGTCTTTGGTATTGGAGGGTCGATGCACCGACGCCAATACGCTGACTCGGCAAGTGTGGTTAGCACTTCGCCAACAGAAGTACGGTGCGCCAGCCGACAAGAGTACGCAGGAGTCCGCTTCGTGCACCAAGCGTTGAGGTGTACGATAGGTCTAACCGGTAGTGCTTTACTGGTTTAGTGGTGGGCGAGGCCCAATCCACCGCTTCCGTCTGCCACTACGGAGGTATCCTGGGAGGTGAGTCTCCAGAAAGGGGGAACTAAAGGTCTGTGTGCACAGAGTTGGGTGTGTGTGTTGCACTTGCATGATCCATCATACCCACTTGCATGTCATAGCATAAACGATTCATTTAACCCTGACACCTAAAGTATAAGTGGAATGAGACGCTTATACTTTAGGCCCTGCAAAACGAACCCTGGGTCTATAAGCTTGTGTGGGCAAGTTAATAAATTAAGGTCAATTTTGATATATATTTACTGCTGTTTGATAACCGACACCCCAACGTATAAATTGGTATGGGACTTTTTATACGATGGGAGCCCTGTAAAAGATCCCTTGCTTATATGTTCCCGAATAAGTTAAGGTTAATTTTCATACTTTACTTTACTGCCACATGTACTATAAAATTACTAGTATAGTCCGCTGCCATCTGTTTTTGATTATTCTCCACCTTCAAGTCCTACCCTTTCTTCCTCTCCGCTCGGTGCCTAAGATCCATGGGGGAAGGGGTGGGGGATGATAGGTCTTAGTCTTTTAGACTAACGGTTTTCGAACCGCATCATTTTAGGGAATCGTGGAGCCCAGCATGGAGGAGCAGCCCCAGAGACCGGTGCGCTTGGAGATGGGGCAGTCTAGCTCCGGAGTTCATACAGTCGGGACCGTGAGTCTCGACCTTGAGTAGATTTTCTACTTTTGCTTCCGCATGAGTGATTTGTAGTGAGGACATGATGTACCAGACATAAGCCCGTATTTTAGAACTCTGATATATTATTCTGTGGACACTCCCTTTGTGGAGATATATTTACTATGATATGTGATTTTTTGTGGACTGCTAGTTGCATTTACTTTGTTGTGCTACTTTTTTGTGATCGAATTGGCCGGCAGAATCGGCGCTTTGTGGTGATGACCCTTCAGGGCGTGAAGGAGTCACCGTAAAGCGACGGTTCTGGGCCTAAGTCCCCGGTGTTGAAAAAGAAAAGGGGGGGGGGGGTCTTACAAGTGGTATCAGAGCAGACCTCGATCGAAAAGTAGTAGTCCGCAACCCAGGGTCACCCCCGCGCGAGTTTAGTTTGGAGACAAACTAAGTAGCGGAAGCATTGGTGTGCCCATATGAGGGATCACATGTAAATTGTCCACTTCTTATTAGGTATTGAGTCGATTATCTGCTAATGTAGTTCGTTTTGCAGACCCTAGCTTAGCCCACCCCACAAGGCGGAGCTCAGTAGACTCCGGACATTGCACCACCTCCCCCAGTCCCCACTCCTTTCCTTCAGTCAGACATGGGGCAAACTCTTACAGCTATCCTTGAGGCCTTCCGGACTAAACAGGCTCCGGCCCCGCAGCCAAACCCGGGGGCCAACTGGATGAGCACCTTCCGAGGACTCTCTCCCCCATCCTATTTGGGGACAGAGTCGGCAGTGCGGACAGAGGAGTGACTGGATATTATGTTCGAGATGCTAACCGGGATACGGTGCCCCTGGGAGGAGAGGGTGGCTTTGGTGGTATCTTGCCTGGAGTCCCATGCCAAGAGGTGGTGGAAGACGCTGTTGGACACGACGTTTGACGATAGGAAGGTTGCAGAAATTACCTTTGAAGAATTCAGGGCCACACTGCTGGAGCATTTTGTTCCGCAGTCGGCCAGGGATGAGTTGGAGGAGCGGTTCTTACAGCTGAAGCAGGGCACCAGGACGGTGGTGGAGTACCATCAGGAGTTCGACCATTTGGCTCGATATGCAGGTTCTTACCAGCTAGACGAAGCAGGATACATCTAGAGGTCCTATAAGGGTCTGAAAGAGGAGTTGAGGGAGTCCTTGTTATTTGTATCCGACGGGCCTATCTCCCAATTTTTGGAGATGGCAAAGAGGATTGAGGTTGATTGGCACGCTACTCGGGGCCGGAAACATCCAGTGGAGGATCAGGGTCGAGGAGTAAGGAATGATCAGAGACGAGCCTGTATCATGGACGAGAGGAGGGTCAAGGACCAGCCTCGTCAGGAGGCAAGACCAGAGACAAGGGAGCTAGTAGTGGTGGCCCCACCACCTCTTCAAACACGGGAGGGACAGAGACCCGGGGGAATGGCATATCCCCCGCCGGAATGCTTCAATTGCCATCAGGTGGGGCACATCAGGAGGAACTGCCCCATGAGTGGGGCACCACCTCCAGCACCACAGGGTGGCCCACCTGCTCAGAATTTTGGAGGTCGGGGTCATGGCCGAAGACGTGGTTACCAGGGAGGGGATCGTAGACAAGAAAGGGAGCAGGTGTATGCTTTGGACCTAGCGCAGCCTCAGAACCCAGAGCAGGTCATCACAGGTAAGCCAAGATGTTTAAATTGTTTTAATTGAATTCCATTTTCTCAGTTACCCAATAAGTAGAACTGCACTAAGTAGAATAAATAGGAAAGAAAACTCGTTATAAAATACTAAGACAATTAACCGTCCCAGGTATAGTCTTCATCAGCGGCAAGCCCGCCTATACTCTGTTCGACACGGGTGCCTCCCACTCGTTTGTGTCAGAGGCCTTTCTGGAAGGGCTGGAAGGAGTGGAACGGTTCACAGGACTGATGAGGAGGGTGCGTCTACCCGACGGATCAGAGATACTCACCTCTGCCCACTGCAGCTTGAAGGCGGAGATTGGCGGAAAGGCATGTTGGGTATTGTATCCACAACGTACCTGATTTGAAGAAGCCCCTGAACAAGCTAAGTAAAATAGACAATGTATTTGATGAAATCTTTCAAGTTGTGCTTGCAGTTATTCCACGCTAAGTGCACTCCAATGTCAGGGTGCAGTAGGTCAATATACACGGGTCTGCACGACGTAATCCCTCGTTGAGCAGATCAGTGTGTTGGCCTACGTGTACTCTCTCTATTGGAGTATACTTATTTTCAAGTACAGGGCTGTGATAATGCAAGAGCAGACAAGGAGCAAGGATGAGTCAAAGAGCAGCTTATAGGCGGAAAGACGAAAAATCATCCAAGTATTATTCGACGAGAATCACCAAGTGATTCTCGCCGATTCGGGTGATTCTCGCCGAATCGTCGAGAATCACTGGTTGATTCTCGCCGTCTCTATCCGGCTAAATCAAAGCGTGCAAATCTGGCGCTAAGTCATAATCATCGAGAACCATCAAGTGATTCGGCGAGAATCACTGGTGATTCTCGCCGAATCGTCGAGAATCACCGGTTGATTCTCGCCGAATCGTCGAGAATCACCGGCTGATTCTCGTCGACTCGTCGAGAATCACCTACGATTCTCACCGAATTTGACTTGGGCGATTTTCTGGATCCCGCTGGACCGGATCAAACGTTAAGATGCTAGTTTGAACCGATTTTAGGGTTTCTTCAGGTGGGACCCATAACGGTCATAAAGGAGTATTTTGAACAGTAGATAGACAGAAAAAGACGAAGCCGCGCCGCCGACCTTGACCTAGATCGCGATACCTGCTCCGCTGCCGTAGCCGCTCGTGCTAGTTGTTCGCCGCTTTTGATCGTGATTCTTCCAGATCTTCCGGCGACAGAAGCTTAGCCAAGCATAGCGTCTCACGCGTCTAACCAGGGATCCTTTGTCACTTGATTCGTTGATCGGGAAAACCTTCCCCATCCGAATCGATCGAGATGATCGATCCTAGTGTGACCGTTGGTAGACCTTGCTAGCTTTGCTACGAAGATTGAATCTCCAAAGTACAGCAGCCGCACACCGTTGTCGCCGCCGATCCCGAGAACCAAGCCGCTGCCCTTCTTGCCGCCGCCGGTTTCAGGGAGATTCTCTCCAAGAGAGATCTAGGGTTGTGGACTCTTCGTTGACTTCAAGAACACGTCATCGAACGAAGAGGGACGCCTTAGTATCCAAAAGTTGTTTGTATTTCTTGTACATTCTAGTTTCATTTTTGTTGTAAAGGAACGTTGGTTCCTAGTTGTAAGGGTTGGGTGCAACCCGAGTTGTGGGAGTGTTGTCTCCTACGTGTGGAAGGGTTCCTTCCGATAGTGCAAGGATTGGATTTCAATCCTGTTGGTGAAGTGACCGAGTCGTCCCTTGTTGGGAGATAGGTCAAAGGGGGAAAGTGGATGTACCCAAATCGGGGAATCACTATAAATTGCTTGTGTCCTTTCTTTGCTGTGCTGTTTTGTTATCTTGTGCAGGTCCAATTTTAATTCCGCAAAAACGCTGCAAGTCACCTATTCCCCCCCCCATAGGTGAAGGTAGTTGACAATAGGTGGACTTTCAAGTGGTATCAGAGTGAGGTTACTCATCAAAAAGGTTCACACCTTGAGTAGAATCCTGCCACTAGTGTCAAGAAGAAGGCAAACATCTACTATGGATGGACTCAAGTACACAGGCAAGATCCCAGTGTGCACCAGGCTCAACTTTCCTATCTGGATGAAAAGGATCAGGTTCTACATGGAAGCAGTTGATCCTCGACTCTTCATGATCGTGGAGGAGGGACCTTATGTCCCTACTAAGGTCTCCACCATTGATCCTACCAAGAAAGTGCCAAAGAAAATTTCTGAAATGGATAAGGACGAGATGGTGCTGGTGGGACTTGACAAGAAGGCGCAGAACATTCTGGTCAGCGCGGTCGATGACTCAATGATGCAGAACTTCTGCAACTGCAGGACAGCAAAGGAGATCTGGCACCGCCTGATTATCCTAATGGAGGGCACTGATGAAGTGAGGGATGATCGGAGATCCCTCCTGAACCAGAAATATGAGGCCTTCAGACAAGGGCCTAAGGAAGAGATCGGAGTCACCTTCGAGAACTTCCTCAAGATTGTTAATGCTCTCAAAGGATATGGAAGAGTGTTCACTGATGGTGAACTTAATGATAAATTCCTTAGGTCCCTTACTAAGGAATGGGAGACAAAGATTTGCGCCATCCGAGAGTTTGGCAGACTTGCTGAAACAGACCCACAAATTTTGTTTGGGAAGCTGATGTCCTATGAGCTTCAATTGAACACCAGAAAAGCAGAAGAAGAAGTAGAGAAGGTTGCAGCCAAGGAAAAGACTGTGGCCCTAAAAGCCATTCACTCCAGAAAGGGCAAGGGTGCGGTTTCATACCGTGCCAGGAAAAAGGATGAGGAGGAGGACTCCGAGCCATGCTCCTCCATCTCAGAGCTGTCTGAGGAGGATTTCTCCCTCATCACCCGAGAATTCAAGAAGTTCCTCAAGATGAGGAATCAAAGAAAGAGAGACGGCTCCTCCTCCAGGCATCAGAAGAAAAATTATTCTTCTGACAGGTATGCTTCTAAACCGAACAAACATCGCTCCTCTGACATTATTTGTTTTGGATGCAATAAGCTAGGACACGTCGTGGCCGACTGCTACCAAGTCAAGAGAGAAAAATGGAAAGGAGAGGAGCACAAATCCTCTAGAGATAAGAAGAAAGAGCGGAGCTACATCGCCAAAATGCCAAAGACACTGAGTGAGTCTGATTCCTCAGACTCCAGTGATGATGAGGAAGCCTACTTCGGGCTGGTGGGTCGCTCCGACTCAGAAGGAGAATGCCCCCCATTTACTGGGAAGGTAAAAGCTCACACCCCTCTCTCCGACTCTGAATCTGATCCTGAGTCTCAGGATGATGACCCTGAGGATAGCCTTTCGGCCCGTGAAGCGGAGCTCCTCGAGAAGTATGAGCTTCTGCTCAACACTTTCGAGGAGTGCCGTAAGAGATTGAAGGCTGAGAAAAAGGAAGTGAAATTCCTTAAGGGTGAGAGTGTCTCCCTAAGGGAAGAGATCACCAGTTTGATCTCTCTCCGACAGGAGCACCTAGACCTGACTTCAAAGCATTCAGAGTCTCTTAAGTTCCTTGATCTTAAGCAGGAGGAAGTCGACCAGTTGGATGAACAACTTGCGGCAGAAAGGAAGATCGTCAAGAGCTTCTCTATGCCAAAAACAGTTCTTCCAGTAGTTGATACCTTCTCTGCTCAGGCCAAAGGAGCTGGCTTGGGGCATGTAGGGGTATCTGGTTCCTCATCCAGGAGAAACAGGAACCAGAGGAAGAATAAGGCCGCCAAGAAGGCCTCTGCTGCTGAAAAGGGAAAGGCTCCGCTCAGTCCTGTTGTGTTCAGAAAGCCTAGCTTTCCTTGCAACCAACATGACTTTGAATCAACCTTTGGTCATCATTTTCGGCCCTCGGTTGCAAAGCCAAAGAGCCGATATGATGGTTGGACTTTTCCCCGCAACTTCGGTGAGAGTGCCTTCAAGGCACCTTATGAGGAAATCCACATGGGAAATTATGGTCAATTCTCTAGCGGCCATAATGGAAAGCAGGCACCAAGAGCCAAGCCTGTTATACTGAAGGAACAGAAGGTGAAGAAGTCATGTGACTGCAATCACTATGAGGCCTCCACCTCCAGATCCAAGGCCCCGGCTGTACCCACCATTCCCAGGGTAAAGCAGGAGCCTAGGAAGAGGTACAACAGATTTGACTGTTGGTGTTGTGGCAAAGTCGGTCACTTTGTCGTGGATTGTTGGTTTAATCCGAGGTATAACGAGACTCCCTATGTTAGCAATGCGAGGCCGACCACTCGTAGGGTTAACCAACCGAGGGGGAGTATGCTAACCAAGAATCTAGGACCCAAGTTCGATTGGGTTCCTAAGGGAAATTGATTTTGTTTTGCAGGAATGTCCAAAGGCCACCAAAACGCCAATATGGTACTTGGACAGTGGATGCTCCTGCCATATGACTGGGACAAGAAGCCTGCTGCGTGATTACACTCCAGTCGAGAATGGACCCAAAGTCATCTTTGGGGGGTCAGATCGAGGAGTCACCAGAGGTTACGGTATGATTTCCAACGGTATAATCACTATCACCGACGTGGCTTATGTTGAAGGGTTAAACCATAATCTGATCAGTGTAAGTCAGTTATGTGATAAAGGTTATGACGTTAAGTTCTGCAAGGATAAATGCCTGATAATATCATGTGCCTCTTTTGAGACGGTATTAACAGGCATTAGGAGCAGAAATATCTTCTGCTTAAATTTTCTTAGTTTAGATTCATCTACCCCCGTATGCCTAGTGACAACAGGCAGTGCATCTCTTTGTGAACAATGGCACAAGAGATTGACACATATTAATTTCAAAACAATTAGTATGATGTTTTCTAAAAACTTAGTAAGGGATGCTCCTATTATCAAGTGCATCAAAGATAGCCCCTGTCCTGCATGCCAGATGGGCAAATAGACTCGGGCTACCTTTAAGAGCATTGCAAAAAAGACTCTTCCCGGTGTCTTTATCTTCTACATATGGACTTGTTTGGTCCAATGCAAGTTCATAGCTTGAGAGGCAAGTCCTATACGCTAGTGATAGTTGATGATCATTCTCGGTTTACATGGGTGTTCTTCTTAAAACGAAAGTCAGATACGTTTGACATCTTCACTAGTTTTGTCAAGCAGGTTCAGAACGAATTTAACTGCTCAGTGGTCAAAATCAGAAGTGACCATGGAACAGAATTCGAATCTGGTGCTATGACAGAGTTTTGTGAAGAACAGGGTATCTTTCATGAGTTTTCCTCCCCGCGCACTCCTCAGCAAAATGGAGTTGCGGAGAGGAGAAATAGAACTCTCATTGAAGCTTGCACGACAATGTTGAAAGACGCTTCTCTCCCAGAATACTTCTGGGCAGAGGCGGTCAATACAGCTTGTCATGTACAAAATCGAGCATTGATCAACAAGCATCATCGTAAGACGCCTTATGAGCAATTGAGAGGCAGGAAACCAACCATGTCCTACTTAAGGATCTTTGGTTGCAAATGTTATGTACTGAATAATGGGAAGTACCCGCGTACTAAATTTGGTGAAAAATGCTTCGAAGGCATATTCATGGGCTATAGTTCCCACAGTCGGGCATATAGGGTCTTCAATAAGAAAACCCTAGTGGTAGAAGAATCAATTAATGTTGTATTTGATGAAGGAAGCTTGCTTAACAGTAATTCTTCTAGCTGTATTCTTGAAGATGCAGGTGCACGACTTGAACAGCTGAGTCTCGATGAGACCGCTAAAGATGAAACTCCTAAGTACGTCAAAGTTTTCACCTCAACGTCTACTGGGAATGTTGAAGATCAAAATGGAGAAAATCTCTTAGAAGAAGGAGAAGTCCAAGAAGTAGTCGAAGATCCAGACGCCAGACTTCTAGAGCTCCGGCATGTGCGGGATCACCCTAGAGAGCAGATCATCGGAGATCCTCGTGCTGGTGTCAAAACTCGAAGAGGTACTATTAACGAGATTTTGCATCTTAGCTTCCTGTCACAGGTTGAGCCAAAGAAGTTCGACGAGGCGAACAAAGATGTGGCATGGATTTTGGCCATGCAAGAGGAACTGCATCAATTCGAACGATGCAACGTTTGGACGCTGGTTCCCCGACCACGAAAGCATAATGTGATTGGCACCAAGTGGATCTTCAGAAACAAACTGGATGAACATGGTGTCATCATAAAGAACAAGGCCAGGCTGGTGGCTCAAGGTTACAGACAGGAGGAGGGGATTGACTTCGACCAAACCTTTGCACCAGTGGCAAGGCTCGAGGCAATCAGATTGTTCCTAGCGTATGCTTCGCACAAAGGATTCACAGTCTATCAAATGGATGTGAAATCAGCATTCTTGAACAGAGACTTGAAAGAGGAAGTATACGTCACTCAACCCCCAGGTTTTGTCAATCCTACTTATCCCAATCATGTATATTTTCTTAATAAAGCTCTATATGGTTTAAAACAAGCTCAACGAGCTTGGTATGAGACCTTATTTAGTTTTCTTCTTGATAACAAGTTCTCTAGAGGTAAAATAGATAAGACATTGTTTCTCAGGGAAGTCAAAGGCAAGATTTTGCTGGTGCAAATCTATGTCGATGACATCATATTCGGCTCAACGTACAACAATCTTTGCAAAAAGTTTTCTAAACTTATGCAAGGAAAGTTTGAAATGAGCAGTATGGGAGAGCTAAAGTATTTCTTGGGACTTCAAGTGAAACAGTGTGAGGATGGAATCTTCATCTCTCAGACGAAGTTCACAAATGAACTCCTCAAGAAATTCGGTATGGAGAATGCAACCTCTATGAGGACTCCAATGGGATCCACTATGTCTCTGGATAAGGATGAGAAAGGTAAACCTTTCGATGAAACCAAATACAGAAGCATCATTGGATCCTTGCTCTACCTTACGGCCAGTAGACCGGATATCATGTTCTCCACATGTGTCTGTGCCAGATATCAGGTGAACACTAAGGAATCTCACTATGTCGCCGCAAAGCGCATTCTAAGATACCTTAAAGGTACTCCGAATCTTGTCTTGTGGTACCCGAGAAACAATGATGTCGAGCTAATAGGTTTTTCAGATGCTGATTTTGCAGGGAGTAGGGATGACAGGAAAAGCACTTCCGGGACGTGTCAATTCCTCGGAAGAAGGCTTATTTCATGAAACAGCAAGAAGCAGAATTGTGTAGCAACTTCCACAGCAGAGTCTGAGTACATCTCGGCAGGCAGCTGTTGCGCACAACTCCTTTGGATCAGGAAGCAGTTAGCCGACTACAACCTTCAGTTCAAGGAAGTACCAATGTACCGCGACTCTTCCAGTGCAATTTCCATTGCCCACAATCCGGTATCGCACAGCAGAATGAAGCATATTGAAGTGCGCTACCACTTCATTCGGGAGCACGTGGAGAACAAGGACATCTCTCTCTGTTATGTCCCCACGGACAAGCAGATTGCAGATATTTTCACAAAGCCCTTAGACAAAGCCAAGTTCAGTCTTTTCAAAACTGAATTGGGGATGCTAAACTATGAGGAATGAAGACTACAGCAGCTCTAGGCTCATGCATCTAGGGGGAGCCTCTGATAGGAACTCTAGTGTGCGCACAAGTGCAAGAACTGAGGGGGAGCAAGGGGTCATATGCAACAGACCCAGATTTGCAGAAGCCGAAAAGGGGGAGATATATTATCCTCTCGGCTAAGGCTAAGGCTAAGGGGGAGATATATTATCCTCTCGGCTAAGGCTAAGGTGGCTCCAAGTTTGCTCTCCAGAAATTGGTATTGGTAATGAATATCTCTCTCTACTCCATGTTACATTCATGCTTTTCATTCCCATACGCTCTATTCACCTTAGCTTGTAGGGTTTAGGCTTCTTCAAATAGGGGGAGATTGTTGGGTATTGTATCCACAACGTACCTGATTTTAAGAAGCCCCTGAACAAGCTAAGGTAAATAGACAATGTATTTGATGAAATCTTTCAAGTTGTGCTTGCAGTTATTCCACGCTAAGTGCACTCCAATGTCACGGTGCAGTAGGTATATATACACGGTTCTGCACGACGTAATCCCTCGTTGAGCAGATCAGTGTGTTGGCCTACGTGTACTCTCTCTATTGGAGTGTAGTTATTTTCAAGTACAGGGTTGTGATAATGCAAGAGCAGACAAGGAGCAAGGATGAGTCAAAGAGCAGCTCATAGGCGGAAAGACGAAAAATCATCCAAGTATTATTCGACGAGAATCACCAAGTGATTCTCGCCGATTCGGTGAGAATCACTAGTAATTCTCGCCGAATCGTCGAGAATCACTGGTTGATTCTCGCCGTCTCTATCCGGCTACATCAAAGCGTGCAAATCTGGCGCTAAGTCATAATAGTCGAGAACCATCAAGTGATTCGGCGAGAATCACTGGTGATTCTCGCCGAATCGTCGAGAATCACCGACTGATTCTCGCCGACTCGTCGAGAAACACCTTCGATTCTCACCGAATTTGACGTGGGCGATTTTCTAGATCCCGCTGGACCGGATCAAACGTTAAGACGCTGATTTGAACCGATTTTAGGGTTTCTTCAGGTGGGACCCATAACGGTCATAAAGGAGTATTATACCGTATAAATACACGCGTATTTTGAACAGTAGATAGACAGAAAAAGATGAAGCCACGCCGCCGACCTTGACCTAGATCGCGATACCTGCTCCGCCGCCATAGCCGCTCGTGCTAGTTGTTCGTCGCTTTTGATCGTGATTCTTCCAGATCTTCCGGCGACAGAAGCTTAGCCAAGAATAGCGTCTCACGCATCTAACCAGATATCCTTTGTCTCTTGATTCGTTGATCGGGAAAACCTTCCCCATCCGAATCGATCGAGACAATCGATCCTAGTGTGACCGTTGGTAGACCTTGCTAGCTTTGCTACGAAGATTGAATCTCCAAAGTACAGCAGCCGCACACCGTTGTCGCCGCCGATCCCGAGAACCAAGCCGCTGCCCTTCTTGCCACCGCTGGTTTCAGGGAGATTCTCTCCAAGAGAGATCTAGGGTTATGGACTCTTCGTTGACTTCAAGAACACGTCATCGAACGAAGAGGGACGCCTTAGTCTCCAAAAGTTGTTTGTATTTCTTGTACATTCTAGTTTCATTTTTGTTATAAAGGAACGTTGGTTTCTAGTTGTAAGGGTTGGGTGCAACACGAGTTGTGGGAGTGTTGTCTCCTACGTGTGGAAGGGTTCCTTCCGATAGTGTAAGGATTGGATTTCAATCCTGTTGGTGAAGTGACCGAGTCGTCCCTTGTTAGGAGATAGGTCGAAGGGGGAAAGTGGATGTACCCAAATCGGGGAACCACTATAAATTGCTTGTGTCCTTTCTTTGCTGTGCTGTTTTATTATCTTGTACAGGTACAATTTTAATTCCGCAAAAACGCTGCAAGTCACCTATTCCCCCCCCCCCATAGGTGAAGGTAGTTGACACTAGGTGGACTTTCAAGGCATTCGAAGTATCTGCAACGGTCCTAAGGATGCCAGTCTTCGAGCTGATCCTAGGCATGACTTGGTTACACTGGAACCATGCCCAGATTGATTGTCAAGTGAAGAGGATCACAGTGAGGCACGAGGACTCTATCATCATCATCGAAGGTATAAGACCTGCTTCACGTATACCCTTATCTTCAGTACAGACCGTTAAGGCCTATTTATAGGGGGAGGAGGTCTACAGGGTGCTGTTTGAAATGGCGGAAGCCACAGATTCTATATCGAATATCCCGGTGGTGCGGGATTTTGCGGACGTCTTTCCAGAAAAATTACCCGGATTACCCCCGCACAGGGAGCAGGACTTTCAGATACAGCTTGTGCCCGGGGCCAAGCCGATATCTAAGGCCCCTTACCGGATGGCCCCAAGGGAATTGACGGAGTTTCGGAGCCAGCTTCAGGAGCTAGTGGAAGCCGAATTTGTCCGACCAAGCTCTTCACCTTGGGGAGCTCCGGTATTATTCGTCAAAAAGAAAGACGGGACACTCAGATTGTGCATCGACTACCGAGCACTAAATCGGCTGACGGTCCGGAACACCTATCCACTGCCAAGGATAGACGAGCTGTTCGACCAGCTGCAGGGAGCGTAGTTCTTTTCGAAATTAGATTTGAGGTCGGGCTACTACCAGCTTCGGATTCGAGAGGAGGATATTCAGAAGACTGTTTTTTGTAGCAGATATGGTTTATTTGAGTTTACGTTGATGCCCTTCGGGCTCACCAATGCACCATCGGCGTTCATGACCCTCGTGAACCAGGTTTTCAAGGAGTATCTAGATGTGTTTGTCATTGTGTTTATCGATGACATCCTCATCTACTCGCGAACGGAAGAGGAGCACGCTCGCCATCTGGCACTGACCCTACAGAGACTGCGGGAGAATCATTTATATGCAAAGTTCAGCAAATGTCAGTTCTGGTTGAAGGAGGTGGGTTTCTTAGGCCATATTATCAGTAGAGCCGGGTTGGCAGTGGATCCGGCGAAGATTCAGGCAGTTCGGGATTGGCCGCAGTTGAAGGCAACCACCGACGTACGAAGTTTCCTAGGACTTGCCGGTTATTACCGGAAGTTCATGGAGGGATTCTCTCGAATTGCCCTCCCACTCACATCTTTGACGAAGAAGGAGGTACCTTTCGTTTGGACCCCGTAGTGCCAGGCGGCTTTCCAGGACCTGAAGGATCGACTCACCTCGGCTCCCATACTTTCTCTCCCCTCAGCGAGAGAAGGATTTCAGGTCTACACCAACGCTTCTTACCAGGGTATGGGAGCTGTACTGATGCAGAAGGGCCATGTGATTGCGTATGCGTCTCGCCAGTTAAAGAAGCACGAGCAGAACTACCCGGTGCACGATCTTGAGATGGGAGCAGTCGTTTTTTCTTTGAAGGTCTGGCGCCACTATCTTTATGGAGTCCACTGCGACGTCTACTCCGACCACATGAACCTGAAATATGTGGACACGCAGAAGGAGCTGAATATCAGGCAGAGGCGCTGGGTGGAGTTCTTAGTGGATTACCAGTATGAGATGCACTACCATCCAGGGAAGGCAAACGTTGTGGCCGACGCATTGAGTCGGAGAGCTGCCACTTCCGAAGCCGGGCCCCAGGTTATGTCTATGGAAATGGTGAGGAGATTGGAGGATATGCACATCACACTGGTGTCGTCCGAGGACCCCGAGCTTTACATGCATTATTTAACTGCGATGAGTGCTACAGACGATATCCGGGACCGAGTCAGAGATGGACAGAGGCGAGACGCCAAATTGGAGCCGATATTCTGGGCCTTGGAGAACGGTGTAGCAGGGGTTTACAGGATGAGGGATGGCATGATATGCTTTAGAGGTCGGACTTATATACCAGAAGGAGGCCAGGTTCGGGAAGATATTATGGCGGAGGCCCACCACAGCAGATACTCGGTGCACCCGGGGACCACGAAGATGACTGCGGACTTGAAGAAGACTATGTACTGGCCGGGCATGAAGAAAGATATCACTCAGTTTGTGACCCACTGCGAAGCATGCCAGCTAGTGAAGGCGGAGTGCAAAACCACCGCAGGGTTGTTGCAACCACTCCCGGTTCCAGAGTGGAAGTTTGAAGACATCACAATGGACTTTATTCACGGACTTCCCCGATCACGGACGGGAAACGACTCGATTTGGGTCATCGTCTATCGGTTGACAAATGTGGCCAGGTTCATTCTGATCAGGAAGGACGACTCTGTGGGAGTATTAGTGCGGAGGTTTGTTGAGCAGTTTGTTTGATATCACGGGGTGCCTAAGACGATCGTGTCAGATCAGGATGGCCAGTTTACTGCCAGGGAGTGGAGATCCGTGCAGGCTTACTTAGGCACGCGATTGACCTTCAGCACCGCATTCCATCCCCAGACGGACGGATAGACGGAACGCACCAACCGGACGCTGGAAGATCTTTTGAGGCTATGCATTTTGGACCGCGGGGAACTGTGGGAAAAGCTCTTACCCCTGGCCGAGTTATCCTATAACAACAGCTACCAGTCCAGCATCAGGATGGCGCCTTACGAAGCCTTGTATGGAAGGAAATGCCGGACCCCTCTTTCTTGGATTCAGGACGAGGATCCGAAGGCATTGGATCGGATTTTGTTGAAGACACCGAGGCTCAGGTGATGCTGATCAGAGACAGGATGTTAAAGGCGCAGAGCAGACATGCTAAGTACTATGACACCCGGCATCGTCAGGTGGAGTTTCTGGTGGGGGACCAAGTGTTTTTGAAGATCCGGCCCATGTATGGAGTTTCACGGGTGCGTGGTCGGAGGAAGAAGCTCAGCCCTAGGTATATGGGCCCTTACAGGATCCTGGAGCGGATCGGGCCCCTGGCTTACAGGCTGGAGTTGCCACCAGATCTGGCAGCTCTGCACGACGTCTTCCACATTTCTTCACTGAGGAGGGCTTTGTTATGCCCGGAGCAGCAGATTTTGACCACCGAAGGGCCGGTAGCTTCAGACCGGTCAGTTGGCTTAGAGCCGGTTCGGATCGACGACCGAGGAGTACGTATCTTGTATCGCAAGAAGGTTTTGTTAGTCAAAGTCCTATGGAGGAACCACGGCCAGGAGGAGCATACCTGGGAACCGCAGGACCTGATGCGACAAAGATACCCAGAGCTGTTCAGCTAGGTATACCTCACAACCCCTCAAGATGTTTTATTTATTTTCCTGCTTTAAATAAGTAGGGCTGCTCTAGGCGGGTAGAGGCTTATCTTTTGTTTATTGGGGGCTCATCTTTTGTTTATTGGGATCTTGGCTCTGCTAATTGGGCCAATTGGTCATAGATTTAGGTTTCCCTTTAAACCTAATTTAGGAAACATGGCTTCGTGATGAGATGTTACAGGTTTCTTTTCTTCGGTAGAAATTCCCGTAGGCTTAACCTTGATTTCGGGGACGAAATCCTTGTTTTGTTTATTGGGATTTGTAACATCCCATTTCCAACCAGACCTCTAAGAGTGGTTTTGGCCATGACTAGGTCATGACAAAACCCTAGGAAGCCAGAAATGGGCCAAGAGATAGAAGGCTAAGGTGAGGATCACCATGGTCTGCCTATGGCACAACCTCATCACCAAACCTAGGGTTTGACCTTAGGGCTTCACCATGACCCCAAGACGCTACCACAACACCCCCAAATATTTTCAGAGGCCCATTAGAGTCATAAGGACCCACTGGGGTCAATCAAAGAGACTCAGTTGACCCAAGTCAACCCTAACCCTAAATGGGTCAAACTAACCTACTTAGGGTTAATTGACCTTCCCCTAGCCAAGTGGACCCCACCCATGTCCTCCTAACCCTAAAGTGAGGTCAATGGGTCACCAAGGACACATTGGGGTCAGCCCTAGAGGCCAAGTTGACCCAAGTCAACTCAAGCCCCTAATCTGATCAAACTGCCTTTACTAAGGGTAGGTGACCTCCAAAGTGCAAGGTAACCCTACATAACCCTTCCTAGACCTCAGGGGAAGCCATGGGGTCACCAAAGACCACTTGGGGTCAACCCAAATGGTCATGTTGACCCAAGTCAACTCTAACCCCTAATTTGGTCAAAGTGCCCTAACTAAGGGTCAAGTGGCCACCAAGGTGCCCAACCAACCTTACTCAGGGCTTCCTAAACCCAAAGTGAGGTCAATGGGTCACTACGGACCCATTGGAGTCAAACCTAGTGGCTAAGTTGATCCAAGTCAACTCAAGACCCAAAGTGGTCAAAGTGCCCTTACCAAGGGTCAAGTGACCTCCAAGGTGCCAAGTTAACCCTACCCAACCCTACATGGATCTTAGGGGAGGCCAATGGGTCACCAAAGACCCAATGGGGTCAACCCAAATGACCAAATTGACCTAAGTCAACCTTAGCCTAAGCCAAGTCAAACCTAGCCCAAATGGTCTTACCCAAGCTCAAACTCATTTCCCCCACTTGGGCTAACCTCATTTTTATTATTAATATGATGCTATGGGCTGCCAATAGGCTAGGGAGATGAGCAAATTCGTTCATGATGACTAGGAGAGAGAAAGCTCCATTTTGCCCTTTAATAGAGGAGAGAGAAAGAGGGAGGAAGAGGCCATTCATGGCTTAGAGAGGCCAAGAGCCATCTGTGATGGCTGATTTCAACTCCCATGAAGAAGGCGAGGAGTTTCCATCAGTTTCTTGGCCACCCCAAGCCAGATTCACCCCCCCCCCCCCCCACCACCTTGGCCGAACCATACCTTCAATGGACATTAATGGCCATTGATGTTTGGCCTCTCCCCGCCTCCAACTGATGATTTAAACACCATCAGTGACATGAGAGGAACCCTTCCCACCATTTACCTGAGGAATTCGAGCCACTTGACTGCACTGTTACAGAAATTTGGCCGGCGGCACCACCACCATGACAACTCGAAGGTCGACTCGACTCCAGACCACTAGAAAGGTCCTCCTCAACTCCTTCTCTCATGTATAAATCATAGCAATCACTAGGTCCAAGGTTCGGGCTCAATTGAGCCCGATCCAATTCGGGATTTTCATGGAGTTTGGCCGAAATTTCTCTTGCTAGAACCGCCGGAATAGAGCTTTCCGGCGGCCAAGCCGCCGGCTGGCGACGGCCACCACCTCAACGGAGGTGGTGGAGGCTGTGGCCGGCCGGGGAGGTGGTCGGATCGCCGGCGGCAGCGGCTGGAAGGAGATCCAGGTGGGACAAATCGCAGTCGTCGGCTGGAGTTAGAAGACGATAGGATTCCATCAATTACGCGCCAAGATTCGTGCAGATGGATATATTAAACTATAGGAGTTAATTTCATGGTTAATTCATTTCTCTCACACTATTAATAGTAAATGGTTTTAATTTTTAAAAATACTTAGGGTCATCTGATGGAAAAACTTTCAACATAAAAGTTGTGGCCCTATGAGTCTACTTGGATCCAAAATTGATTTGGACCAATTTGGGCCTCTATTTTGACCAGGGCACCCCTTTTGGTGGGACCTACACCTAGGGCTAGGCAGACATTAAACTGAGTGCCCACCCTTCATCCTTGGTCAAACTTAATTGAAAATTTGACAAAAAATTCAGAATTTTTAGAGACACTTTGCCTAAAGTTTTTTACTTTTATTTAATAATGTTATGATATTCTAATTAAGTGGTCTAATTACCTCCAAACCCTCCAAAATTTTGGTGAGTGGTCCCTGACATCAATACCTAGCTCTGGACAAAATTCCAACTAATTTGGATGGGTTTTGGTTAGGGAATCACCAAACCCTAGTTTGGCCTTAAGGAGGTGTTTTTGATTAAAAGTGCACCATGGGCTTAGGGTGGCCACCTCCCCTCAACAGAGGCTGAGGTTTTGGACACAGACTTAGTATGTCCAATGTCACCCTCTTAAAGAAAATGGGATGATTTAGGCTTGATTTACCCTAGGGTTCAACCTCAAACCCTAAGGAAGGACTTTTGGGGGTTGTGAAGGACATGTGGGCTAATGCATTTGTATGACCTTGAAAACTCAGTAGAATTGAAGGTAGTGTAACCTAAGTTATCTGGAAGAAATCTTAGAGGATTGAGAGGAAGGTAGGCACCTCAAAACCCTAACCCTAGTTTTAGGGTAGAAGCATAATTTTGTAAATTCAGCAACTAAACCTTAACTAAAGGTTATGAAACTTGGGTAGAGTAAGTTTGAGACCATATAGAACCCCTAGTAATTTTATTAGAATTTTATGGATTATATTTCTGGTACCTTATTTGTTAATTACCAAAAGGCCCAAAATGGTGTTTTAATTAATTTGCTTTTTTTGTTTATTTGAATCTGATGAAACTTGGTCAGAAGATAATCTAGGTCTAAGTGAACATCCCTGAATTTTGTTATAATTTGTAATTGAATATATTTAGTACTTCCTTCACAAGTTTCAAAAAGGGGCTTTGGTGGTATAAAACTATTTAAAGGAGATATAACTATTGCAAAATCATAAGACTTAGGTACTGTTGATTTCAGGACAAAATATACCTGTAGGAATTTATTCAAGATTTTTAGAGGGATGTTTACAGTACTTTATTTACAAGTCCATAATATTGAGATTCGGATAATTAATTTATTCAGAGAATAATTCTTGCTGAAAAATTATGAAAATTGGCCAATATTACTTTTAATGTTTTATCTGCATAGTATGTTTATTTTATAATTTTTGGATCGGTATTTCCTATACTTGGTTCATAAACAACAGAAGATTGCAAATAATGCAAAAATAATTTTAGTGCCCTTCTGTTGATGGAAAAATTGTGATGCTATGGATTTACCATATTGAGATAACCTAATATTTATCATAATTTTGTTAGGCATCTTACATGTGTACTTAGGGTAGTTCATGTTCAAACTGGTAGCCTTTGGAAGTTTTAAGGAAAATAATTAAATACCAGATAAGTTAGGAAAATTATAATTTCCTGGATTTTGTCTATTCGTGTCATGATAAGTCTCCAGTAAATAAGGTGAGCCATTTGGATGAGTATTTGGATTAGCTCCTGTCCGGACCGACATATAGCCTAGGATAATCTACATGGGTAAATTGCAATAAGTCACGATGGGACATGGTGTAGGAGTTAGTCCTTTTGGATAGAGGTGGGTGAGTTCACCATTGAAGGATGGGAAGAGTGGTGAGGAATTGGTTTGGCTAGAGTTTAGAGGCGCTCGGGTTCGACGAAAGATCGTCCTTCCCGAGGTGAGGTAGAGTCAAATCACCCTAGGATTAGCCTATTGTAATATGAGAAGGTAATGGGTATGAGAATCAACCAATAACAATAATAAGTACCTTGCGAAAGGGAACGCTGGGCGTAATCCCAACATAGTTCCTAGTGCCCCTTGAGAGCCCTTCACAGGGAATACCGGGGGCAGTCCTGGGTTAGCGTAAACTGTATTAACAAATTGAAAAGAGTAACTTAGTAATTAGGGTTGCACATTTCACGAACACAGATAGTACAGGAAGATAGTTGGAAACTTCAGCTTGGATGGTTATCAGACGGACGTTTTGGTCCGGCGAGCTTTGGCTCGGTTGATATTTGTGACGGACGTTTTGGTCCGGCGAGCTTTGGCTCTGTTGATACTTGTGATGGATGGGATGGTCCGGGGAGCTTTGGCTCGGTACTGATACGATAAATTTGCATGTGCATGAAAGGAAATAAAATTAAGGTGGTGGGTCTTCGGTATTGGAGGGTCGATGCACCGACGCCAATACGCTGACTCGGCAAGTGTGGTTAGCACTTCGCCAACAGAAGTCCGGTGCGCCAGCCGGCAAGAGTACGCAGGAGTTTGCTTCGTGCACCAAACGTTGAGGCATACGATAGGTCTGACCGGTAGTGCTTTACTGGTTTAGAGGTGGGCGAGGCCCAACCCATTGCTTCCGTCTGCCACTACGGAGGTATCCTGGGAGGTGAGGCTCCATAAAGAGGGAACTAAAGGTCTGTGTGCACAGAGTCGGGTGTGTGTGTTGCACTTGCATGATCCATCATACCAACTTGCATGTCATAGCATAAACGATTCATTTAACCCTGACACCTAAAGTATAAGTGGAATGAGACGCTTATACTTTAGGCCCTGCAAAATGACCCCTTGGTCTATAAGCTTGTGTGGGCAAGTTTATAAATTAAGGTCAATTTTGATATATATTTACTGCTGTTTGATAACCACCACCGCAACGTATAAATTGGTATGAGACTTTTTATACGGTGGGAGCCCTGTAAAAGATCCCTTGCTTATATGTTCCCATATAAGTTAAGGTTAATTTTCATACTTTACTTTACTGCCACATGTACTATAAAATTGCTAGTATAGGTCCGCTGCCATCTATTTTTGATTATTCTCCACCTTCAAGTCCTCCACTTTCTTCCTCTCTGCTCGGTGCCTAGGAGCCATGGGGGAAGGGGTGGGGGATGATAGGGCTTAGTCTTTTAGACTAACGGTTTTCGAACCGCATCATTTTAGGGAATCGTGGAGCCCAGCATGGAGGAGCAGCCCCAGAGACCGGTGCGCTTGGAGATGGGGCAGTCTAGATCCGGAGTTCATACAGCCGGGACCGTGAGTCTCGACCTTGAGTAGATTTTTTGCTTTTGCTTCCGCATGAGTGATTTGTAGTGAGGACATGATGTACCGAGCATAAGCCCGTATTTTAGAACTCTGATATATTATTCTGTGGACACTCCCTTCGTGGAGATATATTTACTATGATATGTGATTTTCTGTGGACTGTTGGTTGCATTTACATTGTTGTGCTACTTTTCTGTGATTGAATTGGCCGGCAGAATCGGCGCTTTGTGGTGATAAGCCTTCAGGGCATGAAGGAGTCACCGTAAAGCGGCGGTTCTGGGCCTAAGACCCCAGTGTTGAAAAAGAAAAAAAGGGGTCTTACACCGCCCACGCGGACCCAGCGGAATTTTCGAGAACAACAGAACGGACACGTGGACTTAACATCCTGCGCAGCCGACGGAAAGGAAAACAAAGAAAGACATGACTTAGTTTCCAAAAGCAAGGCGCTTCAAACGGCCATAACTTTTGATCGGACCGTCTGATTTTCGCGCGCAATACCATTTCGGAAAGCTCTCGGTGTTGCTCATCCGCTGGCGAGCCGGGTGAACCAGTTCGAGCCCGTTTTGTGCCCTCAGATCGTGTGTACTCAGATCCATTTTGAAGTTGTCGCAGTGTTTTCATTTCGTTAATTTCATCCTAACGGATATGCCAGCAAAATCTTCCTTCGGGGAAAACTCCCAAGGATACAATACTGGCCGCGACACAACTGCGCGCTCAGGCGGCGAAATCGCCACCACTCCCCAATTTCGGGGATCCCACGCAGGGGCGGCGGTGCGGCGACCCGGTCGTTGCCACACGTAAAAATTGGAGCCGCTAAAATTGCTCAAACCGAAAGGACATGGAGCCCGCAATGTAGAAAATCGGGCGTCGGGGATCTTGGCTTAAATAAAACGTGCCGGAGTATTCCAACGTGTGGGACCATATCAGCACTAGAGCATCGGATCCCATCAGAACTCCGCAGTTAAGCGTGCTTGGGCGAGAGTAGTACTGGGATGGGTGAGCTCCTGGGAAGTCCTCGTGTTGCACCCATTTTTTGCCGCCCGACTGCAAGAACGACGATTTTTGCCTCCGGCGAGCGTGCTCTCTCAATGAAGGCGGGCCCGTGGGTACCGCCCACGCGGACCTGGCGGAATTTTCGGGATCAACAGAACGGACACGTGGCCTTAACATCCTGCGCAGCCGACGGGCAGGAAAACAAAAGAAAGACATGACTTATTTTCCAAAAGCAAGGCGCTTCAAACGGCCATAACTTTTGATCGGACCGTCTGATTTTCGCGCACAATACCATTTCAGAAAGCTCTCGGTGTTGCCCATCCGCTGGCGAGCCGGGTGCACCCGTTCGAGCCCGTTTTGTGCCCTTAGATCGCGTGTATTCAGCTCCGTTTTGAAGTTATCGCAGTGTTTTCATTTCGTCAATTTCATCCTAACGGATATGCCAGCAAAATCTTCTTTCGGGGAAAACTCCCAAGGATACGATATTGGTCGCAACACAACTGCATGCTCAGTTGTAGAAATCGCCACCGGTTCCCAATTTCGGGGATACCGTGTAGTGGCGGCTGCGCGGCGACCCGGTCGTTGTCGCGCGTAAAAATTGGAGCCGCCAAAATTGTTCAAACCGAATGGAAACGGAGCCCGCGATGCAGAAAATCGGGTGTCGGGGGTCTTGGCTTAAATAAAACATGTCGGAGTATTCCAACGTGTGCGACCATACCAACACTAGAGCACCGGATCCCATCAGAACTCCGCAGTTAAGCGTGCTTCGGCGAGAGTAGTACTGGGACGGGTGACCTCATGGGAAGTCCTCGTGTTGCACCCATTTTTTGCCGCCCGGCTGCAAGAACGACGATTTTTGCCTCCGGCGAGCGCACTCTCTCAACGAAGGCGGGCCCGTGGGTACCGCCCACGCGGACAAGGCGGAATTTTCGGGATAAACAAAACGGACACGTGGCCTTAACATCCTGCGTAGGCGACGGGCAGGAAAACAAAAGAAAGACGTGACTTAGTTTCCAAAAGCAAGGTGCTTAAAACGGCCATAACATTTGATCGGACCTTCTGATTTTCGCGGACAATACCATTTCGGAAAGCTCTCGGTGTTTCCCATCCGCTGGCGAACTGGGTGAACCCATTCGAGCCTGTTTTGTTCCCTCAGATCGCGTATATTCAGCTACATATTTAAGTTTTCACATTGTTTTCATTCCGTTAATTTCGTCCTAAAGGATATGCCCGCGAAATCTTCCTTCGGGGAAAACTCCCAAGGATACGGTACTGTCCACGACATAACTGTGCGCTCAGGCGGCGAAATCGCCACTTCTTCCCAATTTCGGGGATCCCGCGTAAGGGCGGTGGCGCGGCGACCCGTTCGTTGCCGCGCGTAAAAATTGGAGCCGCCAAAATTGCTCAAACCGAATGGAAACGGAGCCCGCAATGCACAAAATCAGGAGTCGGGGATCTTGGCTTAAATAAAACGTGTCGGAGTATTCCAACGTGTGCGACCATACCAGCACTAGAGCATCGGATCCCATCAGAACTCCGCAGTTAAGCGTGCTTGGGCGAGCGCGGTCTTTAAACGAAGGCGGGCCCGTGGGTACCGCCCACGCGGACCCGGCAGAATTTTCGGGATCAACAGAATGGACACGTGGCCTTAACATCTTGCGCAGGCGACGGGCAGGAAAACAAATGAAAGACGTGACTTAGTTTCAAAAAGCAAGGCGCTTCAAACGGCCATAACGTTTGATCGGACTGTCTGATTTTCGCGCACAATAACATTTCGGAAAGCTCTCGGTGTTGCCCATCCGCTGGCGAACCGGATGAACCCGTTCGAGCCCGTTTTGTGCCAACAGATCGCGTATATTCAGCTCTGTTTTGAAGTTGTCGCAGTGTTTTCATTTCGTCAATTTCGTCCTAACAGATATGCCAGCGAAATCTTCCTTCGGGGAAAACTCCCAAGGATACGGTACTGGCCGCGACATAACTGCGCGCTTAGGCGGCGAAATCGCCACCGCTTCCCAATTTCGGGGATCCCACTCAGGGGCGGCGGTGCGGCGACCCGGTCGTTGTCGCGCGTAAAAATTGGAGCCGCCAAAATTGCTCAAACCGAATGGAAACGGAGCCCGCAATGCTAAAAATCGGGCGTCGGGGATCTTGGCTTAAATAAAACGTGCCGGAGTATTCCAACGTGTGCGACCATACCAGCACTAGATCACCGGATCCCATCAGAACTCCGCAGTTAAGCGTGCTTGGGCGAGAGTAGTACTGGGATGGGTGACCTCCTGGGAAGTCCTCGTGTTGCACCCATTTTTTGCCGCCCGACTGCAAGAACGGTGATTTTTACCTCCGGCGAGCGCGCTCTCTCAACGATGGCGGGCCCGTGGGTACCGCCCACGCGGACCCTGCAGAATTTTCGGGATAAACAGAACAGACACGTGGCCTTAACATCCTGCGCATGCGACCGGCAGGAAAACAAAAGAAAGACGTGACTTAGTTTCCAAAAGCAAGACGCTTAAAACGACAATAACTTTTGATCGGACCTTCTGATTTTCGCGGACAATACCATTTCGGAAAGCTCTCGGTGTTTCCCATCCGCTGGTGAACCGGGTGAACCCGTTCGAGCCCGTTTTGTTCCCTCAGATCGCGTATATTCTGCTCTGTTTTGAAGTTGTCGCAATGTTTTCATTTCGTCAATTTCGTCCTAACGGATATGCCAGCGAAATCTTCCTTCGGAGAAAAATCCCAAGGATACGGTACTGGCCGCGACATAACTGCGCATTCAGGCGGCTAAAACGCCACCGCTTCCCAATTTCGGGGATCCCGCGTAGGGGCGACGGTGCGGCGACCCGGTCGTTGCCACGCGTAAAAATTGGTGCCGCCAAAATTGCTCAAACCAAATGGAAACGTAGCCCGCAAAGTAGAAAATAGGGCGTCGGGGATCTTGGCTTAAATAAAACGTGTTGGAGTATTCCAACGTGTGCGACCATACCAGCACTAGAGCACCGGATCCCATCAGAACTTCGTAGTTAAGCGTGCTTTGGCGAGAGTAGTACTGGGATGGGTGACCTCCTGGGAAGTCCTCGTGTTGCACCCATTTTTTGCCGCCCGACTGCAAGAACATCGATTTTTGGCTTCAGGGAGCGCGCTCTCTCAACGAAGGCGGGCCCGTGGGTACCGCCCACGCGGACCCGGCGGAATTTTCGGGATCAACAGAACATACACGTGCCCTTAACATCCTGCGCAGGCGACGGGCAGGAAAACAAAAGAAAGACGTGACTTAGTTTCCAAAAGCAAGGCGCTTCAAACAGCCATAACTTTTGATCGGACCGTCTGATTTTCACACACAATACCATTTCAGAATGCTCTCGGTGTTGCCCATCCGCTGGCGAACCGGGTGAACCCGTTCGAGCCTGTTTTGTGCCAACAGATCGCGTATATTCAGCTCAGTTTTGAAGTTGTCACAGTGTTTTCATTTCGTCAATTTCGTCCTAACGGATATGCCAGCGAAATCTTCCTTCGGGGAAAACTCCCAAGGAAACGGTACTGTCTGCGACATAACCGCGCGCTCAGGCGGGGAAATCGCCACCGCTTCCCAATTTCGGGGATCCCGTGCAGGGGCGGCGACGCAGCGACCCGGTCGTTGCCGCGCGTAAAAATTTGAGTCGCCAAAATTGCTCAAACCGAATGGAAACGGAGCCCGTAATGCAGAAAATCGAGCATCGGGGATGTTGGCTTAAATAAAACGTGCCGGAGTATTCCAACGCGTGCGACCATAGCAGCACTAGAGCACCAGATTCCATCAGAACTCCGCAGTTAAGCGTGCTTGGGCGAGAGTTGTACTAGGATGGGTGACCTCCTGGGAAGTCCTCGTGTTGCACCCATTTTTTGCCGCCCGACTGCAAGAGCAGCGATTTTTGGCTCCGGGGAGCGCGCTCGCTCAACGAAGGCGGGCCCGTGGTTACCGCCCACGCGGACCCGGCGGAATTTTCGGGAACAACAGAACGGACACGTGGCCTTAACATCCTGCGCAGCCGACGGGCAGGAAAACAAAAGAAAGACATGACTTAGTTTCCAAAAGCAAGACGCGTCAAACGGCCATAACTTTTGATCGGACCGTCTGATTTTCGCGCACAATACCATTTCGGAAAGCTCTCGGTGTTGCCCATCCGCTGGCGAGCCGGGTGAACCCGTTCGAGCCCGTTTTGTGCCCTCAGATCGCGTGTATTCAGATCCATTTTGAAGTTGTCGCAGTGTTTTCATTTCGTTAATTTCATCCTAACGGATATGTCAGCGAAATCTTCCTTCGGGGAAAACTCCCAAGGATACAATACTGGCCGCAACACAACTGCGCGCTCAGGCGGCGAAATCGCCACCACTTCCCAATTTCGGGGATCCCACGCCGGGGCGACGGCGCGGCGACCCGGTCGTTGCCACGCGTAAAAATTGGAGCCGCCAAAATTGATCAAACCGAACGGACACGGAGCCCGCAATGTAGAAAATCGGGCGTCGGGGATCTTGGCTTAAATAAAACGTGCCGGAATATTCCAACGTGTGCGACCATACCAGCACTAGAGCACCGGATCCCATCAGAACTCCGCAGTTAAGCGTGCTTGGGCGAGAGTAGTACTGGGATGGGTGACCTCCTGGGAAGTCCTCGTATTCCACCCATTTTTTGCCGCCCGACTGCAAGAACGATGATTTTTGCCTCCGGCGAGCGTGCTCTCTCAATGAAGGCGAGCCCATGGGTACCGCCCACGCGGACCCGGCGGAATTTTCGGGATCAACAGAACGGACACGTGGCCTTAACATCCTGCGCAGCCGACGGGCAGGAAAAAGAAGAAAGACATGACTTATTTTCCAAAAGCAAGGCGCTTCAAACGGGCATAACTTTTGATCGGACCGTCTGATTTTCGCGCACAATAAAATTTCGGAAAGCTCTCGGTGTTGCCGATCCGCTGGCGAGCCGGGTGCTCCCGTTCGAGCCCGTTTTGTGCACTCAGATCGCGTGTACTCAGCTCCATTTTGAAGTTGTCGCAGTGTTTTCATTTCGTCAATTTCATCCTAACGGATATGCCAGCGAAATCTTCCTTCGGGGAAAACTCCCAAGGATACGATATTGGTCGCGACACAACTGCGTGCACCGGCGGCGAAATCGCCCCCGGTTCCCAATTTCGGGGATCCCGCGCAGTGGCGGCTGCGCGGCGACCCGGTCGTTGCCGCGCGTAAAAATTGGAGCCGCCAAAATTGCTCAAACCGAATGGAAACGGATCCCGCAATGCAGAAAATCGGGCGTCGGGGATCTTGGCTTAAATAAAACGTGCCGGAGTATTCCAACGTGTGCGACCATACCAACACTAGAGCAACGGATCCCATCAGAACTCCGTAGTTAACCGTGCTTGGGCGAGAGTAGTACAAGGACAGGTGACCTCCTGGGAAGTTCTCGTGTTGCACCCATTTTTGCCGCCCGGCTGCAAGAACGTCGATTTTTGCCTCCGGCGAACGCGCTCTCTCAACGAAGGCGGGCCCGTGGGTACCGCCCATGCGGACGGTGCAGAATATTTTGGATCAACGGAACAGACACGTGGCCTTAACATCCTGCGCAGGCGACGAGCAGGAAAACAAAAGAAAGACGTGACGTAGTTTCCAAAAGCAAGGCGCTTCAAATGGCCATAACTTTTGATCGAACCATCTGATTTTCGCGCACAATACCATTTCAGAAAGCTCTCGGTGTGGCCCATCCGCTGGCGAACAGGGTGAACCCGTTCGAGCCCATTTTGTGCCCTCAGATCACGTATATTCAGATACGTTTTGAAGTTGTCGCAGTGTTTTCATTTCGTCAATTTCGTCCTAACGGATATGTCAACGAAATCTTCCTTCGGGGAAACTCCCAAGGATACGGTACTGGCCGCGACATAACTGCGCACTTAGGCGGCAAAATCACCACCGCTTCCCAATTTCGGGGATCCCGCGCATGGGCGGCGGCGCGGTGACCCGGTCGTTGCTGCGCGTAAAAATTGGACCCGCCAAAATTGCTGAAACCGAATTTAAACGGAGCCCGCAATGCAGAAAATCGGGCGTCTGGGATCTTCGCTTAAATAAAACGTGCCGGAGTATTCCAATGTGTGCGACCATACCAGCACTAGAGCACCGGATCCCATCAGAACTCCGCAGTTAAGCGTGCTTGGGCGAGAGTAGTACTGGGATGGGTGACCTCCTGGGAAGTCCTTGTGTTGCACCCATTGTTTGCCACCCGACTACAAGAACGACGATTTTTGCCCCCGGCGAGCGCGCTCTCTCAATGAAGGCAGGCTCGTGGGTACCGCCCACGCGGACCCGGCGGAATTTTCGGGATCAGCAGAACTGACACATGACCTTAACATCCTGCGCAGGCGACGGGCAGGAAAAGAAAAGAAAGACGTGACTTAGTTTCCAAAAGCAAGGCGCTTCAAACGGACATAACTTTTGATCGGACCGTCTGATTTTCGCGCACAATACCATTTCAGAAAGCTCTCTGTGTTGCCCATCCGCTGGCGAACCGGGTGAGCCCGTTCGAGCCCGTTTTGTGCCCACAGATAGCGTATATTCAACTCCGTTTTGAAGTTGTTGCAGTGTTTTCATTTCGTCAATTTCGTCCTAACGAATATGCCAGGGAAATCTTCCTTCGGGGAAAACTCCCAAGGATACGTTACTGGCCGCGACATAACTGCGCGCTCAGGCGGCGAAATAGACACCGCTTCCCAATTTCGGGGATCCCGCGCAGCGGCGGCGGCACGGCGACCCGGTCATTGCCGTGCCTAAAAATTGGAGCCGCCAAAATTGCTCAAACCGAATGGAAACGGAGCCCGCAATGCAGAAAATTGGGCGTCGGGGATCTTGGCTTAAATAAAACGTACCAGAGTATTCCAACGTTTGCGACCATACCAGCACTAGAGCACCGGATCCCATCAGAACTCCGCAGTTAAGCGTGATTGGGCGAGAGTAGTACTGGGATGGGTGACCTCCTGGGAAGTTCTCGTGTTGCACCCATTTTTTGCCGCCCGGCTGCAAGAACGGCGATTTTTGCCTCCGGCGAGCGCGCTCTCTCAACGAAGGCGGGCCCGTGGGTACCGCCCACCCGAACCCGGCGGAATTTTCGAGATAAACAAAACGGACACGTGGCCTTAACATCCTGTGCAGGCGACGGGCAGGAAAACAAAAGAAAGACGTGACTTAGTTTCCAAAAGCAAGGCGCTTAAAACGACCATAACTTTTGATCAGACCGTCTGATTTTAGCGGACAATACCATTTCGGAAAGCTCTCGGTGTTTCCCATCCGCTGGCGAACCGGGTAATCCCGTTCGAGCCCGTTTTGTGCCCTCAGATCGAGTATATTCAGCTCTATTTTGAAGTTGTCGCAGTGTTTTCATTTCGACAACTTCGTCCTAATGGATATGCCAGCGAAATCGTCCTTCGGGGAAAACTCCCAAGGATACGGTACTGGCCGCGACAAATCTGCGCGCTCAGGCGGTGAAATCGCCACCGCTTCCCAATTTCGGGGATCCCGCGTGTTTGAACACCCTATTACTGATTTGGGCAAGGATCACTATGTCCTTTAGGAAATTTATGTTGACCTCCTTGTATAGATCTAAAGGTCAATTAGTTTGAGTCTAAGGGTTAGTATTTAGGTTTGGAAGCTGCCCTTAAGACCCTCAAGACCAGATAGAAACACCCTATTACTGAAGTTCAGGAGACTAAGTCATTTCGTCGAGCTCAGGTCGACGAATCGTCGAACTCCATTCGACGATCTCTGAGCTCACTTTGACGAATCGTCGAACTCCATTTGACGATCTCTGAGCTCAACTTCAACAAGTCGTCGAACTCCGTTCGACGATCTTCGAGCTCAGATCGACGTTCATGTCTCTAGTTTGTTTCCCTATCTCTGAGCTCTGTTCGACGATAGTTGAGCTCAAATCGACGCTTTCTGCTTCAGTCTAAGTCCAGTCGCTGAGCTCAGTTCAACAATAATGGAGCTCAGGTCGATGTTTTTCTGGAGAGATCGAAGTTTTTCAATATTCAAATTCAGACAGTTATGGAATTAATCTGGAGCAAGTTTCAAGGGAATTTTAAAGGAATGTTTTATTAGACTTTCCTCCAGAAGACAAAATGCAGTTAAGGAAGTCATTTATGACAGGCTAACAGCTATCTTGGACAGAGAATCATTCTACTCAGATCAAAGGAATAAAAGATGATTTTCATTCTGCTGGTTAAGAACACAACACACAACAACAAGGAGAGAAAATAGTTGCAGATATTTACAGTCATAGATTTTATACAGGAACACACATCACTGAATGAGATCAATATACTGAAATTTCTAGATCCCTCTTGATTCCAGTGTTCAAAGGCCATTGTCATTCAAGATTCCAGACACCACACATTTCAGCTACTGCTGGAATCATCTTTTGCTGGAGATCAAATTTTCTGAATGCCTATCACCCTACTGCAAAGCTTCACTTCCTGAACAACTCAAGATCTCAGGGGGAGCTTTGACAACATCCACTATCTTCTCTCTGATTGTTGACAGAGAAGATCATCTCACCTCTCTCTCTCTCTCTCTCTCTGCTGTAAAGGGTTTATCAAACTCCCTTCAAAAGTTTGTGTTGGTTTTTGAGACCTTATCAAAACTCAGTGGTGGCAAGACACCTGATCAAAAAATCTAGTTTGGTTTTTGAGCACCTTATCAAAAGCTCATTGGTGCCCAGGACACCTGATCAACTCATCCTGCAGTGGATTGCTACCTAGGGTGGTAGAAGAGTGGATGTACCCAGATTGGTAGGGAAACCACTATAGCTCCTTGTGTCATCTGGTTGCTTATTTTCTTTTGTTTTCTGGCTTTTGTAATTAGATAGTTGCTGTGTTTGCTTTATTTTATTCGCTTCCCTGTTCACTTAGGAATACAACAAGAGTTGTATAAAGTTTTTAGTAAGCATCATACTATATTCACCCCCCTTTAGAGTATATCAGATCTAACCTGTACTTTCAATTGGTATCAGAGCGAGGTTGGTTAAAATACCGCACCTTAGTGGCTGCACAGGCTAACACCTGAACCCAAAGATCCCTCTAGTTAGATCTGCTTATTTTAAGTTTGTTACTAGATTTAGTTTTTCATAGAACATGACCCAAAATAAAGATTATGCTAGCACCAGACCTCCAGTGTGCAATCTGTAACACCCCCTATCCGTCGCATAGCATATAGTAGTAGGTCCGGCCGGGGCCCGACGCCATATGCCACAGACAGATCGGGTGGTTACTTATGGAAACCATCCAACCAATCTCAACGTCCTACACAGAGCATTCTAGCGGAAGCAGTTTATTAGAGTTGCAGAACAAGAATCCAGCAACAAGCATGAATGTCCACTAATATGAAAATAGGAATGTTATTACAAAATACTCAAAACAAGCCTTAAGGCCTTACAGAATGTTTCACTTGACTGTTACATGATTTACAAACCATGGCACGCAGGCCGGTCATACATGAATAAAGCAATAAACATTTCCATTCGGGCCTTCGAGGGCCGGCTTCGCAAAAAGGGCTTTAGCCCGCTATTGACCGCTTGGTCCAGCTGCACCTGCAAACAACAAACCACCGCACGGTGGCAAAATAAGGCAACGGTCAGCAATGCTGACCAAATTATAACGATCCCGCCCCCAACTCGGGGCGGCGATGCTCCTTCCCTGCATTTCATTAGCATAAGCGAGCAATGTAAATATAGCCATTTCATCACAGGCGGAGGCTCAACGGCCACACGCCCCGTGCACTCAGGGCACATTCTTGGTGAACGCAGTCTAAGTCTGCCGACTCACCACCATCCCCTCTTGGACGGCCAAACAATGAGCAATTTGTCTTCCTGGCATGGGTCACGGTAATTAAAACCATAGACCGCCGAAGACCCTCATCTATGCCAACGGCCCTAATCCGAACGACATAGAGTGGGTACGGTTCCATCTAACCCGTGCTCACAACGCAACGGTAATTTAAACCATATGCGCCCGCAACGGTAATTTAAACCATATGCGCAGGTCAAACTTCTCCGAGTCCCATTTCCATCACATGTCACATAACCCGGTTATGTTCAAGTTGGTTTTCAAGCCACCAAGTTGGCAAGATTTCGTATCCGCCCAGTTTTCCGGGTGCACCTTTGGGTTAGTCCCCAAGGCTCCCTGCTGCAATCTACCGCGTAGAAAACCCGAAAAACAACCAATAGCACGGAGTCTTCTCCGGCCTTATGCAATGCAACATCACCGATCCAGACTAACATGTCCGGGTAGGATTCACACATCATGCCTATGTCCGTTCTCGCATACGGACTCTAAACAACGAGGACTTCACATATCTACCCGAAGGAACGCCTCCAACTCTCCGCAAACTCGCGAGAGCGGGCTTCCTATGCAAAGAAAGAGAGCAACTCATGCTCAAGTTGAGGATCGTTACACTTGCGTTCCTCTTTGGCGCCATCGGAAAGTAATCGGATGGAAATGACCGCACTAGCGTTGCCTCCGTGGATCCGGAGTCGGCTTGCGATTCGGAGCTCCGAAGCTCCTCCAATGGCGGATCTAGCTCCTCTTCCTCCAATGGCTTTTCCCCTTTCTCCAAGGACTTGGAGAGATGAAAAGGTGAAGAAAGAATGGATTTTTCTAAGTCAAACCCGGGTATATCCTCTCAGGAACCATCCCCAGCCGTTGGATCTCAACCTAAGAAAACGAACGGCTTTGATTCGGGTCTGAAATGCCCAATCTGGACCGAACACGGCCTGGCACACGCCCGTGTCCAGGGCCGTGTGCCGTATTCGCCGTCAAAATCGAATCTCCTGGACCCTCATACGGGTATCGAACACGCCCGTGTTCGAGCTGACACGCCCGTGTTCCAACTGACACGGCCGTGTAGCCGGTCGTGTACCCCATGATTTTCCCCCGTTTTCAACCCGAGCACTGCACGGGTTCTAGGACACGCCCGTGTCCTTGCCCGTGTCACATTGATACGCCTGGGCCCCAGGCCGTGTACAAGGTCTCGACATTTCGTCGCGTGCAGTTCGACGACTGGATGACACGGCCTTGGACACGCCCGTGTCCTAGGCCGTGTGCCTTGTCTCGACGATCGTCGAGCGAATCTCGACGACTTCCCCGGGACGATCGTCGACACGGGTCGACACGCCCGGCGACACGCCCGTGTCGCGGGCCGTGTGCCCATTCTCGACGAATCGTCGAGTATAACTCGATGATTTCATGGCTAAGTGTCGACACGGGTCGACACGCCCTGCGACACGCCCGTGTCGCAGGCCGTGTGCCCACTCTCGACGAATCGTCGAGTATAACTCGACGACTTCGCGGCTAAGTGTCGACACACGCTTGACACGCCCTGGGACACGCCCGTGTCCCAGGCCGTGTGCCTTCAGCCAGAAACCAAAACTGGCCCAAAACGTCCCCCTTTGCTCCTTTGAGTTTCGGGGCGTTACAACTCTCCCCCTCTTAAAAGAATTTCGCCCACGAAATTACATAAAGGAAAGATATACAAAAAAAACAACATTTGTACCTGAGCGGAACAACTCCGGATACTCGTCAAGCATAGTCTGCTCTCGCTCCCAGGAGAGCTCCTCACGACCGCAATTGTCCCACCGGACCTTGACCATCCTGATCTCTTTATTGCGTAGCCGCTTGACCTCCGAGTCCTCAATCCGCACGGGCTTGACCTTTGTCGTTAGCCCACTATCCACCGGCACTTGATCGACCGCGATCACTTGCGTAGGCTCTTTCACCGCCTTCCGAAGCACCGAAATGTGGAATACATCATGTAAACCACTTAGCTCCACTGAAAGCTTCAGCCGATAGGCCGCTTCTCCTACTCGCTCCAGAACCTCGAACGGTCCAAGGTACCTCGGGCTTAGCTTTTTCAATCGCCGCACCCGCGAGACACCCTTGAACGGCTTGATCTTCAAGTATACATAATCGCCCACAGCGAACTCCACGTTCCTGTGCTTGGCATTATAGTACTTTGCTTGTCGGTCCTGAGCGATAAGCAACCTCTCCCGAATGGTCCTCACCAAAGAAGTAGCATCCTCCACTTCCGATCGCTTATACAACTTTGACTCGCCTGTTTCTAACCAAGACAACGACGTGCGACATCTTCTACCATATAGGGCCTCGAAAGGCGCCATCTGAATACTTGCTTGGTAGCTGTTGTTGTATGCGAACTCCACCAAATAAAGGTGGTCCTCCCATTGCTTTCCAAAGTCCAAGACACACATGCGAAGCATGTCTTCCATGGTTCTATTGACCCTCTCGGTCTGCCCATCCGTTTGCGGATGGAAGGCTGTGCTAAACTTCAGCTTTGTTCCCAACATTTGCTGCACCAGCCTCCAATCATTGGACGTGAACCGCCCATCTCGGTCACTCACGATGTTGCGGGGCACACCATGAAGACGTACTATGTTATCCACATAAAGCTTTGCCAGCTTCTCCACCGGATCGTCCTTCCTATGCGGAATAAAATGCGACACCTTCGTTAATCGATCCACGACCACCCAAATGGCGTCGTTCCCCTTTTGCGACCTTGGCAAACCGTGCACAAAGTCCATAGAGATGTCGTCAAATTTCCACTCCGGAATAGGCAAGTACTTAAGAAATCCTCCCGGCTTTTGGCATTCCGCCTTTACCAAGGCGCAGGTTTGGCACTTCGCTACGTATAGTGCCACATCCTTTTTCAAACCCGGCCACCAAAATAGCTTCTTGACATCGCGGTACATCTTCGTGCTCCCCGGGTGAATCGAGTACTTGGTATGGTGTGCCTCGTACAACAACTCCACCCGTAAATTGCCCACACAAGGGACGCACAGATGACCGTCTTTCCAAAGCAATCCGTCCTCCACGACGAATTGGGAATTTGACCCATCCAGAGCCTCTATCATGAACTGCTTCATATGAGCATCCATATCCAAAGCCTGTCGAATCCGATCAGCCAGGTCATATTGGACTTCAGTTCAATTCAGAACTGCTTCAGCACTTGCTTGCTTATCCACACAAACAATCTCCAACGCCTCCAACTCCCGCACCAACCGCTCATCATGCACCAATAGCCAATTGGCTTGAGGTGGGGCTCGGCGACTCAACGCGTCCGCAACCGCATTCCCTTTGCCAGGCACGTAGTGGATCTTGAATGTATAGTCCCCCAAGAACTCCATCCATCTACGCTGCCGCATATTCAGATCCTTCTGATCAATCAGGTACTTTAGGCTCTTGTGATCGGTGTAGATATCAATCTTCACACCGTACAAATAGTGTCTCCACAGCTTCAAGGCAAAAATCACGGCCGCTAACTCCAAGTCATGGACCGGATAATTCCTCTCGTGCACTTTTAGCTGTCTCGAGCCATAAGCTATCACGCTTCCGTGCTGCAGTAGCACGCAACCCAAACCGCTGCCCGAAGCATCGCTATATATCTCATAGCCTTCGGTCCCGACCGGCGAACTCAGCACAGGCGCCGTGGTCAACCGACACTTCAGTTCCTCAAAAGCTCGCGCGCACTCCGGCGTCCAAACGAACTTATGATCCTTCCTCGTCAAAGTAGTGAGAGGTAACGCTAACCGCGAGAAGTTCTCTACGAAGCGCCTATAATAGCCGGCAAGCCCCAAAAAGCTCCGGACTTCTGCTACCGTAGCAAGCTCAGGCCACTCCCGTATCGCAACAATCTTCGCCGGATCCACAGCAATACCCTCTCCACTCATTATATGCCCGAGGAACGCCACTGAGGATAGCCAAAACTCGCACTTCGAGAACTTGGCATACAACTGGTTTCTCCTTAGCATCTCCAACACCAAATTAAGATGCTTGAAGTGATCCTCCTCACTTTGCGAGTACACCAAAATATCGTCGATGAAGACGATCACGAAATGGTCCAAGTACTCCCTGAAAGTCCTGTTCATCAAATCCATGAACACCGACGGCGCATTAGTCAGCCCAAACGGCATGACAGTAAACTCATAATGCCCGTATCTCGTACTAAACGCTATCTTCGGGATATCACTCTCCCTTATCCGCAGCTGATAGTACCCAGACTTGAGATCTAACTTCGAGTACACCGTCGACCCGACTAACTGATCAAAGAGATCATCAATCCGGGGGATCAGGTACTTGTTCTTCTCAGTCAGCTTGTTTAGCTCCCGATAATCAATACATAGCCTCAAGCTTCCGTCCTTCTTCTTAACAAAGAGGACCGGTGTGCTCCAAGGCGAAGAACTCGGGCGCACATACCCTTGCTCCAACAACTCTTGCAGTTGAACTTTCAGCTCCTCCATTTCCTTAGGCGCTAGCCGATACGGAGATCGTGATACAGGCTTTGCACCTGGCACTAGCTCGATCGTGAAATCTATCTCCCGTTGAGGCGGGGCTCCAGGAAGATCTGCGGGGAACACATCAGGGTATTCCGATACCACTGAAATACAATCCAAAGCAGGCTTCGGCTTTGCAACCTCCACTAGTGTAAAGAACAGTTCTGCTCCGGCACGAACCGCCTTCACCACCTGAAGAGCAGACATCAACGTCTTGCTCGACCCCTTTAAGCCCGTAAAAGTCGTCTCACGACTTGCTCCCAGCTTGACTTCCTTGCTACCGCAATCTATATGGGCCTGCTGCTCCGAGAGCCAGTCCATGCCAAATATGACGTCGAACTCCACTAACGGAAGTAAATACGCCCGCAGGTCGAACTCCTGCTCCCCAATACGGATCTTAACACCGCAGATCCTAACCGCTCGCATCGAACACCCATTGGGCAACAACACGTCCAACTTATCCTTCGTCATCGAAGAAGGGACTCCGATGCGTGATATAAATCCTTCGGACAAGAAGGAGTGTGAAGCTCCCGTATCGAAGAGTGCTCGTGCCGGATTTTCACAAATCAATATAAATCCTAAACAAGTAGTGGTAAGGTAACATGTGCATAACAAGTTTTTAAATAAATTGACTTGCTATAAGTTAAACCGTACCTGTCACCACATCAGCTTGTTTAATGGCCTCCTGTTGGCCAAGATTGTAGACCCTTGGTTGGGCCGGAGCATAATGGGATGCGGTCGACTCCACCGCCTTGCCCTTCTCTTCATAAGTAGCTCTCGGCTTCCTCTCGGACTTAGGACGTCCGCTCCAACAGTCACGGGAGAAATGCCCCGTCTTTCCACATGTAAAGCACGCACCCGGGGTCCGACTCGTAGTCGCCCCAGAAGCACCAGAAGGAGCTGGACCCGAAGTCCTATGCTTCTTAAAGAATCTTTGATAGCCAGACTTTGAAGTTGTCGGCACTTTGAACCCAGATTTCTTCTCACCCAAGCTTTTCTTTGCCTGCACATTCTTCATATCCTTCTCCAAGGACCGGGCAGTATTGACCAAGGTTAAGAAACCCTACGTCATCGGCCCCGAGAGTAATAATCTCAACTCATCTCTCAAGCCTTCATAGAAGCGATTAGTCTTGCGCTC
Organism: Platanthera guangdongensis; assembly: GCA_039583875.1. Lineage (NCBI taxonomy): Eukaryota > Viridiplantae > Streptophyta > Magnoliopsida > Asparagales > Orchidaceae > Platanthera > Platanthera guangdongensis. Next base: position 16,395,319 of record CM077161.1, on the reverse strand, counting down.
CTCATCCATGATGGCGGCGCTAGCATAACGACTTAGACGAGTAAACTCGTGGAGATATTCATCCACGCTCCTCTCACCCTGTACCAGCTTCAGGAACTCATTCTCCAACGCTATCTTCTGCGTCGAAGGGAGGTATCTAGCCAAAAATAATCTCGAGAACTCCTCCATCGAGACATCACCAAGTTGTCTACCCCTCAGTAAGTGCAGCTCCAATCCTTCCCACCACATCCTTGCTTCACCGACAAGAAGGAACGTAGCGATGGTGGTCATTTGCCACTCCTCCGTCTCCGTCACTGTCATGACTCTCTTTACCCTGGAGAGCCAGTCTTCAGCCTGAGATGGGGTTCCCAACCCCGAGAATAACGGAGGGTTAAAGCTCATTACATGCTTCAGCTGCCTCTCAGTTGCCCTCCTTGGCACTATCGGTTCTACAACCACTTGCTCCACCCTCCTCGGCTTAGCCTCTTGAAGAGGTACTTGCTCCATCACAGGAGCGGGCTGCTGCGTTTGCCTTCCAGGCTGCGCATTAATCACGGCCAACACCGCTTCAGCCACCAATCGAATATTCTCAGCCGATAGAGGTGTTGCAGGAGCAACATCCGGTGCACTACTTGCCTCAGAAACTCGGCGTTCTGACGGCCCAACACCACTTCTGGTCGCCTATAGTGGTACACAACACCGTTAAGAGACCACATAAAATTGCAAACAGCAATTATAGGAACACGCAGGTTCCTCAAACACGAGTATTTTCATTCCTAAGTGGACATTCATGGGTTCTTTTTACTGTTATAACGATGACACACACAATGTGCTCACCACCCCTTAAAAAGAATTCGCCCACAAATTCACTTTAAGCCCGACCAAAACCAGTAGTCTGATACCAAATTGTAACACCCCCTATCCGTCGCATAGCATATAGCAGTAGGTCCGGCCGGGGCCTGACGCCATATGCCACAGACAGACCGGGTGGTTACTTATGGAAACCATCCAACCAATCTCAACGTCCTACACAGAGCATTCTAGCGGAAGCAGTTTATTAGAGTTGCAAAACAAGAACCCAGCAACAAGCATGAATGTCCAGTAATATGAAAATAGGAATGTTATTACAAAATACTCAAAACAAGTCTTAAGGCCTTACAAAATGTTTCACTTGACTGTTACATGATTTACAAACCACGGCACGCAGGCCGGTCATACATGAATAAAGCAATAAACATTTCCATTCGGGCCTTCGAGGGCCGGCTTCGCAAAAAGGGCTTTAGCCCGCTATTGACCGCTTGGTCCAGCTGCACCTGCAAACAACAAACCACCGCACGGTGGCAAAACAAGGCAACGGTCAGCAATGCTGACCAAATTATAACGATCCCGCCCCCAACTCGGGGCGGCGATGCTCCTTCCCTGCATTTCATTAGCATAAGCGAGCAATGTAAATATAGCCATTTCATCACAGGCGGAGGCTCAACGGCCACACGCCCCGTGCACTCAGGGCACATTCTTGGTGAACGCAGTCTAAGTCTGCCGACTCACCACCATCCCCTCTTGGACGGCCAAACAATGAGCAGTTTGTCTTCCTGGCATGGGTCACGGTAATTAAAACCATAGACCACCGAAGACCCTCATCTATGCCAACGGCCCTAATCCGAACGACATAGAGTGGGTACGGTTCCATCTAACCCGTGCTCACAACGCAACGGTAATTTAAACCATATGCGCCAGCAACAGTAATTTAAACCATATGCGCAGGTCAAACTTCTCCGAGTCCCATTTCCATCACATGTCACATAACCCGGTTATGTTCAAGTTGGCTTTCAAGCCACCAAGTTGGCAAGATTTCGTATCCGCCCAGTTTTCCGGGTGCACCTTTGGGTTAGTCCCCAAGGCTCCCTGCTGCAATCTACCGCGTAGAAAACCCGAAAAACAACCAATAGCACGGAGTCTTCTCCGGCCTTATGCAATGCAACATCACCGATCCAGACTAACATGTCCGGGTAGGCTTCACACATCATGTCTATGTCCGTTCTCGCATACGGACTCTAAACAACGGGGACTTCACATATCTACCCGAAGGAACGCCTCCAACTCTCTGCAAACTCGCGAGAGCGGGCTTCCTATGCAAAGAAAGAGAGCGACTCATGCTCAAGTTGAGGATCGTTACACTTACGTTCCTCTTTGGCGCCATCGGAAAGTAATCGGATGGAAATGACCGCACTAGTGTTGCCTCCGTGGATCCGGAGTCGGCTTGCGATTCGGAGCTCCGAAGCTCCTCCAATGGCGGATCTAGCTCCTCTTCCTCCAATGGCTTTTCCCCTTTCTCCAAGGACTTGGAGAGATGAAAAGGTGAAGAAAGAATGGATTTTTCTAAGTCAAACCCGGGTATATCCTCTCAGTAACCATCCCCAGCCGTTGGATCTCAACCTAAGAAAATGAACGGCTTTGATTCGGGGCTGAAATGCCCAATCTGGACCGAACACGGCCTGGCACACGCCCGTGTCCAGGGCCGTGTGCCGCATTCGCCGTCAAAATCGAATCTCCTGGACCCTCACACGGGTATCGAACACGCCCGTGTTCGAGCTAACATGCCCGTGTTCCAGCTGACACGGCCGTGTAGCCGGCCGTGTACCCCATGATTTTCCCCCGTTTTCAACCCGAGCACTGCACGGGTTCTAGGACACGCCCATGTCCTTGCCCGTGTCACATTGACATGCCTGGGCCCCAGGCCGTGTACAAGGTCTCGACATTTCGTCGCGTGCAGTTCGACGACTGGATGATACGGCCTTGGACACGCCCGTGTCCTAGGCCGTGTGCCTTGTCTCGACGATCGTCGAGCGAATCTCGACGACTTCCCCGGGACGATCGTCGACACGGGTCGACACGCCCGGCGACACGCCCGTGTCGCGGGCCGTGTGCCCATTCTCGACGAATCGTCGAGTATAACTCGACGATTTCACGGCTAAGTGTCGACACGGGTCGACACGCCCTGCGACACGCCCGTGTCGCAGGCCGTGTGCCCACTCTCGATGAATCGTCGAGTATAACTCGACGACTTCGCGGCTAAGTGTCGACACGCGCTTGACACGCCCTGGGACACGCCCGTGTCCCAGGCCGTGTGCCTTCAGCCAGAAACAAAAACTGGCCCAAAACGTCCCACTTTGCTCCTTTGAGTTTCGGGGCGTTACACAATCTATCTAAGTTTGCACTTTGGAAGGCAAGGATTAGATTGTACATGAACTCTATTGATGAAGATATTTTTAATTCTGTTTTGACAGTGTGTCCAAGGCCCCCAGAAAACACAAGTACAAGTGCTGCTCCACCTCCTTCAGGAACAAATGCAGAAATCAAGAAATGGAAAGTGGCAGATGCTAAGGCAATGAATATTTTAGCCCAGACCATGTCTGATGAAATATTCCAAAAAGTAGTTGAATGCAACTCAGCAAAGGACATCTGGGACAAGTTATATGAGATAGTCTCAGGATCTGTTGATGAGAGAAAAGATAGAAGATCTCATCTCATAACCCAGTATGAGAACTTCAAGAAAGGAGAAGCTGAGTCAGTAGCAGATATGTATAATAGACTCAGTCTCATAGTCAATGAGCTGCAAATATTGGATAAAGAGATCGCACTAACTGAACTCAATGACAAGATCCTAATGTGCTTCCCCAGCACTTGGGACTCAAGGATCTGGCCAATCAAGGATGCCAGAAGCCTAAATAAGATCACAACTGAAGCTCTCTTGGGCAAGCTCAAGTCTTATGAGTTGCTCATCAAAAATAAAGAAGAAGAGCAGAAGGCTGGCTCACCAGCTATAAGAAAGGAAAAATCAATAGCTTTCAAATCCATTGAAGATCAGCCTGAAGACAAGGTCACAGGCAATGAAGAGCTGCTAAGCCTACTGGCCAGAAGATTCTACAAAATGGCCAGGAAGGATTTCAGGAAAAGATCATACAGAGGACATGACAAGCCAAGGTATGACAAATCAAATAACAAAGAGATTATTTATTTTGGATGCAGGAAACCAGGCCACATTGTGCCTGACTGTCCAGAAAGTAAAAACAAGGACAAGAAGGACAGGAAAGAAAGGAGAAAAGAAAAGGACTTCAAGAAAAATAGCAATGACAAACCCTCCTCCAGCAAGAACAAAAATACAAGGAATGGGTTTGTTGTTGAAACTTGGAGTGAGATAGAAGAAGAATCTGAACCTTCATCCAGTTCTAGTGATGATGAAGATGATGTTGATGAAAAAGAATTCTGCATGATGGCTATCAATGCCTCACAACAAAATTCTGATGCAGAAGAGTCAGAGTCAGAATCAGAGACTCAATCTAAAGAGGACCAGGTAATAAATTCTTTTGATTTTAATTCTGAGGACTTCAAGTGTGAGTTTAAGGCACTGTGTTTAGATTTATTAAAGTCTGAGAAGGAAATCATTTCTCTCAGAAATCAACTATCTGAACACAACACCTTAAAATCAGAAAATCTCAAACTCTCTGAGGAGTTGGAATACTATAGAGAGCAGATAGCTTCACTGAAAAGTGAACTATCAGAGGCCAAAAAGTTTGAAGAATCCCTTAATGGGAGAAGTATCAAACTAATGGACATCACAAGCACAGTGAACTCAAGATTCAATAGTACACTGGGCTTGGGTGACTCATCTAGCCAACCCGTAGTATTAACAACCCCAATCAAATTTATCTCTGATAAAGGTAAGGGAGTTGTGGAGGTAGCTAGGAAGAATTCTGACTTACCTAAGAAAACAAGAAATCAACAGAAATCATCAAACAGAGCTCGACGATCGTCGAATAAAGATCAATGATCTCAGGCTAAATCGTCGAACTCAGGTCGACGATCTCTGAACCCTGAACTCTGGCATGATCGATCTTCGAACGGAGCTCGACGATCTGACCCAAGATCGTCGAACTCAGCTCAACGATCGTCGAGCAGAGATCAGAGTTTTGAAAAATTTTCCAATGGTAAATCAAATTTCAAACCTAGGGGTCCTACATCCCAAAGATTTAACCCTTATACTGAATGGATAATACCTCCAAGGAGATATCATCCTGAAGGTTATAAGAGTCAACCTGGGATGTCTTTTATTTCTGAATTTAAAGGTTATCAACCTAGGCCCAAGGTAAACTGGGTCAAAAACAAATAAATTATTTTATGTGCAGGTATGACCTCTCCAACATCAAACCAGCAATGGTATCTGGATAGTGGGTGCTCAAAGCACATGACAGGAAACAAGGACAATTTCACATCCTTCAAAGCCAAGCTTGGACCAAAAGTAATATTTGGTGATTCAAACTTTGTACTAACAAAAGGATATGGTGCAGTCCAGATTGGCTCAGTCACTTTCAAGAAAGTAGCCTATGTGGAAGGACTGAAGCACAAATTAATTAGTATCAGTCAACTGTGTTATGAAGGCCATCAAGTGACTTTCAGCAAATCCTCATGCAAGATCAAATCAGAGGACAATACAACTGTGTTGACAGGTAAAACGAAAGGTAACATCTATCTTGTGGATTTTCTTTCAACTAAGGTAGATATATGCTTTTTAATTCCATTTGTAGACCTAATGAACTATGGCATAAAAGATTAGGACATATTGTTGGGTACATTAGAAAATATGTACCTGATTTGAAGAAGCCTCACCCTACTCAATGATATACATCAAGGTGTATTTGATGTGTTTTGAGTTTATGTGTGCAGGTTAAGTAATTGCAGGGAAAGCATAAAAGATTCTAAGTCCATGTGTCGACACCTAGAAGAAAAGTGTCGACACTTAAGAAGGCTTGTGTCGACACAAATAAGATGTGTCGACACTTAGTAAGTTTCAACACAAGAAGATGTGTCGACACAAAGGAGTTGTGTCGACACTTAGCAGAAATCAACTAAGTATTGAAGAAGAAGAAGGACTTGTGTCGACACACATGATCAGTGTCGACACTTTCTGAAGAAGCAGTGTCGAGAAGCAGTTTCTACAACACAAGGAGTTGTGTCAACACCATGAATGCTAGTGTCGACACTTAGTCTACTTGTGTCGACACTTGGTCTATTTGTGTCGACACATTAAAACTATCTATCTCGACACTTTCAGATAGTGACAGAGAATTCAAGAAGTGACTGGATGACTTGACAGCTGCCAATTCAACCGGTCAACTGCTACTGTCAGAGTTGTTAGAAGATTGTTAGCAACTGGATCAGCCGGTCACCATGAAGAAAGCTTATATAAAGGCTTATTCCTTCAACAGAAGGGGATGATTTGCATCAATAAATTGAAGTGATCAGAAGATCTAAGAAGTTGAAGAGAGAGCTCCTTCTAAGAAGACAGCTGTTGAACCAGGCTATGAAGAAAGTTTCAGATTGAGATCTTATTCTTAAGTCAGCAGTGATTGAAGATCATCTGCATAGAGAATCAACCATACTGTGTTCTAATTCAAGAAGCTTTGAAGAAAGCCAAGGGAGGTTGATCTCAGCAAAGTTCTTTCAAGAACTCTTCAAGAAACCATTCAACTCATCTTTCTCAATCAGAGTTGTGGTTATTAATCCTTGTACTCTTTATTTTCTGTAGGATCCTTAGGGATCTGAGTTGTAAGCCTATATCTATAAAGGCTGAGTGGTAGGGCTAGTGTGCCTGAGTGTAGGAGATACATTTCTCTGAGTATAGGCCTTGTTGAAGGCTGAGTGTAGGTATTGTTGAAGGCTGAGTGTAGGTCTTGGTGAAGACTGAGTGGTAGGGCTTTATGCCTGAGTTGTAGGAGTGGGATCACTCTGAGTTGTAGGAACCTATTTGGGGTTCTGAGCTGTAAGATCTGTTGATCTGAGAAGTAGTGGAGAAGTTAGGCCGAATCTAGTACACTACTAGATAGGGGAAGGGGGAAAGTGGATGTACCCAGAGCTTGGGGAACCACTATAAATCCTGTGTGCTCTCTGTGATTGTATACTTGTGTGATTGTTGTGTTATCTGTGCTGTGAATTGCAATTACTGTACTGTATTTCTGCCTTAAAAGTTTAAAAAGATTAAGTGCACCTATTCACCCCCCTCTAGGTGTTTAGGCACTATTTCTTTCAAGTTGTATCAGAGCCAGGTTACTCAAAAAGGACATAACAGTATGAGTAAATATCCTGTTGGCAGATTCAGTGCAATCAAGAATCAAGAAAATGGGTTCAACTGAGAATCACAAAGAGCTAGGATCCATGAAATTGTCAATCTGCAGAAAGGAGATTTTTGGTATTTGAAAAGAAAGGGTTAGACTTTTTATGGAAGCCTCTGACCCAAGAATTTACATTACAGTCAAAGAAGGGTCATATGTGCCAATGAAAGTATCTGTTCTAGATGCCAATCAGAGAACTCCCAAAGACTATTCAGAAATGACCAAGGATGAAATTATTCTGGCCACTATGGACAAAAGGGCCCAGAATATCATCGTAATTACAATTGATGATGACACATTTCAGAATCTGATTCATTGTAAAACATCAAAAGAAATGTGAGACACACTGATAGTCTATATGGAGGGATCAGAAGAGGTAAGACAAGACAGGAAGTCTTTGTTAAACCAAGAGTATGAAAGCTTCAGACAAGGCAGGTCTGATAGCATAACTGAATGCTACAAGAAATTCTATAGGATAGTCAATGAATTGATGTCCTATGGAAGAGAGTTCAGCAATTATGAATTGAATGATAAGTTCTTGAGATCCCTGACAAAGGACTGGGATACCAAGATTTGTGTCATAAGGGAAATGACCAAATTAGCAGATATACCTCCTCCAATATTGTTTGGAAAACTGTTATCTTATGAGATGAAGTTAATGGTAAGGAAGGAGAAAGAGAAGACTACCAAAGTTGAGCACAAAGAAAGAGCTGTGGCTTTCAAGACAGAAGCCACTAGGAAATATAAAAGTAAGTCTCCATCTCCACCTCAAAAAGTTGCTGAGGCTGAGACAGATGAGTCAGAAAGTAAGAATTCTGAAAGCAGTGAGAGTGATGAAGACTTTGCAGCTTTCACTAGATATTTTCAGAAGTTTCTAAAGAAGAAACAGTGGAGGTCTAAGCCATCCACTTCACAGAAGTCATCAAAGAATGAAAGAAGAAAGTCCAAGCCAAGTAAAACTACATCCTCAAAGATAGTTTGCTATTGTTGCAATAGACAAGGACATGTAGTTGCTGATTGTCCAGAAAAGAGGAAAGAGTCAACAGACAAGAAGAAGACTCAGTTCAAGGGCAAAAAAGAAAGATCCTTTATTGCTAAGAAGGGCAAAAGTCTGTCTGATATGTCATCTTCAGAAACTGATTCAGAAGCTGAAGCTTATATTGGACTGTTTGCTGAAGAAGAGGAAGATGAGTTCATACAATTAATGAACTCAATATATGAGCATGAGGACAATCAGTGCCAGGGACTGATGGTCTTATCAGAAGGAGACAAAATCCAGGATCATCCTGGACCAAGTCAGGTACAAAATTATTCTGCTAGTTCAATTTATAGTACTGAGTCAGATTCAGATACATCAGCATCAAGTGATGTTAGTGGATCTGAATCTGAAGGAGACATTCATCAGTTGATTGATGAATATAGAGTATTGCTGCAGGCTTTGAAGAAAAGCAAACTCTTGGCCAAAACTCGGGCTAAGGAGATTGCTAGTCTTAAAGTGGCTGCAACAGATTTTGACAAGTTATTAGATCAGAAATTAAATGAAATAGCCAGACTGAAGAATATTACAGTTATTCAGATGGGAACTATTACATTTAAAAATGATCAAATTAGAAATCTGGAGATTAGTCTTCAGAAGGAGAGAGATATTGTTGCAAGTTTTTCTAAACCAAAATCTATTTTACCTTTGATAGATGAATTTGTACATCAAAAGGGTAAAACTGGATTGGGGTTTACAAAACCTGCCTGGACAATAAAGTCCAAGTCTAAGGGCAAAGCCCCAGTACTCAACAAGGATCCTGCTGTAGTTAAAACAGCTAGGGTTGTAACTAAATAAAGATACAACAGATTTGAGTGCTGGTGTTGTGGCAAGGTAGGCCACTTTGCCATAGATTGTTGGCATAATTCAAATGCCAAAGTGAGTAGCAAACTGTCTGCTAGAAAAGCTACAGGTAGTTTTGTTAAGAGTCAGACTAACTTGCACCAAGGACCCAAGAATTATTTGGGTTCTAAGGTTAAGTAATCTGTTTTGCAGGTGAGTCCAAGTGGCCATGCCCCAATATGGTACTTGGACAGTGGATGTTCCAGGCACATGACTGGAACTAGGGGATTGTTGAAGGACTATACACCAATCAAGGATGGTCCTAAGGTTACCTTTGGTGGTTCTGAAAAAGGAATCATCAAAGGTTTTGGTAACATTTCTAGCAACCTTATTTCAATTACTCGCGTGGCTTGTGTAAAGGGTTTGAAACATAACCTCATTAGCATAAGTCAGCTGAGTGATTTAGGGTATGACATCTCATTTGTCAAGGATGGTTGTCATATCAGTAGGTCAAGTGATCAAAAGATCATTTTGATAGGATATAGGAAGAGAAATGTCTATTGTCTAGACATTATGTGTGAGAACTTTGTTTCTCCTATTTGTCTTGTAGCTGATCAGAAAGTCTCACATTGTGTTAAATGACACAAGAGGCTGGCTCATCTTAACTATAAGATAATTGACCAACTCTTTAGCAAAGAGTTAGTGAGGAATGGTCCTCAGGTTAAGTGTATTAAGGATGGGATATGCTCAGCTTGTCAAAAGGGCAAGCAGACCAGATCCACCTTTAATAGCATTGAGAACAAAGATGTTGTGAGGTGCCTATACCTCTTGCATATGGATCTTGTTGGTCCTATGCCAGTTCACAGCCTAGGTAGGAAGGTCTATACATTTGTGGTAGTTGATGACTACTCAAGGTATTCCTGGGTGTTCTTCCTAAGGCAAAAATCTGAAACACCAAGTATCTTGTATAGTTTTGTCAAACAAATTCAGAATGAGTTAGACAGTATAGTGGTCAAAATCAGAAGTGACCATGGTACTGAATTCCAGTCTGATAGTATGACAAAGCTATGTGAAGAGTTTGGAATATTTCAGGAATTTTCCTCACCAAGAACACCTCAGCAAAATGGTATTACTGAAAGGAAAAATAGAACCTTGATAGAGGCTGGTAGAACCCTATTGAGTGACACATCTCTCCCATAATATTTCTGGGCTGAGGCAGTTAATACTGCATGTCATGTAATCAATAGGGCTACTATCACCAAGAGCCACAAGAAGACCCCCTATGAGATTGTGAAGGCCAGAAAACCAAATCTATCCTATTTTAGGATCTTTAGTTGTAAATGCTATATACTTAACAATGGTAAGTCTTATCTAACTAAGTTTGCTGTCAAATCCCAAGAGGGGATCTTTGTTGGGTACAGCAACAACAGTAAGGCTTATAGGGTCTACAACTTGATTACTCAAGTTGTAGAAGAGTCAGTTCATGTAGTTTTTGATGAAGCTAGACTCATTAACAATGAATTGCCTAGAAGTGTTTGTAGCTCTACAGGTGTAACTGAGAAGATGGATAAGCTTACTATTCTAGAAGGTCCTACTGCAAGTCAGCAAGTGGAAGATAATGGCTGCTGTCCAGGGGGAGTACAAGATACTCCTATTGCTGAAGAAGACCAAGAGGAGCTGCAGAATGAAGAAGCTGAAGGTGTACAACCAGAAGACAGGCTGCCTCCAGCAAATAGGCATTTAAAAGATCATCCAGCCAATCAAATTATTGGAGATCTCAGACAAGGGGTACAAACAAGGAGTAGAAATTTAAGTTCAGTACTCTACTCCAGCTTTCTATCCCAAGTAGAGCCAAAGAAATTTGAAGAAGCCATCCTAGACCCTCATTGGATTGAGGCTATGCAAGAGGAGCTGAACCAGTGCAAAAGATGCAAAGTCTGGGAGCTAGTTCCTAAACCAAAAGACCACAACATTATTGGAACCAAGTGGATCTTTAGGAACAAGTTGGATGAAAATGGAGTAATTATAAAGAACAAAGCTAGACTTGTTGCAAAAGGATATAGGCAGGAAGAAGGTATTGATTTTGATCAAACCTTTGCTCCAGTAGCAAGATTGGAAGCAATAAGGATGTTCCTTGCCTATGCAATATTTCAAGGGTTCAAAGTATACCAAATGGATGTTAAGTCAGCTTTTCTGAATGGAAATCTGAAGGAAGAAGTCTATGTAGAACAGCCATCAGGTTTTGTTGATTTTACTAAACCTAATTTTGTTTATAGACTTAGGAAGGCTTTGTATGGGTTAAAATAAGCCCCTAGGGCTTGGTATAAAACCCTGTCTAGTTTCCTCATTGAGAATAAATTCACAAGTGGGAAAATAGACAAGACTCTATTCCTTAGGGAATCCAGAGGCAAGATTATCTTAGTCCAAATATATGTAGATGACATAATATTTGGGTCTACAGAAAGTAGTCTTTGCAAAAGTTTGCAAAACTAATGCAAGGACAATTTGAAATGAGCAGTATGGGGGAACTTAAGTTCTTCTTGGGTCTCCAAGTTAGACAGAATGAGGATGGTTTATCCATATGCTAGTCTAAGTTTACCCTAGAGTTGATAAGGAAGTATGGTATGTAGTCATCCAGTACCATGAAAACTCCTTTGGGGTCAAGCATGTCTCTAAGCAAAGATGATGCAGGGAAACCTGTAGATGAAACTTTGTATAGAGGGATAGTTGGCTCCCTACTATATTTGACTGCTAGTAGACCAAATATCATGTATGCTACATGTGTCTGTGCTAGGTACCAAGCTTGCCCTAAAGAATCTCATTTGACAGCAGTCAAAAGAATTTTGAGATATCTAAAGTGCACTCCTTATCTAGGCCTTTGGTACCCTAGGAATGGAGATTTTGAACTGACAGGTTATTCAGATGCAGATTTTGCAGGCTGCAAGGAAGATAGAAAGAGTACCACAGGTACCTGTCAATTTTTAGGTGGAAGGCTGGTGTCCTGGAGTAGCAAGAAGCAGACGAGTGTGGCCATCTCCACAGCTGAGTTAGAGTATGTTGCTGCAGGAAGTTGCTGTGCACAACTACTATGGATACAACACCAGCTAGAAGATTATGGTATTCAAGTAAGTATAACACCTTTATTTTGTGATTCTACAAGTGCTATTTCCATTGCAAATAATCCTGTCTCCCATAGTAGGACTAAGCACATAGAAATAAAATACCATTTTCTAAGAGAACATGTAGAAAAAGGAAACATTTCCTTAGAGTATATAAATACAGATAATCAGCTAGCTGATATGTATACTAAGCCCTTAGATGAAACCAAATTCAATAAATTTAAAATTGAATTAGCGATGATAAACTTAGAATAGTTTATAAAATTGGCTAAGTAAAATGGTGTCGACACACAGAGTTGTCTGTGTCGACACATAAAAGTGGTGTCGACATTTCAGAGAAATGGTGTCGACACATCTAAGAAGTCTGTGTCGACACTTCAGAGAATTAGTGTCGACACATGCAGTGTAGGTGTCGACACATCCAAGGTGGTGTCGACACTTAGGATTTACACAGATTTAGTCTAGTAGAGTCTCGACTAAGTGTCGAGATAAGTGGTGTCGACACATATATAAGTGTCGACACATATATTTTGTCGACTATACTTGTGTCGACACATAGTTGTCGAGACATTAGAAGCTGTGTCGACACTTTTCAATAGTGTCGACACAATTTAAGTATTTTGACGCGCCTTTTCACCTTCGATTCTAGAAAGGTATAAATAGGTTTTCGCCATTGTTTGTCGACACGCTCACCAAAGTTTCGAGACCAAACTTGTGTGTCGACATCTCTCTTCTCTAAGTTCAAAATTTCTTCAAACCCTAATGGCGCCCAAGCTAGAAGAGAATATTAATGAAGGATATGAGCTCGTGCGACATGCCTTTGATGACGCGGAAACTGAAATCAAAGGTGTGGTAACCCTAATAGAAGAGACTGGGTTAGAATTTCTTGTATCAGAACCGATCAAGATATGAAAGAAGGAAGTCCTCTAATTTCTGAATGGAGCAACTCTAGATGAATCAGGACTCAAGATTAAGTCCAGAGTTCATGGGGCAAAGGTGAAGGTCTCTCCTAAAAGTCTAAGAAAAGTTCTTCAACTACCAAGGACAAAGGAAGAGGAAGATGTGTCTGCTTCTAAGACAAGGGAGGCACTAACATGGTGTGGACTTAATTCTAACCTGAAGATAGGATCTGTATTCAACAGAAAAGGAATGAACATGCAGGGCAAGTTCTTATCTGAGATAGTGGGCAAGGTAATACTGAGCAAGCCTGGAGGGCATGACAGAATTTCAGCTCATATGTTTAGTCTAATGACAAGGATAATATTCAAACTGAATACTGATTGGTCTGTAGTTATGTTTGATAAGATAAAAGAAAGCATGATGAAACCCAATTTGGGTAGAATTCTAAGTCTTTACCTAGCTGGAAGTATACCAGAAGTAATGAACCAAGCTGCAGGTTCTAAAATAAACCACATGAGGAGAATGGATTTAAGAATTTTCTCTAGGTGGGATAGAGTCTTGACCAAAGAACTACCAACCTCAGAAAAGGTTACACCACAGAAGAAGAAGAAGAAAGCCATAGTGGCTCCTGAATCCTCAAGTAGCTCAGAAGAACATGTAGTGTTTAGTTCTGATAATGAAGAAGATGAAGCTGATAAGAATGCAGCTGAAGTAACTGGAAAGTCTCCAGCAAGACAAGAAGAAGCACAAAGGCAGGGGGAGCTACCCTCAGCTTGCCCAATTCACCTAGATCCACTCCAGGGGGAGCCTCTACAGGTGGATGAGCCAAATCCCTTAGAGAGTGAAAGGGCCACTCAGACAATACTTGAGGTAATAACTGACATTAATCAATTATATTTCCCTATTGAGGATGAAGTTTTGTCTGATTCATTACCTAATGTTCATCAGCAAACACAGATACACCCTCAACCACAAGATGTTGTCATGGTGGACACATCTGTTGCTGATACATTGGTTGATGAGATTAGAGATTCTCCAGCCCATTCTCAACAGGAATTTACATTAGAGGAGTTATTCCCTGATCTTGTCCAGACAGATCTTGAGAAAGATATAGCTGTTGTTGAGGGGGAGAAAGTAAATATTGAGGGGGAGAATATGAAGAATATAGAGGAAACTGCTACACAACAGACTGAGCAGCCAAAGGATGCTGAGGAACCACAAAGGACTGAGAAGGATTCACATCCTAGTCCTAAGGATAGAGTGGACATAGTCAGCACTTCTGCTTCAGAAGATGAAGAGGCTGCTAGAGTCAAGAAGAGGATGTTCCAAGTCTTCAAAAGGAGAAGCCAGAACTATAAGAAAGCCCTACAGACAATTGCTCCACAGCCTGCCCCATCTACTGACTATAGTTCCCTGATGGTGGCACTGCAGATAAAGATGGATGAGCAGAGGAAAGCTATAGAAAAGTATATAGATGAAGGGCAAAAATCCTTGCAATTTGATCTGGCACAAGACATCAAGTCTATCAAATTTGAAATAAATCAAAACAAAAAGGAAATGACTGACTGCTTCCATAAAGGAGGAAATGCAGTAGTCTATTTGGCCACTCACCAAGAAAATATCAAAACTTAGGTGGATGACATGGTAGTGAAGCAAGGCTATGTCCTGGAAAACCAGATCAGGATGAATGATAATCTCACTGCTTCACACAATGCCATTGTAACTGAAATGAACAAGATAAGTACTGCACAGCCTGCAAAAAGTGCAACTGCCAAGCAGATTTTGATAAGAAGTTACAAGAGAGCCTTACTGCTTTTAAAACTGTGCTTGAAGATTCCCAGAAGGCTATTGCTCAACAACTTCAGAAGTTTAAACCTTTCTATAAGGATGGAGTTAACTATCTGAATGCACAGATCAGGTTTCAGAAAGATGATCTGAGGGATCACATAGAAAGGGAAGTCATAAAGGGGGAGAGGGTATTAGTCAAGACAGGCTCTGATCATGCCAAATGGATTTCAAATTCCATTAGAGCCACCCTTGGATATCCACCCTTATGTGATGATGACAATGTTGCAGAGTCTGGAATCAATCCTACATACCTTGGAGGAGAGCAAGCTGAAGTGGCTCAAGTGATATACCCTCCACCAGACTATGACATGATACATCAAGAGATACAGACTATGTATAGTCCTCCTGAGGGTAATCAGAACATTATCATTGAGAAAGCTGTTCAGCCTATGCCATAGGCAATACTAAAAGAACAAGAGGCTTTGTTAAAAGAACAAGAGGCTCAATTGTCTAAGAAAAGATTCAGAGAGCAAGCTGAACTTAGGCCTGATTTTGAACAATGGAGCCCCACTTCCAGGAATATCATTTTGACTGCTTGGAAGACTGCTAAGGACAATGTCATGGATAGAGGCAAGTGGTATTCTGACTTGGAGTGGAGAAAGCATGAGAATAGGCAAGAGGCCATTGTACAGTATAGAAGAAAGGCTGAACTGGGTAAGCTACCTCCTAATGCACAGGAGCCTAGCAAATATTTTCCTAAGCCTTTTCACTATTTTGAAAGGCAGAAGATAAAGGCTGAAGAGTTGAAAAAGAAAGATCTTAAAGGGAAGAAGCATGTTGCTGCTGATGACACTGAAGCCCCAGTTCAAGCATAGATTCAATCTGGAAAGGGGATTGTAATCAAGTAACCTGAGCAGCAATATGATAGCATTTTCTTAAGTTTACAAGTTATAATTTGTAGTAAACTCTATGTAAACTTTTGATTAATGTAAATGTTGGAATTTGTAAGAACAATGTTATATGTTCATCTATTACATTAATTGTTCTGAGCTAATGGTATATACATGTTCTGTTCATGCATGTTTAAGTATTTTCCCTGTCATACATTACTGTTTTACATCATACTGAGAATTTGTTATGTATGGTGTATATCATTGACTAAGGGTTATGACTTCTCCAAATAGGGGGAGATTGTTGGGTACATTGGAAAATATGTACCTGATTTGAAGAAGCCTCACCCTACTCAATGATATACATCAAGGTGTATTTGATGTGTTTTGAGTTTATGTGTGCAGGTTAAGTAATTGCAGGGAAAGCATAAAAGATTCTAAGTCCATGTGTCGACACCTAAAAGAAAAGTGTCGACACTTAAGAAGGCTTCTGTCGACACAAAGAAGATGTGTCGACACTTAGCAAGTTTCAACACAAGAAAATATGTCGACACAAAGGAGTTGTGTCGACACTTAGCAGAAATTAACTAAGTATTGAAGAAGAAGGACTTGTGTCGACACACATGATCAGTGTCGACACTTTCTGAAGAAGCAGTGTCGAGAAGCAGTTTCTACAACACAAGGAGTTATGTCGACACCATGAAGGATAGTGTCGACACTTAGTCTACTTGTGTCGACACTTGGTCTATTTGTGTCGACACATTAAGACTATCTGTCTCGACACTTTCAGACAGTGACAGAGAATTCAAGAAGTGACTGGATGACTTGACAGCTGCCAATTCAACCGGTCAACTGCTACTGTCAGAGTTGTCAGAAGATTGTTAGCAACCGGATCAGCCGGTCACCATGAAGAAAGCTTATATAAAGGCTTATTCCTTCAACAGAAGGGGATGATTTGCATCAATCAATTAAAGTGATCAGAAGATTTAAGAAGTTGGAGAGAGAGAGCTCCTTCTAAGAAGACAGCTGTTGAACCAGGCTGTGAAGAAAGTTTCTGATTGAGATCTGATTCTTAAGTCAGCAGTGATTGAAGATCATCTGCATAGAGAATCAACCCTACTGTGTTCTAATTCAAGAAGCTTTGAAGAAAGCCAAGGGAGGTTGATCTCAGCAAAGTTCTTTCAAGAACTCTTCAAGAAACCAGTCAACTCATCTTTCTCAATCAGAGTTGTGGTTATTAATCCTTGTACTCTTTATTTTCTGTAGGATCCTTAGGGATTTGAGTTATAAGCCTATATCTATAAAAGCTGAGTGGTAGGGCTAGTGTGCCTGAGTGTAGGAGATACATTTCTCTGAGTGTAGGCCTTGTTGAAGGCTGAGTGTAGGCCTTGTTGAAGGCTGAGTGTAGGTCTTGGTGAAGACTGAGTGGTAGGGCTTTGTGCCTGAGTTGTAGGAGTGGGATCACTCTGAGTTGTAGGAACCTATTTGGGGTTCTGAGCTGTAAGATCTGTGGATCTGAGAAGTAGTGGATAAGTTAGGCCGAATCTAGTACACTACTAGATAGGCGGAGGGGGAAAGTGGATGTACCCAGACCTTGGGGAACCACAATAAATCCTGTGTGCTCTTTGTGATTGTATACTTGTGTGATTGCTGTGTTATCTGTGTTGTGAATTGCAATTACTGTACTGTATTTCTGCCTTAAAAGTTTTAAAAGATTAAGTGCACCTATTCACCCCCCTATAGGTGTTTAGGCACTATTTCTTTCACATATAAACCTTAGAACCATTACTATGATATCCAAGGACAAACTTGTTAGAGGACTACCTTCTGGCCCCTACAAGAAGGAAGGACTTTGCAGGGCTTGTCAATTAGGCAAGCAAACCAAAAATAGTTTTAACTCACTCAATAAGAGTGATTCACCTAGGATTTTGTATCTGTTACACATGGATCTCTTTGGACTCATTACAGTACAAAGCTTAGGAGGGAAATCTTTTACTTTAGTAGTTGTAGATGACTTCTCTAGATTCACATGGGTGTTCTTTCTGAGGAAGAAGTCTGATAACTTTAAGTGTTTGACAGAGTTTCTCAAATGCATACAGAGTGAGTTCAATACTCACATTCCCCTGATCAAAAGTGATCATGGGACAGAGTTTGATTCTCTTCTTATGCAAGAGTTCTATCAGAGTGAAGGGATCAGACACACTTTCTCAGCTCCTAGAACTCCTCAACAAAATGGGGTAGCTGAAAGGAAAAAAAATAGAACCCTTATTGAATCTGCTACTACATTGTTGTCAGATGCTCACCTTCCTCTATCCTTTTGGGTAGAGGCAGTGAACACCTCCAACTATGTGTTAAATAGAAGTTTAATACACAAGCTGAAGGGCAAGACTCCCTATGAATTACTCAAAGAGAAGAAACCTATAGTAGATTACTTCAAAATCTTTGGTTGTATGTGTTACATTCATAATAATGACAAGAAATACTTAGTAAAATTTCATGCTAAAGCTGATGAAGGAGTGTTTTTGGGATACTCCATGATCAGTAAAGCTTATAGGGTATATAATAAATCTACTCTCAAAATTGAAGAATCTGTTCATATATCTTTTGATGAATCTAACATGTCTTTCAAGGAGAAGAATACTTCTACCATAGAACCTTTGCAGGTACACTCTCTAGCTGAAGACTTGGACAGGTTACAAATTATTCAAAAAGATGAAAGCAGTGAAGATGAAGAAGTCATTCAACATCTTGAAGAGAATCTTCTTGAAGAGCCAGTTGTTGTACCACAAGAGGAAACGACAACACAAGTTGGTGAACAATCAACACCCCCTGTTGATTTAGCAACATTAAGAGACCATCCAATCTCCCAAGTAATTGGAGACATCTCAGCTGGTGTGCAAACCAGAAATCAGGTCAACCAAAACCTGATGCACACTTGCTTTTTTTCTCAAATTGAACCTCAATCCATTCAAGATGCTGAGCAAGATCCACACTGGATCATTGCAATGCAAGAGGAGTTGCATCAATTTGAAAGGAACAAAGTTTGAGAACTAGTGCCAAGGCCAAAGGATCACTCCATTGTTTTAACAAAATGGGTGTTCAGAAATAAATTGGATGATCAAGGAGTTATTGTAAGGAACAAGGCAAGGCTAGTTGCTCAAGGATACTCTCAAGAAGAAGGGATATAATATGACCAGACCTTTGCACCAGTTGCAAGGTTAGAGGCCATAAGAATCTTCTTAGCATATGCCGCACACAAAGGATTCAAAGTTTACCAAATGGATGTAAAGAGTGCTTTTCTTAATGGAGATATCAAAGAAGAAGTCTATGTCAGATAACCCCCAGGTTTTATCTCTTCAACTCATCCTGATTATATTTTCAAATTGCATAAAGCATTATATGGTCTAAAGCAAGCTCCTAGAGCATGGTATGAGACCCTAGCATGCTTTCTTCTGAAAAATGATTTTATATGGGGTAGAGTAGACCAAACTCTTTTTATTAGAACTCATAAGTCTCATACCCTACTAGTACAAATCTATGTAGATGATATTATCTTTGGTTCTACTGATTCAAATTTGTGCAAAAGGTTTTCTAATCTAATGCATTCTAAATTTGAAATGAGTAGCATGGGTGAGCTATCCTTCTTTCTAGGATTGCAAGTCAAACAACATGCTGAAGGTATATTTATTTCTCAAACCAATTATGCAAAAGAATTGGTTAAGAAATTTGGTATGTCTGAAGCATCATGTATGAAAACACCTATGCCTACCAATGCTGTATTAGTTGCTGATGAAAATGGGAAACCTGTTGATCAGACAACATATAGGGCAATGATTGGCTCTTTACTGTACCTTACAGCTAGTAGACCTGACATAATGTTTGTTACATGCATATGTGCTAGATTCCAAGTGAGCCCTAGAGAGTCACACTTAACCTTAGTAAAAATGATTCTTAGGTATGTGAAAAGTTGTCCAAATCTAGGTCTCTGGTATCCAAAAGACTCAGCATTTGACTTAACTGGATTTTCAGATACTGATTATGCTGGATGTAGAATAGACAGGAAAAGCACTAGTGGAACTTGTCAGTTTCTTGGTGACAGACTTGTCTCCTGGTTTTGCAAGAAACAAACATCTGTGTCAAATTCAACTGCTAAAGCTGAATATATGGCTGCAGGTAGTTGTTGTTCACAAATCTTGTTGATTCAAAACCAACTTCTAGACTATGGCTACAACTTAGAAAAGTCTAAAATATTTTGTGATAATACTAGTGCTATTTCTATAACACAAAATCCAGTCCTCCATAGTAGGACAAAATATATAGAAATTAGGCATCACTTTCTAAGGGATAATGTTGAGAAAAACAAAATTGAACTTCAATATATCCCAACTGATTTGCAAAGGGGAGATATTTTCACCAAACCTTTGGATGAAAAGAAACATACATTCTTCCTTAATCAGTTAGGAATGTTAGATGGAGGAAGTTTAAAATAAGATCCAAGATTTTAAAAATCTAAAAATGACCAAGACTAGGCAAATCAAAATGTTTTTTCGAGTGTATAGAGTAAGTTTCTGGTCTCTGAACTGCGCTCGACGATTTTCCCCAAGATCGTCGAACGGAGATCGACGACTTCCGAAATCGTCGACCAGAGTTTAGCACTTCTCAGATAGTGCTAAGCTATCTTTCTTCAGGTCAGCGATCGTCGAACGGAGCTCGACGCTCTCCAATATCGTCGAATGGAGATCGACGATGTTGCAGACCTTTCAGATTTCTTTAGGAGCCCCGATCGTCGAACGAAGTTCAACGATCTTTCCTTATCTGCGTCGAACCCTAATATAAAACTCATTTTTCGGCTGTCATTCTGCCTTTGCGCTTTCATACTCTCTGCAGAATTTCTCTTTCCCTCCAAACATTTCTGCACTTGCTCTTTTGTTTGTTCATTTTTGCAAGAATCAATGTCACTTTCAGTCGCAATCTTGGCAGCCATGAAATTTGATGCTGGCTTTGATATAGACATGGACTCTTTTGATAACAACGATCAAATATTCAAGGACATTCTGGAACTTTTCAAGGAACAACAATTAGTTACCATAATGACTATAAGGATCAAATTGGCCGCAGATGAAATAAAGGAATGGGTGTATACTGCCCACAATCTGGATCAGAACACAGTGGTCGGAACCATCTCAGGAACTCAGGTACCTTTAACACCTGCTGCTTTGACAGAGGTATTTCAATTGAATTCTGGAGAAGATTCTGTTGAGCTTTCTGGAGAAGAATTCTCAATTATGCTTGAGAGGATGGGTCATTCAGCAGCTAACCCTAACAAATTACTTAAGAAGAATCTGTCAGTTGAGTACAAATTTCTTGCTGATGTAGTTGGAAAAGTGTAGTTGGCAAAACACTCTGCTCATGATACCATCTCTAGGTATCAGCTATGTTTGATGGGTGCCTTGGTGGACAAGAAGCAGTTGAACTGGGGAGAAGTGTTCTTTAACTTGATCAAGAAGAAAATTAACAAGAAGTTTGTTAATTTTGGGAGGATTTTAGGGCTGTTTCTTCACAATAGATGCCCTACACTGCTTGTTTCCAGTGGGATGCACATCAATGCCTCCAAGATGCTTCCTTGTGCCCTATTTGGGAAATGGGACAGGCAGATTGTAAAGCCCAGCAGAGCCTCTGCAATCTCTTCTTCAGGCGCAAGGACTATTTCAGTGTCTTCCCCTCAGGTTTCTTCCCCTGCAGAAGATTTGTCTGCCTCATCATCTCCTCCTTCTCCACCTATTGTTTCATCAACAACAATCACATCCACTATCACAATTTCATCCCCCATTTTCATCCCATATCCAACTTCAATCCCTTCTCCAACTCCAACATCAACTGAAGAACTCTTCCATCCACTACATCACTACCCACACATGGATATTGATTCATCATCTCATATTCCATCATTCACTCTCCTAGATGATTCCTATATGGATGATTCTCCTTCATCCCCTCTTAAACCACCATCATCCTCCACTTCTTATCAACAACTACTTCAGGACATCATTGCTCAACCATCTTTCACACCATCCATCTCCACTCCATTATCTTTCATCTCCACAATTCCAATATCTCAACCATCACTTCCACCATCCACAGTTTCTACAACAACATCTCCTACTGCTCCAACATCCATCCCTACCTCTACTCAAGTCCCTCTTGAGCAAGTAGACCTTCCAACTATTGCAGATAAGCTATATGAGCTGATAGCTCCAAGGCTATCACTCCTGCTTTAGACCTCATTGGCTCCACTTCTGAAAACTGTCCAGGAGTTGTCTGCCAGGCTATCCTCTATTCTTCCTCCTCAGGCAATCCCTTCTACTGGGTGCCTTGATACAGTTATCACTGAATCTAGGCAGGGGGAGATGCCTTATGAAGCTGAGGATTTCCTGCTGCAGTAACTCCAGTTCAAGCTCTAGTTGTAGTCATTACAGTGGACCTCAGGTCATTGCTGTCAGTCTTTGATTCTGTATACTTCAGCTGCCTTCCAGACCAGCATACTGAAGACCTTACTAAGGCCATTGTGCCTATTTCTTGCTGTGAGCCCAGCATTTTAGCCTCTTTTATAGATTCTGTCCAGGCTGTGGACAATACTAAAATTGCTGCTGCTGCTGTTGATGTTTCAGTTAGTTTTGATATTGCTGTTTCAGTGTCTGAGGATGTGCATATGACAGAGGCAATTGTTTCTGAGCCTGTTGTTTTTATCTCTGAATTTGTTGTTCCAGTTACGTCTGAGCTTGCTGTTTCTGTTTTTGAAGTTGTTTTTCCAGTTTCATCTGTTACAACTGCTTCTATTACTGCTGCTGTTGATCCTGTTATTGTTTCTGCTGTTTCTTCTGCTCAGTCTCAACAACAGAAAGAATATATCAAAAGGATTGATATATTGTATGATAATCCACAAAGTTCAGACAGTGATCAGTTTAGGACTGACTCTGATGATTCCTCTGCAACAATTGCAAGGAAAAGGAAAGCAAGAAGCAAGGCCATGAAGAGAGTTCTCCCAGAAAATGTTAAAGATACAAATGATATTCCATATTATATATTGCATGATTGCCAGATTACAGAACCATTGATGCAGTACTCCAAAAATCAGCTGAAAGCCATGAAAAAGAAAAGGAAGTATGACAAAGGATCATCTCATTTCAATCCTCCTCCTCCTCCTCCTTCACCTGATGCAGGTACAGGTGGAAGTTCTGCTTTCCAATCTACTGCTAGAAGTCAAAGTTCATATCAATTTCAAGGAAGATCTCAGCAAAGAGGAAATCAGTCTAGAGGTTACCAGTCCAGAAGAGGACAGTACAAGGGTAATCAAAGAGGACTCAGAGTGTATTCCAGGCAACATCCTTATCAGAGGGAAGGAAAAGGCCCTACAGATTCCACTTCTGGTCCTTTCTCTTATAAGCTTAAAGATCTTGTCTCTTCCAGAGCTCCTGTTGATGTGTCAACAAATAGATATGAACCTCCAGTCCCTTTTGAAGATCTTGAAAATAATCCAACTTCATGGACTGCTAGAATGAAAGAGTTGGCTGCATTAGATCAAATCAAAAAGGCTAGAGAACAAGGAAGAGACACATCTCAATTCACCACTCTATCAGAACAGAGAAAGAAAGAACTTGAGAGATATTCTTCAAGCAAATTCTTTGACTCAGAAAGTTATATGAAGCTGCACCCAGAAGCTATAGTCCCCAGACCAAAACATCAAACTTCTCTAGGTGTAGCTGATGACAGAAGATCCAAGAAAGAAGCTCTCAATCCTAACAGAGAAATAGTTCTCACAAAGAGCAAAGAAAAAGAATGATCTTGTAAGCTGACAGTAATACCTATTTCTGACTATCTGTGATTATATCTGTGTTTCTGCAATGCTTTTTTGGTTATATTTCTGCACTGAATTTTTTTTCCAATATCATGTAAATAGTAATCCTAACCCAAATAGGGGGAGATTGTTGGAACACCCGATTACTGATTTGGGCAAGGATCACTATGTCCTTTAGGAAATTTGTTTTGACCTCGTTGTATAGATCTAACGGTCAATTAGTTTGAGTCTAAGGGTTAGTATTTAGGTTTGGAAGCTGCCCTCAAGACCCTCAAGACCAGATAGAAACACCCTATTACTGAAGTTCAGGAGACTAAGTCATTTCGTCGAGCTCAGGTCGACGAATCGTCGAACTCCATTCGACGATCTCTGAGCTCACTTTGACGAATCGTCGAACTCCATTCGACGATCTCTGAGCTCAACTTCAACGAGTCGTCAAACTCTGTTCGACGATCTTCGAGCTCAGATCGACGTTCCTGTCTCTAGTTTGTTTCCATATCTCTGAGCTCAGTTCGACGATAGTTGAGCTCAGATCGACGCTTTCTGCTTCAGTCTAAGTCCAGTCGCTGAGCTCAGTTCAATGATAGTGGAGCTCAGGTCGATGTTTTTCTGGAGAGATCGACGTTTTTTAAGATTCAAATTCAGACAGTTATGGAATTATTCCCAGCATTTATTTCAAGGATCTTGTAGCCATTTCAATTAATCTTGAGCAAGTTTCAAGGGAATTTTAAAGGAATGTTTTATTGGACTTTCCTCCAGAAGACAAAAGGAATAAAAGATGATTTTCATTCTGCTGGTTAAGAACACAACACACAACAACAAGGAGAGAAAATAGTTGCAGATATTTACAGTCATAGATTTTATACAGGAACACACATCACTGAAGGAGATCAATATACTGAAATTTCTAGATCCCTCCTGATTCTAGTGTTCAAAGGCCATTGTCATTCAAGACTCCAAACACCACACATTTCAGCTGCTGCTGGAATCACCTTTTACTGGAGATCAAATTTTCTGAAGGCCTATCACCCTACTGCAAAGCTTCACTTCCTGAGCAGCTCAAGATCTTAGGGGGAGCTTTGACAACATCCACTATCTTCTCTCTGATTGTTGACAGAGAAGATCATCTCACCTCTCTCTCTCTCTACTGTAAAGGGTTTATCAAACTCCCTTCAAAAGTTTGTGTTGGTTTCTGAGACCTTATCAAAACTCAGTGGTGGCATGACACCTGATCAAAAAATCTAGTTTGGTTTTTGAGCACCTTATCAAAAGCTCATTAGTGCCCATGACACCTGATCAACTCATCCTGCAGTGGATTCCTACCTAGGGTGGTAGAAGAGTGGATGTACCCAGATTGGTTGGGGAACCACTATAGCTCCTTGTGTCATCTGGTTGCTTATTTTCTTTTATTTTCTGGCTTTTGTAATTAGATAGTTGCTGTGTTTGCTTTATTTCATTCGCTTCCCTGTTCACTTAGGAATACAACAAGAGTTGTATAAAGTTTTTAGTAAGCACCATACTCTATTACCCCCCCCCCCTTTAGAGTATATCAGATATAACCTGCACTTTCACCGCGCAGGGGCGGCGGCACGGCGACCCGGTCGTTGCCGCGTGTAAAAATTGGAACCGCCAAAATTGCTCAATCTGAATGGAAACGCAGCAAACAATGCAGAAAATCGGGCGTCGGGGATCTTGACTTAAATAAAACGTGCCGGAGTATTCAAACGTGTGCGACAATACCAGCACTAGAGCAGCGGATACCATCAGAACTCCGCAGTTAAGCGTGCTTGTGCGAGTGTTGTACTGGGATGGGTGACCTCCTAGGAAGTCCTCGTGTTGCACCCATTTTTTGCCGCCCGACTGCAAGAACGACGATTTTTGCCTCCGGCGAGCGCACTCTCTTAACTAAGGTGGGCCCGTGGGTACCGCCCACGCGGACTGATGCGTGTAAATCGGCAAGCGCACCGGTCGCACAAGTAATAAAGTTTTGGGAATAAATCCCCGAGTGTCGGTCTCTTGAGGAATGCAATTAGCGTAGAATGGCAACAGTACCCAGAATATCGTTATGAGAGTTATAAATAGAACAAAAAGGAAATAGAGGACTTGAGAGAATGTGGATGTTTGATCTACTGAACTAGTAAAAGCTATGCGGGTCGAAGGCACCGTTTCGCAAGGTGGAGTGGGTTTGTCGGCCGCGATGCCGAACTTCAGTTGGGCGAGTGGAAGGGAAGCTAATGGATTGCAGTGTTCTTGTGTGGAGTGCAATCGGATAAGACACGGGAATGGAGTGGATGTGGGGTGAGCGAGGCATATTCACAGACAATACTCACAAGCAGAAGAAAATACTAACATTCCATTAGCTATAAAATAAACTTGATGTTCATGGATGGAAATGTTCATTACACTGCTCAAAACATTCATACCACAGAGGAAGGGGAAGAGGAGTAAACCAAAAGAGATTGAATATCCACCGCGGGTCGTGGCCGGAGTAGCGAGTTGTCAATCCGCTTCCGGGCTCAGTCCAAGGAGGCTTCCGGTACCAACGAGTTGTCACCTCGAAGGCCTTTAGGTCCGTTCTCTAGGTTATCTACTTCACCAACTCCGCAGGAAAGCTTGGAGTTGAAGTCATCAATGGCCGAGGGCTTCGCCGGAGAGTTGAAAAGCTTCGGAGTAGTTGGAAATGGCTTCCCGACGAAGGTGGAGGTGATGGAGCAGCTGGAGAAGTGAAATGGCGATTCCCGCGCACTCTGCGATCGCAGCAAATGACAGGCGTTGACCTAAAACGCGGAGCAGGGCCTTAAATACGGAGGCAGCAGAAGCAGTGCGCACGATCAGTGGCGCACGACCAGTGGTCGTGCGAACTGTAGGTCGATGATCGTGCGGCTTTTCCAAATAAACCTGCAACCTGGACAAGAAGCATCAGCATATATGCACACGAGCAGTGGCGCACGACAAGTGGTCATGCGCACTACGGCCAGTGCTCGTGCGATTACCGAGACAGTATTATGAAAAAGGGGGTGTAATGCGCACGATCAGGGCGCATGACCAGTGGTCGTGCGCAGTAAGTCCAGTGGTCGTGCACAGTATTCCTGCATCGTTGGAGTCTCCCGAGCAGTTCCGGAGCACGCACACGACCACTGTACCAGCAGAAGGGGCAGATAGGCCACCAGAACGTGCACACCACATCCCCGAGATAGGGCTAAAGAATAACAACAAAATAGAAACACAGAAAGCACATAGAAGCGGGCCTACAATGCACTTAATCGTGAATAGGTACATAAGCACAAATAAGCAATAAAGGCTCTCAAGTGTAGTGCTAAGACGATAAAACTAGCCCAGATGAGTCCAAAAATCAGTATAAAATGTGGACTCATCACACCCCAGACTTAACCATTTGCACGTCCCAAGCAAATTATTACTCCGTGGACTAGAAGATAGTTAACTGGCTCAGAAATTTCAAAAAGAAGTAAGACGAGAAATCAAATATATCATGGGTATAGAAGATATAATAGAAAAACTTTTTAATTATACAATGTAGTTTAAACTATTCGACAAACGTAAAGAAATATTGTAATTGCTCAAAATTAGAATTCTGGAGAATCTTGCGATCATGTGGAGGAAGAAAGTAGGCAGGCCACTAAGGTGAGCATTGCCAAAGTTCGGGACTCAGGATCACCTCCAAATGAATCCACCAATGTCGGGGACCATACGCTTGCACGTTCACACTCTCTCCACGGTGCGGGTTAGATGCAAGCGTGAATCAGTAGGACTTGTAGGAGGAAATGGGGCTTAGGAGACGGCTTGGTAGTCAAAGATAAACATGAAGGCTTTATGCAACCAAAGCGAGCAAAAATAACCCAAACCAAAACAGCCACTTAGAAATGAATGGGGCACACGCCCCCAGACTTATCTTGAAGTCCGGGTGTGAATACGGCTGAACCCGACCAAAATCAATAAAGAGGATGGGGGTCGAAATCTCAAAGCAATACTTTCATATTTTTCTCTCTTTTGCGCGAATCAGCTTTTTATTTTCGTAAATTTTGTTTTCTTTTCTGCGCTAGCAATCCCCAAACGGAGCAATCACAACGTGAATAAATTCAACACCCCCAAAAACAATGTCCACTTATCACAACCCCGACAAAACAGTAAATACAAATCAGCTCAAGCATTTGATTGTGATGGTGGGTATAGCTTCAGGCCTTGGTGAAAGTGAGTGGAGCTGGATCTAAGGAAGGGTAGGCACAAATTTGGCATGCAACGGTTAATAGGTAGTAACGGCTAAACAAGGCTCAAACTAGCCAAAATGAAGGCCTACGTCTTGCTCACGCTTGACTAACCGTGCACCAATGCTTCGAGAGTAGCTTAGGGCAAGTTCTTAGCCACCGAGAAAGATGATCCTTCCTCCCGACTCGAGCAATATGAGTCTAGTGGCGGCTACACACATTCCTACACTATCGTTCGATTATCCCAGATTCAGATTTTGAGCAGTACAAACAATATTTACGTGTGTAGAAAAAATTAAATCTACGAGCATAAAGAAAAATTAATTCTATCCTAACTCTACGCGAACCATGAGTATTCGATTAGGAGTACTGCATGAGTTTCGAACTACTCAATCCTGAAATACTAAGCCAGTACCACTATTTTAAAGTTTACACAAAAGCAAAAATTTGATTAGGGTTGTGCGCGTGGGTAAGAGCGCACTCGTGTGGGTGATTCAGTGTGTGCAACATAAAGCAAGAAATAAGTAAACAAGAAACTGGAATGCAACAGAAAGTGTGGTGTAGTGACCACAGGCATGCTCTCCCCCCAGACTTAAAGTCAACAACTAGTAAAAATCAGCAAGTCATATTTGATAAACAGCTAGGGTAGGAAGTACCTATGCTCAAAATTGAGCATACCAGTCGTGCAATGAGATGTCCAAGTGTGGCCAAGTTGTCGCGCCTCAAATATTCCTGCACCTACGATTAAAGGATGCCAGCCAAACAAAATATGGAAACAGGAATATATGAATATATAAAAAGAAATCACAACACAGCATGGGACCAAACGGTCCAACTTTGGTTGTCTCCCGAAAGCCCTTTTGTTTACCGTCCTTAAGGTGGACCAAATATCTGTATTAGCAGTTCAAATAGAGAATTCTTGGCAGTAGCAAAAGGAAACAAAATTAAAAGTAGAGCAACCAGTAGTCAACAAGTAGCGAGAAAGAGGGTGGAAAGAGGAATGAGAGTGGTGCAATCAACTATAAGCAGATTTATGGTAAGTCTCTCCGGTGGGATGCGAGAGAACAGCAGAGTGTCTTTTTGCATTCGGGGTAGGCATTGTCCCATTACTGCGAGTGTACTCTTTCTCACGCCGGAAGGCAGCGTAGCGCTCTCCGCGTAAACGCTTGGCCTCTTTCAGTTTCTCCACCGTGGGAGACTTCCAATGGAGGTAGGCTGTGGGGTTTATTGGTGTCGTGGTTTGTGGTGGCCTATCCGGCACCGTGACGGCAACCGGATCTGCCCAAGCTACAGATCGTTTAACAGAATTATACAAATTAGTGTCCAGGGATTTCTCCCGAATAAAACTTAGTTCTCCATGCTCAACAACAGAGTTGGCTGGCAGTAGACAGGCAGTCGTGGCTTTGGTACAATTGTTCCCTTCGTGGACCAGTAGCTCTTGCTTCTCATCGACTTCCTGAGGGAGTCCTTTCTTTGGCGTCTCCTCCAGATGTGCTTCCAATGCGGGGAGACCTGAATCCAGCTTGATATCTGTGACACTCAGAGAATTGTTATTTTGGATGGGAGAAAAATGTATGGATGTGTTATCGAGGGTGGACTCTTCGTTTGGCCAAGTGACACGGCCTTTGGAAAAGTCGAGGGATGCACCACTGGCTGTTAGGAATGGGACTCCTAATATAGGAATGGAGTTATTGTCCTGTGGTCCCAAAACCTGAAAGTCAGTGGTGATACTTGTGCCGTTAACCTCGATTTCAACGTCCCGAACACCGCCCTCAGTGTCAACCAGATTGCCATTAGCTAAGATAAGCGATTTCCGATTTTCAATGTCAACTTGTAACTGCATCTTTGCAACATCTTGCAAAGTGAGTATGTTGCTGGACGCCCCGGAATTGCATAATGCTGGAGTTTCGATGTTATTGATTTTACAATTAATGACAAGTTCGTTGCGGTTTCCCGAAATGTCCTCCCCAAGGCGCTTTCATTGTTTATGGGAGTTCTTTTCAGTGTTGCTCGGTAAGGTGCCTTGAGTGCGCTCGGAAACCACTTGAGCCAATTGGCCCAATTGTGCCTCCAGTTTGCGCATCGAGGCGGCCTGATTTGTCATGTTGGTTTGGAAAATCTCAACGAACTTCTCGAACATCTCTTCAAAAGAATTTTTCTTAATGATGGGGGGCCCTTGGGAATAATTCGGTTGAGGCGGCCGCGGTTGGCTACCGGAAGCATACGCATCGTTTTGATGCTGCCCCGGTTGCCATCTTTGGCCAGATGCGTTAGGATTCCAAGAAAAGTTGGGGTGATTTCTCACCCCTGGGTTGTAAGTATTCTCGTAAGGCACTCCCCTGTTTTGATTGGCAACAAAATTAACGGATTCATTCAAAAACAAAGATTCGTCTTGTACCTCAACTCCTAAGCATTCGAAGCTGTGATGATCGGTGATTCCGCACCCTTGACATGATATTGACATCACTGGGGCGGCAGGAGCAGGCTTGGGGATATCCAAGGCAAACACTCCACTGGGGCTTCATGGGATGTTTCTTCCAGCGGTCCAGTAAGCACTGTGGGTTGCGGTGTCTTGTAAGACTTTTAGAGCATCATCTGGAGCAAGATTCATGATGGTTCCTCCGGAGGCAACATCGATCATGGCTCGGTGGTGGGGATCAATAGCAAAGTAGAAACTTTCGACGAGATTCCACGTTTGGAATCCATGATTAGGGCACTTCCTCAGCAGCTCGTTAAAACGCTCCCAAACTTCGGCTAAACTTTCTTGATCGGCTTGCCGGACGTTGGTTATTGCGCGCCTCATGCTCACGATCCGATCCACCGGATGGAACTTAGCTAGGAATTTTGTGGTCAAAGCCTCCCAGGTGGGGGCTGTTACAGGTGGGAGGGAGTGAAGCCATGTCTTGGCTTTGTCCCTTAATGAAAAAGGGAAGAGGCGGAGCTTGACTGTTTCGTCTGGGATTCCAGCGTAGCGGAACGTGGCGCAGATTTCGGAGAATTCTGTAAGGTGAAGATGGGTGTCTTCAGTGGCCATTCCGGAGAACTGAGCATTGTTAAGAATGATATTCAGAATAGCTGGTTTAATCTCGAACTGTGGATTGGTGATAGCAGGTCCGAAACCGGGGTATATGCTCCCGACAGTAGGTGTAGTATAATCCCTCATGGTGCGGACCTGGGGAGGATTCACTTCCTTTTCGTCGTCATTTATGTCGACATGAGGTATCCCTCCAACTCGGTTGCCTGCATCAATATTCAGCTGGTCTCCCATTGGGGCAAAAATGATGGCTGCGGCGCGTCTTCTTGCTAGGAGAGTGCGTTCGATCTCTGGGTCGTAGGAGACAAAATCTCTTGTAGCTCGGCCTTGCATTCACTGTGGCAAACACTACACACTAGAAGGAAACAACAGTCAAAACAAAACAATACTAACTCTTATAACAATATTGGAAGTCATCCGAAGTCGCTCTACAGTTGCATTCCCCGGCAACGGCGCCAAAAACTTGATGCGTGTAAATCGGCAAGCGCACCGGTTGCACAAGTAATAAAGTTTTGGGAATAAATCCCCGAGTGTCGGTCTCTTGAGGAATGCAATTAGCTTAGAACGGCAACAGTACCGAGAATATCGTTATGAGAGTTATAAATAGAACAAAAAGGAAATAGAGGACTTGAGAGAATGTGGATGTTTGATCTACTGAACTAGTAAAAGCTATGCGGGTCGAAGGCACCGCTTCGCAAGGTGGAGTGGGTTTGTCGGCCGCGATGCCGAACTTCAGTTGGGCGAGTGGAAGGGAAGTTAATGGATTGCAGTGTTCTTGTGTGGAGTGCAATCAGATAAGACACGGGAATGGAGTGGATGTGGGGTGAGCGAGGCACATTCACAGACAATACTCACAAGCAGAAGAAAATACTAACATTCCATTAGCTATAAAATAAACTTGATGTTCATGGATAGAAATGTTCATTACACTACTCAAAACATTCATACCACAGAGGAAGGGGAAGAGGAGTAAACCAAAAGAGATTGAAGATCCACCGCGGGTCGTGGCCGGAGTAGCGAGTTGTCAATCCGCTTCCGGGCTCAGTCCAAGGAGGCTTCCGGTACCAACGAGCTGTCACCTCGAAGGCCTTTAGGTCCGTTCTCTAGGTTATCTACTTCACCAACTCCGCAGGAAAGCTTGGAGTTGAAGTCATCAATGGCCGAGGGCTTCGCCGGAGAGTTGAAAAGCTTCGGAGTAGTTGGAAATGGCTTCCCAACGAAGGTGGAGGTGATGGAGCAGCTGGAGAAGTGAAATGGCGATTCCCGCGAACTCTCCGATTGCAGCAAATGACAGGCTTTGACCTAAAACGTGGAGCAGGGCCTTAAATACGGAGGCAGCAAAAGCAGTGCGCACGATCATTGGCGCACGACCAGTGGTCGTGCGTACTGTAGGTCGATGATCGTGCGGCTTTTCTAAATAAACCTACAACCTGGACAAGAAGCATCAGTATATATGCGCACGAGCAGTGGCACACGACCAGTGGTCGTGCGCACTACGGCCAGTGCTCGTGCGATTACCGAGACAGGATTATGAAAAAGGGGGTGTAATGCGCACGATCAGGGGCGCACGACCAGTGGTCATGCGCAGTAAGTCTAGTGGTCGTGCGCAGTATTCCTGCATCGTCGGAGTCTCCCGAGCAGTTCTGGAGCACGCACACGACCACTGTACAAGCAGAAGGGGCAGATAGGCCACCAGAACGTGCACACCACATCCCCGAGATAGGGCTAAAGAATAACAACAAAATAGAAACACAGAAAGCACACAGAAGCGGGCCTACAGTGCACTTAATCGTGAAATAGGTACATAAGCACAAATAAGCAATAAAGGCTCTCAAGTGTAGTGCTAAGACGATAAAACTAGCCCAGATGAGTCCAAAAATCAG
Source organism: Platanthera guangdongensis (assembly GCA_039583875.1). Classification (NCBI taxonomy): domain Eukaryota; kingdom Viridiplantae; phylum Streptophyta; class Magnoliopsida; order Asparagales; family Orchidaceae; genus Platanthera; species Platanthera guangdongensis. The sequence goes on along the minus strand of CM077161.1, from coordinate 16,362,660 downwards.
TATAAAATGTGGACTCATCACGGACCCGGTGGAATTTTCCGGATCAACAGAACGGACACGTGGCCTTACCATCCTGCGCAGGCGACAGACAGGAAAACAAAAGAAAGACGTGACTTAGTTTCCAAAAGCAAGGCGCTTCAAACGACCATAACTTTTGATTGGACCGTCTGATTTTCACGCACAATACCATTTCAGAAAGCTCTCAGTGTTGCCCATCCACTGGCGAACCGGGTGAACTCGTTCGAGCCCATTTTGTGCCCACAGATCGCGTATATTCAGCTCTGTTTTGAAGTTGTCGCAGTGTTTTCATTTCTTCAATTTCGTTCTAACGGATATGCCAGCGAAATCTTCCTTCGGTGAAAATTCCCAAGGATATGGTACTGGCCGCGACATAACTGCACGCTCAGGCGGCGAAATCGCCACCGCTTCCCAATTTCGGGGATCCCGGTTGTTGCTGCGCGTAAAACTTGGAGCCGCCAAAATTGCTCAAACTGAATGGAAACGGAGCCCGCAATGCAGAAAAGCACTAGAGCACCGGATCCCATCATAACTCCGCAGTTAAGCGTGCTTGGGCGAGAGTAGTACTGGGATGGGTGACCTCTTGGGAAGTCCTCGTGTTGCACACATTTTTTGCTGCCCGGCTGCAAGAACGACGATTTTTGCCTCCAGCGAACGCGCTCTCTCAACGAAGGCGGGCCCGTGGGTACCGCCCAAGCGGACCCGGCGTAATTTTTGGGATAAACAGAACGGACACGTGGCCTTAACATCCTGCGTAGGCGACGGGCAGGAAAACAAAAGAAAGACGTGACTTAGTTTCCAAACGCAAGATGCTTAAACGGCCATAACTTTTGATCTGACCGTCTTATTTTCACGGACAATACCATTTCGGAAAGCTATCGGTGTTTCCCATCCGCTGGCGAACCGGGTGAACCCGTTCGAGCCCGTTTTGTGCCCTCAGATCGCGTATATTCAACTCCATTTTGAAGTTGTCGCAATGTTTTTATTTCGTCAATTTCGTCCTAACGGATATGCCAGCGAAATCTTCCTTCGGGGAAAACTCCCAAGGATACGGTACCGGCCGCGACATAACTGCGCGCTCAGGCGGCGAAATCACCACCGCTTCCCAATTTCGGGGATACCGCGCAGGTGCGGCGGCGCAGCGACCCGGTCATTGCCGCGCGTAAAAATTGTAGCGGCCAAAATTCCTCAAACCGAATGGAAACGGAGCGCGCAATGCAGAAAATCGGGCGTTGGGGATCTTGGCTTAAATAAAACGTGCCGGAGTATTCCAATGTGTGCGACCATACCAGCACTAGAGCACCGGATCCCAACAGAACTCCGCAGTTAAGCGTGCTTGGGCGAGAGTAGTACTGGGATGGGTGACCTCCTGGGAAGTCCTCGTGTTGCACCCATATTTTGCCGCCCGGCTGCAAGAATGACGATTTTTACCTCCGGCGAGCGCGCTCTCTCAACGAAGGCGGGCCCGAGGGTACCGCCCAAGCGGACCCGGCGGAATTTTCGAGATAAACAAAACGGACACGTGGCCTTAACATCCTGCGCAGGCTACGGGCAGGAAAACAAAAGAAAGACGTGACTTAGATTCCAAAAGCAAGACGCTTAAAACGACCATAACTTTTGATCGGACCGTCTGATTTTCGCGGACAATACCATTTCAGAAAGCTCTCGGTGTTTCCCATCCGCTGGCGAACCGGGTGAACCCGTTCGAGCCCGTTTTGTGACCTCAGATCGCGTATATTCAGCTTCATTTTGAAGTTGTCGCAGTGTTTTCATTTCGTCAATTTCGTCCTAACGGATATGCCAGCGAAATCTTCCTTCGGGGAAAACTCCCAAGGATACGGTACTGGCCGCGACAAAATGCGCGCTCAGGCGGCGAAACTGCCACCGCTTCCCAATTTCGGGGATCCCGAGCAGGGGCGACGGCGCGGCGACCCGGTCGTTGCCACGCGTAAAAATTGGAGCCGCCAAAATTGCTCAATCCGAATGGAAACGGAGCACGCAATGCAGAAAATTGGGCGTCAGGGATCTTGGCTTAAATAAAACGTGCCGGAGTATTCCAACGTGTGCGACAATACCAGCACTAGAGCACCGGATCCCATCAGAACTTTGCAGTTAAGCGTGCTTGGGCGAGAGTAGTACTGGGATGGGTGACCTCCTGGGAAGTCCTCGTGTTGCACCCATTTTTTGCCGCCCGGCTGCAAGAACGGCGATTTTTGCCTCCGGTGAGCGCGCTCTCTCAACGAAGGAGGGCCCGTGGGTACCGCCCACGCGGACCCGACGGAATTTTCCGGATCAACAGAACAGACACGTGACCTTAACATCCTGCGCAGGCGACGGGTAGGAAAACAAAAGAAAGACGTGACTTAGTTTCAAAAACCAAGGCGCTTCAAACGACCATAACTTTTGATCGGACCGTCTGATTTTCGCGCACAATACCATTTCGGAAAGCTCTCGGTGTTGCCCATCCGCTGGCGAACCGGGTGAACCCGTTCGAGCCCATTTTGTGCCCACAGATCGCGTATATTCAGCTCTGTTTTGAAGTTGTCGCAGTGTTTTCATTTCCTCAATTTCGTCCTAACGGATATGCCAGCGAAATCTTCTTTCGGGGAAAACTCACAAGTATAAGGTACTGGCCGCGACATAACAGAGCGCGCAGGCGGCGAAATCGCCACCGCTTCCCAATTTCAGGGATCCCGCGCAGGGGCGGCGGCGTGGCGATCCTATCATTGCCACGCGTAAAAATTGGAGCCGCCAAAATTGCTCAAATCGAATGGAAACGGAGCTCGCAATGCAGAAAATCGGGCGTCGGGGATCTTGGCTTTAATAAAACGTGTCGGGGTATTCCAACGTGTGCGACCATAACAACACCAGAGCATCGGATCCCATCAGAACTCCGCAGTTAAGCGTGCTTGGGTGAGAGCAGTACTCGGATGGGTGACCTCCTGGGAAGTCCTCGTGCTGCACCCATTTTTGGTCGCCCGGCTGCAAGAGCGACGATTTTTGCCTCCGGCGAGCGCGCTCTCTCAACGAAGGCGGGCCCGTAGGTACCGCCCACGCGGACCCGACGGATATTTCGGGATCAACAAAATGGACACGTGGCCTTAACATCCCGCGCACACGACGGGCAGGAAATCAAAATAAAGACGTCACTTAGTTTCCAAAAGCAAAGCGCTTCAAACAACCACAACTTTTGATCGGACCGTCTGATTTTCGCGCACAATACCATTTCGGAAAGCTCTCGGTGTTGCCCATCTACTGGCGAACTGGGTGAACCCGTTCGAGCCCGGTTTGTGCCCTCAGATCGTGTATATTCAGCTCCGTTTTGAAGTTGTTGCAGTGTTTTCATTTCGTCAATTTCGTCCTAACGGATATGCCAGCGAAATTTTCCTTTGGGGTAAACTCCTGTTGAGACTATATTAGCCAGCAGGACACGTGTGTGTGGGACCGCATGTTTGGGCTTTCCCCACCGCGTTCCTGGTCTGGGTGTTGACCCCGGTGGGCCCCCTTGTGTGGCGGAATATCCCCGCGGTCCTGTGGTTTGGGTTAGTCCCACATCGCCTGCAGTAGGCGATCCTTTGTGTTCATGTACCCCCGTCCCCCCTTACCATCACCTCGGGGTTTTGGGAAGATGTGTGGTGACGGGTGGTTTCCACATGGTATCAGAGGACACGGTCATTTCCCTCTGATTCTGTGCGCTCTCTGTTGTTCGCGGCTTGTTTTCCGCATTCTGCGACTTGCTTCGCGACTTGGCTTCTCTCTGTCCGCACGGCTTGTTTCTATCCGCGCGGCTTGTTTCTGTCCGCTGCCCTGTTCGCGCGGCTTGCTTCTTCTTCTCTTCTCCTACTGCTCTTTGTCGCCGCGACCTGTTTCCTTGTCGCCGCGCTCCTTGTTCTTTCCTCCCGCTCCGACTTCCTAGTCGTTGCGGTCTGTCCCTATCCGCGTGTGTTGTCTCTCTACTCGCGGCTTGCTGCTGTGATCTGCCTGACCGTGCGGGTTGTTCCTTTCTCACCCGCATCTTGGTCGCGGTCATCAGCTCTTCTCCTCTCTTCTATTCGCTCGGCCTTTTTAGTCCGCGCGACCTCTTCCCCGCTGTGCCTTTGACCGCCTTCTCACCGCTGCTGTGATCTGCCTGACCGTGCGGGTTATTACTTTCTTACCCGCATCTTGGTCGCGGTCACCTGCTCTTCTCCTCTCTGCTGTTCGCTCGGCCTTTTCAGTCCGCGCGACCTCTTCCCCCTGTGACTTTGCCTGTTTCAAGCCGCTACTGTTCGCGCGGCTTCGTCTGTTTTCTAACCGCTTCAGTTCGCGCGGCTTCTTCTGCTTGCCGGGTTCTATGACTACCTCCGGTCTCACCACTACTCCTGCAGCTCCTTCTCCTCCTCCTCCTTCGGGCAACCTTGGCACTCTGTCCAAGCTTGTTGGCTCCAACTATCCCGATTGGAGTGTTTCTTCACCTTTCTCCTTCGTTCTCAACGCAAGCGTCATCACCTCACCGATGACCCTCCTCCTCGCACCTCTCCTGAGTTTGATGACTGGGATGCGAGTGATGCTCTTGTTCGCACCTGGCTGGCCAACAGCCTTTCTGATGAGTGCCTTCCCGTCATTCGCCATGATGAGACGGTCAAGGCCGCATGGCTTCACCTCGCTGCTCTCTATTCTAAGGGGGGCCAGACGTCCCGCATTTATACTCTCTATGCGGACCTCTTCGCCCGCCCTTCCATGTCCCCAGCTGCGGCTTATCAGCAGGTTCAGGCTCTTGGGGCTGAAATCCTCCAGAATCGCCCCTTCTCCGCGGATTTGGCCGACCAGCACAAACACTTCCAGGAACTCCTGGTTGTTTGTTATCTTCTTCGTCTTCCCGACTCTTATGATATGATCCGCCAGCAGATCTTGGGTGAGGCGGAATCTCCTACTTTGGATGCCACTGCGGCTCGCATTGCCGCCGTTACTTCGCTCCTCCAGCGGCCTCTGTTGGCCTCCCCCCCTTCCCAGGACTCCTTTGCTCACCAAGCTCAGCGGGGGGCCCTAGTGGCCGTGGCTCCTCTGGCGGACGGGGTTCCTCCCGGTTCTTCTGCTCTCACTGTGGTCGTACTGGCCATACTGTTGACCGCTGCTGGCAGAAACATCCTCATCTTCGCCCTTCCGGTGATGCTCCTTCTTCGGCCTCCGCCTCTTCTAGGCCGTCTGCCTCTGTGGCCACGACGTCAGGTAGTGCCCACGTCGTTACCCAAGGTAAATGGCTGATTGACTCCGGTGCCACCAATCATATGACGGGCAACCCTCATTGCTTCTCCCGTCTTGAGACCCATGACCGCTTACCCCCTGTTCGTGTGGCGGATGGTTCCCCGTCTCCGGTTCATGGGACGGGCATGGTTCAACTCACTCCTTCGCTTTGCTTGGAGGATACCCTCTATGTCCCGAAGTTCCCGTGCAATTTGTTATCAGTTACTACTTTATGCCGGCAACTTCAGTGCTCCGTTTTATTCACTCCCACTACTTGTTCTTTTCAGGACCCGAGGACCCAGCGGACGATTGCTACTGGGACTGAGAGCGGCGGCCTCTACTTCCTCGACGATGTTTCAGCTCTTTCTGCCTACTCCTCCTCCACCGATCTCCTTCAGTGGCATCTTCGTCTTGGACATCCTCCTCCTCGGCTCATTCGTCAGCTTCTGCCCCACTTACCTCCCACCAGTTCTCCGCTCAACTGTGATGCGTGTCAGCTTGGCAAACATCATCGCTCCTCCTTCCCACCGAAGCAAGGCCGTGGCTCCTCTCGCATTTTTGATCTTATTCATTCTGATGTATGGGGTCCTGCTCCTACCCTCACAGTTGGTAGGGGCAGTTCCTATTTTGTCACCTTTATCGATGATTTTACTCGATGTACCTGGGTGTATCTATTAAAGGATCGCTCTGAGCTATTTTCTGTTTGGCAATCTTTTTACTTTATGATTAAGACTCAATTTGCTCTTTCTATTAAGGTCTTACGTTCTGATAATGCCAAGGAATATCTGTCTCATGAGTTCTCCGCGTTCTTTCACCAACACGGCCTCATTCATCAAACGACTTGTGTTTACACCTCCCAACAGAATGGGGTGGCGGAGGGTAAAAACCGTCACCTGCTTGATGTTGCGCGTACTCTCATGACGCAGATGCACGTCCCTCGCTCCTACTGGGGCTACGCTGTGCTTCTCGCTTGCTATCTCATCAATCGCATTCCCTCCACGGTCCTCCACGGCCGGACTCCCTTCTCCCTTCTCTACCCCCACCAGGAACCTTTTCCTCTTCCTCTCCGTGTCTTTGGCTGTACGGCCTTTGTTCGCGCTCCCTCCGCTACCCGCGACAAGCTTTCCCCCCGTTCCACCAAGTGTGTCTTTTTGAGGTACTCTACCACTCAAAAAGGCTATTGCTGCTTTGACCCCCTTCTCCGCAAGCAGTTTGTCTCCGCAGATGTGACTTTTTTCGAAAATGCTTCCTATTTCTCTCCTTCCTCTTCTCTTCCTTCTCTTCCTTCTGATATCTTCGTTTCTTCCACCCCTCTTCACGTTTTCCCACCTTCGTCTCCTCCTCCACCCACTCCTTCCCAGTCCGTCTCCCCACCCACCCTCCACCCTCCTCTCCGCTGCCGTCTCTCTCTAGTCCCGGGCCAGCCTTCTCTGCCACGGACGCTCCGGTCGCTGACGCTCCTGTCGCCGACGCTCCCGATGATCTGGATGTTCCCATTGCCCTTCGCAAAGGGGTGCGGGCGTGTACTCAACACCCGCTCACGGCTGTTGTTTCTTATGATCAGCTTTCTCCTTCTCGCAGGTCGTTTGCCTTGGCTATCTCTGCTACTTCTACTCCCCGTACCTACCAGGAGGCTCTCGCTCTCCCTCATTGGAAGTCTGCCATGGATGAGGAGATGGCTACTCTTACTGAACGGGGTACCTGGACTCTGGTTCCTCCTCCCGTGGGCACTGATGTGGTTGGCTGTCGCTGGGTCTTTGTTGTGAAATTTCGCCCCGATGGCACTGTGGATCGCTACAAAGCCCGGCTGGTGGCCAAGGGCTTTACTCAGACTTATGGCGTTGATTACTTTGATACCTTCTCTCTGGTTGCTCGCCTCAGCACAATCCGGGTTCTCTTTTCTGTGGCCGTTAACCGGGCTTGGGCTATTTCCCAGCTTGATGTGAAGAATGCCTTTCTCTATGGCGATCTTCAGGAGGACGTCTATATGGAGCAACCTCCTGGGTATGTTGCTCAGGGGGAGACACGTGTCTGTCATTTGAAGAAGGCCATTTATGGCCTAAAGCAGAGCCCTCGGGCATGGTTCGAAAAATTCAGTGGTATTGTGGCAACCATCGGCTTTCAAAGGAGTTCGGCCGATCACTCCTTGTTCATTCGCAAAACGGCCTCGGGACTGGTGGTTTTAGCCGTATATGTGGATGATATTCTCCTTACTGGTGATGACCAAGATGGGGTGGACTTGACGAAGAAGCACCTCCGTCAGCACTTGGTCACGAAGGATATGGGCTCTCCAAAATACTTTTTGGGGATAGAAATCTCTCGGAAGCCTGACTCCTTGGTTCTCTCTCAACGGAAGTATGCCCTTGATCTTCTTCAAGAAGCAGGCTTGACAGGTGCCAAACCAGCTTATCTTCCCATGGCTGTTGGAGAGGACAAGACGTGGACGGATGAATCGCCTCCTCTATCTGATGTCACATGGTATCAGAGCCAGGTTGTCCTGCTGCGGGGGTGTGTTGAGACTATATTAGCCAGCAGGACACGTGTGTGTGGGACCGCATGTTTGGGCTTTCCCCACCGCGTTCCTGGTCTGGGTGTTGACCCCGGTGGGCCCCCTTGTGTGGCGGAATATCCCCGCGGTCCTGTGGTTGGGGTTAGTCCCACATCGCCTGCAGTAGGCGATCCTTTGTGTTCATGTACCCCCGTCCCCCCTTACCATCACCTCGGGGTTTTGGGAAGATGTGTGGTGACGGGTGGTTTCCACAACTCCCAAGGGTACGGTACTGGCCGCGACATAACTGCGCGCTCAGTCTGCGAAATCGCCACCGCTTCCCATTTTCGGGGATCCCGCGCAGGGGCGGCGGTGCGGCGAACCTGTCGTTGCCACGCGTAAAAATTAGAGCCGCCAAAATTGCTCAAACCGAATGGAAACGGAGCCCGCAATGCAGAAATTCGGACGTCGTGTAACATCCCATTTCCAACTAGACCCCTAAGTGTGGTTATTGGTCATGACTAGGTCATGACCAAACCCTAGGAAGCCCAAGAAGACCAAGGAAACCTAAGAATGTGGGTGAGACCACTATGGTCTGCAAATAGTAAATTCCTGAACCTTTGTTTAAGATAACCATGGGGCTTCACCAAGACTTCAAGACCGCACCATGTTCTCATCAAACCATGGTAAGATCCATTCGATCAATAAGGACCCATGGAGGGCAGTCAAAAGGGTTAAGTTGACCCAAGTCAACCCTAACCCTAAATGGGTCAAACCAACCTACTAGGGTCAATTGACCATCCCCAAGCCAAGTGGGCCGCACCCAAGCCCACCTAACCCTAGAGTGAGGTCAAAGGGTCACCTAGGACCCATTGGGGTCCACCCAAGAGGCTGAGTTGACCAAAGTCAACTCTAACCCTAAATGGGTCAACCTAGCCTACATTAGGTCAAACTGGCCTACACAAGGGCCAATTGAAGTTCCCTTAGCCAAGTGGACCCCACACATACCTTCATAACCATAGTGAAAGGCCAACGGGTCACCAAGGACCCATTGGGGCCAACCAAAAAGGCTAAGTTGACCAAAGTCAACTCTAGCACTAAAGTAGTCAAGGTACCCTACTTAAGGGTCAAGTGACCTCCAAAGGGCCAATACAATCCTACCTAGGCCTTAGGGGAGGCCAATGAGTCACTAAAGACCCATTTGGGCCAACCTCAAAGACCAAATTGACCTAAGTCAACCGTAGCCTAGGTTTGGGTCAAGCTAGCCCAAATGGGCTAACTCAAGCTCAAGCCCAACTCACTTGGGCTAACCATATTTTGGTGGATGAAATAAACATGTGGGCTGCCAATATGAGATTTACCAGCCAACTTAGTGACTAGGAGAGAGAGAGAGAGAGAGAGAGAGAGAGAGAAAGAATAATTTAGGAGAGAGAAAGGGGTATTTAAGGGTGTTTAAGGAAATGAGCCACTTGGACCCATGCCATCAGCCCCCACATGGGTTGGCCGACCCATTGAGTCATGAGAAGGAGCTGGAATGGAGTGGGACCCACCCATGCATGCTTGGTGACAAAAACAAGGCAAACCCACCACCTTGCACTTAGGAATTATCACCCTCCCCTCCATACTTCATCCTCTCACTCTCTCCCTCTCCCATTTCAGTCTCACCACTCTCAGAACAAGGAGAGCAGCAGCAGAGAGGGAGAGAAACCGAGCTTGGCCGTGAAAACCAAGGGAGAAGCGCCGCCACCGCCGCCATGGTTCCCCGCCGCTCCTCACGTCGCAAGGCCGCCGAGAAGGTCCTCCCTCACCTCTCTCTTCATGCTTAGATCTTAGGAATACCTAGGTTAGGGTTCGGGATCGAATGAGCCCGAGCAAAACCTTACTTTTCCGCCATTAATGGCTTATTTTGAAGCTCTCGGGTGAGGTGGCGCCGCCACCTCCGGCCGCCCTAGCCGCCGGAAAAGCTCGCCCCCACCACCGTGAGGGGAGAGGAGAAGTTTGCCGGTGGAGGCGCCGCCGGAGGCGGCCGGGAAAAGGCCCGTGAAATTCGGGCAGAAAACCAGTCGAATCGGAGAAGAAGAGCAGCAGCCGTCCACCTGCTTTAAGATTAGTGCCATGCAAATATTAAATCCTGGTTTTATTTTAATTCATGAATAGTGTTATTTTCTGCCCCTTTTTAAACCGAGTTTTGCATGTCCATATTTAGGCCCGTACAGCCATTTTCATAAAACGTTCTCAACATGAAATTTGTAAGTCTTGGAGTCACATTTAATTTGCCATGTTACACATAATATTTGGTTAAGTGTACTGCCCTATAGATCCATTTTCCTAGGGCTGGTCCTAGAGTAGGGTAGAAACTAAAATGGGTGCCCTGCCCAAACCCTAAGTCCAAATGGGCTGCAATTTTGGGCATATGGCTTAATTAGGAATATCTAGGCCCTCCCCAAAAATGGAAATTTTTGGGGAATATAATGCTATAGTTTTAGTCAAATTATGATAAATTAAATTTTGTTGATAATTGGAGCATATCAACTCCAAAATGCCCCAACTTTTGGTGGCCTGCCCTTAGGGGTATATTATACCTATGGTAGAAAACTTAGACAATTTAACCCTCTGCATGTTGAGATATCTCACATGCAAGATCTAAAAATTAAATGGTCTTGGGCTGCAAATAGCACAAATGCAGAAATTTGAAAGGGATGCCCAAGCCCATCCAGAGGCCCAAATGACTTGAGATTTTGGTATGTAACTGGTTTAGGGCATATTTAGGCCCTGCCCAAAAATTGGGATTTATTGTAATTAAAATTATGGTGAAATTACCAAATTACCCCTAGGTTTGTTTAGGTGATTCTTGGGTTAATTCAACTCTAAAATGCCCCAAATTTTGGTGGCTTATCCTTCAGGACATTATAAATATATGTTTTAAATTTCATCAAGTTTGGACCAATGTATGGTGGGTAATCCCACATGCAAATGAGGAACATGCTTAGGCTTGGGGTGCCAATAGTAATTTTTGAAATTTTGAGTATTAGGCCCATTTGGATCATGCTAAATTCATGTAATTAATTTCAGTGGCCTATTAGGATGAGTTTTACCCCTCACTGAAATAATGGGATTTTTGGAATCAAAAAAATCCCATTATTTGGAATTATTGAATTAATAGGACTTTTGAAGAATAAATGTTGAAATTAGGTTTGTCACTTAGTTATTTCCCCAAATTTTGTCAAGAATAATATCATGACATGTTTAACTCCAAAAAAATTTTATGTCTCTGTTTGAGGAATATTGATAAGAGGAATGTGGAAATTACATTTTTGCCCTTATTTCATTTAATTTAGAATTATTACAAATACTCAGTAGAAAATTATGAAAAAATTATTGATGACATATCTGAGTATAAATAGCCTTGATTAATTTTCTCAGCATTTTTGGATGAACCACAAAGTTTTAAATCTTCATAATGGCATTTTGATAAATTATTTAGAAATAAAAGATTATAGTCATTGTTACTTGAAAATTAGTGAAATTCTGTTTGTGGCACTCTTTTAACATTATGAGCTTACTGGAAATTTCTTAGAATATTTGGAAATGAATTCCTTATAACTCCTTTGAAAAATATCCAATATGTGAATTTTGAATTATTTAGGAGATAAATAGAAAAATTGAAGAGAAAATTATAAAACTTGGCTGACTGTATTATTTTACCATTCTACAACTTATGAAAAATTGCTTGGGTCAGTGGGATCATAATTTAAGATACTTCATGATCAACTTGGCAATAATTGGCATTTGTAAGAATTTATTTAAATAGGAGATTAATTGAGAAAAATATAATATTCTGGAAATAAATTATTTAGATCATGATAGGACTCCGGTAATAATTCTAGGTCATTCGGATGAAAATTTGAAGGACATCCTATCACGAACATCACTTAGTATAGGTTGGTCTGCAAATAGTAATTTGGGGAAAAGTTGTATCAGGATCAGAGTTGGATTAGTGTAGAGTTAGTCGAGCTGAATGGTTTGGAATGAAAGTAGATGAGTCACCAGAGAAAGTTCCAAGGAGTGCGGGAATCGAGTTGATGTGTGTTAGAGGTACGCGAGTTCGACGAAAGATCGTCGTTCCCGCGAGAGTGAAAGGTCTAAACCACCCTAGGATTAGTCTATCGCAATATGAGAAGGTATTGGGTAAGGGAAATCAACCAATAATAATAATAAGTACCTTGCGAAAGGGAACGCTGGGCGTAATCCCAACACAGTTCCTAGTGCCCCTTGAGAGCCCTTCACAGGGAATACCGGGGGCAGTCCTGGGTTAACGTAAACCTTTAAGAACAAATCGAAAGAGTAATATAGTAAATAGGTTTTCACACCGCACTCACTAGTTGGACAATATTGGAAATGGTTAAGCCGTCCCGAGGTGTTCAAAGGGGCGCCATCCCGCGGTGTTCAAAGGGATGAGGTTTGGAATAAGAGACGGACGTTTCGGTCCGGCGAGCTTGGGCACGGTTGATATTTGTGACGGACGGGATGGTCCGGGGAGCTTTAGCTCGGTTAGGATACGATAAATTTGCATGTGCATGGAAGGAAAGAAAGTTAAGGTGGTGGGTCTTCGGTATGGGTTAGTCGATGCACCAACGCCTATACGATGACTCGGCAAGTGTGGTTTTACACTTCGCCAAACTTAAGTCCGGCGGTCTTGTCGGCAAGAGTACGCGGTAGTCCGCTTAGTGCACCAAGCGTTGAGGCGTACGATAGGTCAGACCGGTAGTGCTTTTACTGGTTTTGAGGTGGGCGAGGCCCAACCCACCGCTTCCGTCTGCCACTACGAAGGTATCCTGGGAGGTAACGGCTCCGAAAGGGGGAACTAAAGGTCTGTGTGCACAGAGTCGGGTGTGTGTGTTGCACTTGCATGTCCATCATACCCACTTGCATGTCATAGCATCAACGATTCATTTAACCCTGACACCTAAAGTATAAGTGGTATGGGACACTTATACATTAGGCCCTGCAAAACGACCCCTTGGTCTATAAGCTTGTGTGGGCAAGTTTATAAATTAAGGTTATTTCAATATTTATATTCTGCTTGTGATAACCGACACCCCAACGTATAAAGTGGTATGGGACATTTTATACGATGGGAGCCTTGTAGAAGATCCCTTGGCTTATGTGTATTCACATAAGTGAAGGTTATATTCCTTTCTTACTTTACTCATTATAACCTGATTATAAAATTGCTAGCTAGGTTCCCCTGTCACCTGTTTTTGATTTCTCTCCTCTTTCACGTCCTTCCTTTCTTCCTCCCCGCTCGGTGCCTAGGAGCATGGGGGAAGGGGTGGGGGACGATAGGGCTTAGTCTTTTAGACTAATGGTTTTCGAACCACATCATATTAGGGGATCGTGGAGCCGAGTATGGAGGAGCAGCCCAGGAGACCGGTGCAGTTGGAGATAGGGCAGTCTAGCTCAGGAGTACAGCCAGCTGGGACCGTGAGTTCCGACTTCTAGTAGTTGTTTTGTTTTGCTTCCGCATGAGGGATCTGTAGTGAGGATATGGATGTACCGGGCTTCAGCCCTTTTATTTCTGTAAACTTTATTATTCTGTGGACACTCCCTTCGTGGAGATTTTTATATATATGTGATATGCTGTGGACTTGTCTTCTCTTGTACTGCTACTTTTGTGTCAGCTGCGATCGATTTGGCCGGCAGGATCAGGCGTCTTGTAGTGACGACCTTCCCGGGTGCGAAGGTGTCACCGCAAGGCGGCGGTTCTGGGCCTAAGACCCCGGAGTTTTAAAAAGAAAAAAAAGGGGGTCTTACAAGTGGTATCAGAGGCAGGTTTCGATCCTCCGACCTGTGGGTTATGAGCGCAAACCTCGATCCTAAAGTACCAGTCCACAACCCCTCGGTCACCCCCGCGCGAGTTTAGTTTGAGGACAAACTAAGCAGCGGAAGCAGTGGTGTGCCCATGTGGGGATCACATATATAATTGTCCATTTTAGTTAAGGTTGAAAGATTTCTGACGATAAATTTTGTGACGCAGCCTCCAGTACTGCCTACACAGACTCCGGAAGTTGCAGCACCGCCGCCGGTTCCCACTCAGTTCCTACAGTCTGACATGGGACAGACTCTGACGGCTATCCTGGAAGCCTTCAGGAACCAACAGGCCCCGGCTCCGCAACCTATTCCGGGAGCCAACTGGCTCAGCATCTTTCGAGGACTCTCTCCCCCGTCCTACTTGGGGACAGAGGGGGTAGTTCGGACAGAGGAATGGCTAGACATCATGGAGGAGATGCTGACAGGGATACGGAGCCCTTGGGAGGAAAGGGTACCACTGGTTGTTTCCTGCTTGGAGTCCCATGCCAAGCGGTGGTGGAAGACAGTTCTGGAGACTACCTTTGTTGATAGGGAGGCTGCCGAAGTGACGTGGGAGGAGTTCAGGCCCATGCTGTTGGAGCACTTTGTTCCGCAGTCGGCCCGAGATGAGCTGGAGGACCGCTTCTTGCAGTTGAAGCAAGGTTCCAGGACGGTGGTGGAATACCATCGAGAATTCAACCATTTGGCCCGTTTTGCAGACTCTTACCGGCTAGATGAGGCAGCGTACACCAAGAGGTTCTACAAAGGTTTACGGGAAGACATGAGGGATGCACTTCTTTTCGTTTCGGACGGGCCTATCACTCGTATTCTGGAGATGGCAAAAAGGTTAGAGGCAGATTGGCTCACCACCAGAGGCCGAAAACGGCCAACGGAGGATCAGAGCCGGGGAGCCCGGAACGATCAGCGGCGAGGTCGTGCGCCAGAGGCACAAAAGGTGGAGGATCAGCCTCGACAGGAGGTGAGGCAGGAGCCGAGGGGGCAGGTAATGATGGCCCCTCAGCCTATTCAGATGAGAGGTGTGCAGAGACAGGGAGGTGGGGCTTACACTCCGCCGGAATGCTACCACTGCCATCAGGTGGGACACATCAAGAGAAACTGTCCCATGAGAGGGATGCCTCCACCAGCACCGCAGATTACCCCACCGGCCCAACATTACGGAGTCCGAGGACGTGGCCAAGGACACAGACATCAGGGTAGAGACCGTAGGCCGGAAGGACATCAGATTTATGCACTGGACCTGGCTCAACCCAGGAACCCGGAGCAAGTGATTACAGGTACGACCAAAAAAAAAAGGTTTTCTTTTTTTTTACTTAAGTTCTTTCCTTCCTAGAAAAGTAGTTTCATGAACTTGAATTATTTAAGACTAGGCAGGAAAACCAGAAACAAAATTCTAAGTAAGTTTACCGTCTCAGGCATCGTCTTCGTTTGCGGCAAGCCCGCACACACTCTCTTCGACACGGGTGCTTCACACTCGTTTGTGTCGGAGACCTTTATCCAAGGGTTGGGAGGCGTGGAGAGGATCACAGGCAAGACATTACAGATACGGCTACCCGACGGGTCGAAACTGTTCACATCATCCCACTGCGATCTGGAGGCGTGGATAGGCGGAAAACCCTTCGAAGCTCCAACGGCGATTCTGTTACTGCCCGATTTTGATCTGATTCTGGGTATGACATGGCTCCATTGGAACCATGCCCAGATTGACTGCTTGGCCAAGAAGATTACCCTGAGACATGGGACTCGTTCGTCGTGATGGAAGGTATTAGACCCGCCTCCCATATATTCTTATCATCTATTCAGGCCGTCAAGGCACACATGCAGGGCGACGAAGTTTATCAGATTCTCTTCGAGATGGCGGAGGTCAAGGGATCTGTATCCGACATTCCTGTCGTGCGGGATTTTGCGGATGTCTTCCCGGAGAAACTACCAGGGCTACCCCCGCACAGAGAGCAAGATTTCCAGATAGTGCTTATGCCAGGGGCTAAGCCGGTATCTAGAGCTCCCTACCGCATGGCCCCAAGGGAGCTGACAGAGTTCCGGAGTCAACTGCAGGAGTTGGTGGAAGCCGGGTTTGTCCGGCCGAGCTCTTCGCCATGGGGAGCCCCAGTGCTGTTTGTCAAGAAGAAAGATGGAACACTCAGGTTGTGTATTGACTACCGGGCGTTGAACAGGCTAACAGTCAGGAACACCTATCCTCTGCCAAGGATAGACGAGCTATTCGACCAGTTGGAGGGAGCCCACTTCTTCTCGAAGTTGGATTTGCGATCGGGCTATTATCAGTTGAGGATCCGAGAAGAGGATATACAGAAGACTGCTTTTAGCAGCAGGTATGGACTCTACGAGTTTACTGTGATGCCCTTCGGGCTCACGAATGCGCCGTCAGCATTCATGACTCTCATGAACCGGGTTTTCGAGACATATCTGGATGTGTTTGTCATCGTTTTCATCGATGATATCCTCATTTACTCGAGGACCGAGGAGGAGCACGCGAGGCATCTAACGCTGACGTTGGAGAAGCTACGGGAACATCATTTATATGCCAAATTCAGCAAATGCCAGTTCTGGCTGAAGGAGGTGGCCTTCCTTGGACACGTTATTAGTGGAGCGGGGTTGGCAGTAGATCCGGCCAAGATTCAGGCAGTCCGAGATTGGCCACAGTTGAAGACAGCTGCGGACGTACGAAGCTTCCTAGGACTTGTCGGCTACTACCGGAAGTTCGTAGAGGGTTTTTCTAGACTCGCCCTCCCACTTACCTCTCTGACAAGGAAGGATGTACCGTTTGTTTGGACACCACAGTGCGAGTCGGCATTCCAAGAGCTGAAAAGTCGACTCACTTCGGCTCCGATACTTGCCCTCCCCTCAGGGAGAGAAGGATTTCAGGTTTATGTAGATGCCTCCTACCAGGGCATGGGAGCAGTTTTGATGCAAAAGGGACACGTGATCGCTTATGCCTCCCGCCAGCTAAAGAAACATGAGAAGAACTACCCAGTTCACGATTTGGAGATGGGAGCAGTTATATTTGCATTGAAGGTCTGGCGGCACTACCTCTATGGTGTCCACTGCGATATATTTTCAGATCACAAAAATCTGAAATATGTGGATACGCAGAAGGAACTGAATATCCGACAACGCAGATGGGTGGAGTTTCTAGCGGACTATCAGTACGAGATGCACTACCATCCGGGTAAGGCCAACGTGGTGGCCGATGCACTGAGCCGGAGAGCTTCCACTTTTGGAGCAGGGCCCCAGCTTATGTCCATGGAGGTATTACGGAGTTTTGAAGAGATGCATATCACTCTGGTATCATCTGATGACCCTGAGCGGTACAAGGAGTACCTGGCCGCTACGAGCACCACTTATGATATACATGACAGAGTCAGAGACTGGCAGAGGCGGGATGCCAAACTAGAGCCGATTTTCCAGGCCTTGGAGGCAGGCTCAGCTGGAGACTATTCGATGCGAGATGATCTGATATGTTTCAGAGGCCGTACTTACATACCGGATGGAGGCCTGATTCGGGACGACATAATGGCCGAGGCTCATCATAGCAGATATTCTATACATCCCGGGATCACTAAAATGACGACGGATTTGAAGAAGACTCTATACTGGCCGGGCATGAAGAAGGACATCGCCCACTTTGTGACGCACTGCGAGGCGTGCCAGTTAGTGAAAGCAGAATGCAGACATCCCGATGGTTTATTGCAGCCACTCCCGGTGCCGGAGTGGAAATTTGAGGATATCGCAATGGACTTCATCCATGGTCTCCCTCGATCACGGGCGGGAAACGATTCTATCTGGGTAATCGTTGACCGACTGACGAAGGTGGCTAGGTTCATCCCGATCAGGAAGGAGGATGCTGTCGGAGTATTGGCACGGAGGTTCATAGAGCAGTTTGTGCGATATCATGGGGTGCCCAAGACAATCGTGTCAGATCGAGATGGACGATTCACGTCCAAGGAGTGGAGGACAGTACAGGCATACTTGGGTACTCGACTGGTTTTCAGTACGACCTTCCACCCCCAGACAGATGGGCAAACAGAGCGTACAAACCGGACACTGGAGGACCTGCTGAGACTGTGTATTGTGGACTGTGGAGAGCCCTGGGAGAGGATGTTGCCCCTAGTGGAGTTTTCGTACAATAACATTCATCAGTCTAGTATACGGATGGCTCCATATGAGGCGTTGTATGGGAGGAAATGTAGGACTCCGTTGTCTTGGATACAAGATGAGGGTCCAAAGATTGGGGCACGGACTTTATCGAGGATACTGAGGTGCAGGTACGGTTGATACGGGATAGAATGCTGGAGGCACAGAGCAGGCAGGCGAAATATTATGACGCTCGTCATCGTCTAGTGGAGTTTCAGGCAGGGGATCGGGTGTTCTTGAAGATTCAGCCGATGCATGGGGTTTCACGAGTACGTGGTCGGCGGAAGAAGCTTAGCCCGAGGTACATGGGGCCGTTCAGGATCCTGGAGCGGATCGGTCCCCTAGCTTACCGGCTGGAGCTGTCACCGGAGCTGGCCGGCTTACACGACGTCTTTCACGTGTCTTCACTCAGGAGGGCCCTACTACGCCCAGAGTTGCAGATTTCGGCCACTGATGGGCCGGTAGCTTCGGATCGATCCGTACACTTGGAGCCGATACGGATCGACGACCAGGGGATACGAGTCTTGCGCCGCAAGAAGATCCCCCTAGTCAAGGTCCTGTGGAGGAACCACGGACGAGAGGAGCATACTTGGGAGCCACAGGACCTGATGCAGGAAAGATATCCGGAGTTATTCAGTCAGGTATACCTCACAACCTCTCAACATGTTCAATTTATTTTCCTGCTTTAAACTAGTAAGGCTGCTCCAAGAAGAATAGAGGCTAATCTTTTGTTTATTGGGATCTTGTCCTTGCCAATTGGGCGAATTAGGTCATAGATTTAGGTTTCCTTTAATCCTAACTTAGCGAACATGGCGTCGAGATGTAATATTCCACTTCTTATGGGATGTTACAAGTTTCCTTCTTTGGTAGAAATTCCCGTAGCCCTAACCTGGATTTCGGGGACGAAATCTTTGTTTTGTTTATTGGGATTTGTAACATCCCATTTCCAACTAGACCCCTAAGTGTGGTTATTGGCCATGACTAGGTCATGACCAAACCCTAGGAAGCCCAAGAAGACCAAGGAAACCTAAGAATGTGGGTGAGACCACTATGGTCTGCAAATAGTAAATTCCTGAACCTTTGTTTAAGATAACCATGGGGCTTCACCAAGACTTCAAGACCCCACCATGTTCTCATCAAACCATGGTAAGATCCATTCGATCAATAAGGACCCATGGAGGGCAGTCAAAAGGGTTAAGTTGACCCAAGTCAACCCTAACCCTAAATGGGTCAAACCAACCTACTTAGGGTCAATTGACCATCCCCAAGCCAAGTGGGCCGCACCCAAGCCCACCTAACCCTAGAGTGAGGTCAAAGGGTCACCTAGGACCCATTGGGGTCCACCCAAGAGGCTGAGTTGACCAAAGTCAACTCTAACCCTAAATGGGTCAACCTAGCCTACATTGGGTCAAACTGGCCTACACAAGGGCCAATTGAAGTTCCCTTAGCCAAGTGGACCCCACACATACCTTCATAACCATAGTGAGAGGCCAACGGGTCACCAAGGACCCATTGGGGCCAACCAAAAAGGCTAAGTTGACCAAAGTCAACTCTAGCACTAAAGTAGTCAAGGTACCCTACTTAAGGGTCAAGTGACCTCCAAAGGGCCAATACAATCCTACCTAGGCCTTAGGGGAGGCCAATGAGTCACTAAGGACCCATTTGGGCCAACCTCAAAGACCAAATTGACCTAAGTCAACCGTAGCCTAGGTTTGGGTCAAGCTAGCCCAAATGGGCTAACTCAAGCTCAAGCCCAACTCACTTGGGCTAACCATATTTTGGTGGATGAAATAAACATGTGGGCTGCCAATATGAGATTTACCAGCCAACTTAGTGACTAGGAGAGAGAGAGAGAGAGAGAGAGAGAGAGAGAGAGAAAAGAATAATTTAGGAGAGAGAAAGGGTATTTAAGGGTGTTTAAGGGAAATGAGCCACTTGGACCCATGCCATCAGCCCCCACATGGGCTGGCCGACCCATTGAGTCATGAGAAGGAGCTGGAATGGAGTGGGACCCACCCATGCATGCTTGGTGACAAAAACAAGGCAAACCCACCACCTTGCACTTAGGAATTATCACCCTCCCCTCCATACTTCATCCTCTCACTCTCTCCCTCTCCCATTTCAGTCTCACCACTCTCAGAACAAGGAGAGCAGCAGCAGAGAGGGAGAGAAACCGAGCTTGGCCGTGAAAACCAAGGGAGAAGCGCCGCCACCGCCGCCATGGTTCCCCGCCGCTCCTCACGTCGCAAGGCCGCCGAGAAGGTCCTCCCTCACCTCTCTCTTCATGCTTAGATCTTAGGAATACCTAGGTTAGGGTTCGGGATCGAATGAGCCCGAGCAAAACCTTACTTTTCCGCCATTAATGGCTTATTTTGAAGCTCTCGGGTGAGGTGGCGCCGCCACCTCCGGCCGCCCTAGCCGCCGGAAAAGCTTGCCCCCACCACCGTGAGGGGAGAGGAGATGATCGCCGGTGGAGGCGCCGCCGGAGGCGGCCGGGAAAAGGCCCGTGAAATTCGGGCAGAAAACCAGTCGAATCGGAGAAGAAGAGCAGCAGCCGTCCATTGCTTTAAGATTAGTGCCATGCAAATATTAAATCCTGGATTTATTTAATTCATGAATAGTGTTATTTTCTGCCCCTTTTTAAACCGAGTTTTGCATGTCCATATTTAGGCCCTTACAGCCATTTTCATAAAATGTTCTCAACATGAAATTTGTAGGTCTTGGAGTCACCTTTAATTTGCCATGTTACACATAATTTTTGGTTAAGTGTACTGCCCTATAGATCCATTTTTCTAGGGCTGGTCCTAGAGTAGGGCAGAAACTAAAATGGGTGCCCTGCCCAAACCCTAAGTCCAAATGGGCTGAAATTTTGGGCATATGGCTTAATTAGGAATATCTAGGCCCTCCCCAAAAATGGAAATTTTTGGGGAATATAATGCTATAGTTTTAGTCAAATTATGATAAATTAAATTTTGTTGATAATTGGAGCATATCAACTCCAAAATGCCCCAAATTTTGGTGGCCTGCCCTTAGGGGTATATTATACCTATGGTAGAAAAATTAGACAATTTAACCCTCTGCATGTTGAGATATCTCACATGCAAGATCTAAAAATTAAATGGTCTTGGGCTGCAAATAGCACAAATGCAGAAATTTGAAAGGGATGCCCAAGCCCATCCAGAGGCCCAAATGACTTGAGATTTTGGTATGTAACTGGTTTAGGGCATATTTAGGCCCTGCCCAAAAATTGGGATTTATTGTAATTAAAATTATGGTGAAATTACCAAATTACCCCTAGGTTTGTTTAGGTGATTCTTGGGTTAATTCAACTCTAAAATGCCCCAAATTTTGGTGGCTTATCCTTCAGGACATTATAAATATATGTTTTAAATTTCATCAAGTTTGGACCAATGTATGGTGGGTAATCCCACATGCAAATGAGGAACATGCTTAGGCTTGGGGTGCCAATAGTAATTTTTGAAATTTTGAGTATTAGGCCCATTTGGATCATGCTAAATTCATGTAATTAATTTCAGTGGCCTATTAGGATGAGTTTTACCCCTCACTGAAATAATGGGATTTTTGGAATCAAAAAAATCCCATTATTTGGAATTATTGAATTAATAGGACTTTTGAAGAATAAATGTTGAAATTAGGTTTGTCACTTAGTTATTTCCCCAAATTTTGTCAAGAATAATATCATGACATGTTTAACTCCAAAAAAATTTTGTGTCTCTGTTTGAGGAATATTGATAAGAGGAATGTGGAAATTACATTTTTGCCCTTATTTCATTTAATTTAGAATTATTGCAAATACTCAGTAGAAAATTATGAAAAAATTATTGATGACATATCTGAGTATAAATAGCCTTGATTAATTTTCTCAGCATTTTTGGATGAACCACAAATTTTTAAATCTTCATAATGGCATTTTGGTAAATTATTTAGAAATAAAAGTTATAGCCATTGTTACTTGAAAATTAGTGAAATTCTGTTTGTGGCACTCTTTTAATATTATGAGCTTGCTGGAAATTTCTTAGAATTTTTGGAAATGAATTCCTTATACCTCCTTTGAAAAATATCCAATATGTGAATTTTGAATTATTTAGGAGATAAATAGAAAAATTGAAGAGAAAATTATAAAACTTGGCTGACTGTATTATTTTACCATTCTACAACTTATGAAAAATTCCTTGGGTCAGTGGGATCATAATTTAAGATACTTCATGATCAACTTGGCAATAATTGGCATTTGTAAGAATTTATTTAAATAGGAGATTAATTGAGAAAAATATAATATTCTGGAAATAAATTATTTAGGTCATGATAGGACTCCGGTAATAATTCTAGGTCATTCGGATGAAAATTTGAAGGACATCCTATCACGAACATCACTTAGTATAGGTTGGTCTGCAAATAGTAATTTGGGGAAAAGTTGTATTAGGATCAGAGTTGGATTAGTGTAGAGTTAGTCGAGCTGAATGGTTTGGAATGAAAGTAGATGAGTCACCAGAGAAAGTTCTAAGGAGTGCGGGAATCGAGTTGATGTGTGTTAGAGGTACGCGAGTTCGACGAAAGATCGTCGTTCCCGCGAGAGTGAAAGGTCTAAACCACCCTAGGATTAGTCTATCGCAATATGAGAAGGTATTGGGTAAGGGAAATCAACCAATAATAATAATAAGTACCTTGCGAAAGGGAACGCTGGGCGTAATCCCAACACAGTTCCTAGTGCCCCTTGAGAGCCCTTCACAGGGAATACCGGGGGCAGTCCTGGGTTAACGTAAACCTTTAAGAACAAATCGAAAGAGTAATATAGTAAATAGGTTTTCACACCGCACTCACTAGTTGGACAATATTGGAAATGGTTAAGTCGTCCCGAGGTGTTCAAAGGGGCGCCATCCCGCGGTGTTCAAAGGGGCGCCATCCCGCGGTGTTCAAAGGGATGAGGTTTGGAATAAGAGACGGACGTTTCGGTCCGGCGAGCTTGGGCTCGGTTGATATTTGTGACGGACGGGATGGTCCGGGGAGCTTTAGCTCGGTTAGGATACGATAAATTTGCATGTGCATGGAAGGAAAGAAAGTTAAGGTGGTGGGTCTTCGGTATGGGTTAGTCGATGCACCGACGCCTATACGATGACTCGGCAAGTGTGGTTTTACACTTCGCCAAACTTAAGTCCGGCGGTCTTGTCGGCAAGAGTACGCGGTAGTCCGCTTAGTGCACCAAGCGTTGAGGCGTACGATAGGTCAGACCGGTAGTGCTTTTACTGGTTTTGAGGTGGGCGAGGCCCAACCCACCGCTTCCGTCTGCCACTACGGAGGTATCCTGGGAGGTAACGGCTCCGAAAGGGGGAACTAAAGGTCTGTGTGCACAGAGTCGGGTGTGTGTGTTGCACTTGCATGTCCATCATACCCACTTGCATGTCATAGCATCAACGATTCATTTAACCCTGACACCTAAAGTATAAGTGGTATGGGACACTTATACATTAGGCCCTGCAAAACGACCCCTTGGTCTATAAGCTTGTGTGGGCAAGTTTATAAATTAAGGTTATTTCAATATTTATATTCTGCTTGTGATAACCGACACCCCAACGTATAAAGTGGTATGGGACATTTTATACGATGGGAGCCTTGTAGAAGATCCCTTGGCTTATGTGTATTCACATAAGTGAAGGTTATATTCCTTTCTTACTTTACTCATTATAACCTGATTATAAAATTGCTAGCTAGTTCCCCTGTCACCTGTTTTTGATTTCTCTCCTCTTTCACGTCCTTCCTTTCTTCCTCCCCGCTCGGTGCCTAGGAGCATGGGGGAAGGGGTGGGGGACGATAGGGCTTAGTCTTTTAGACTAATGGTTTTCGAACCACATCATATTAGGGGATCGTGGAGCCGAGTATGGAGGAGCAGCCCAGGAGACCGGTGCAGTTGGAGATAGGGCAGTCTAGCTCAGGAGTACAGCCAGCTGGGACCGTGAGTTCCGACTTCTAGTAGTTGTTTTGTTTTGCTTCCGCATGAGGGATCTGTAGTGAGGATATGGATGTACCGGGCTTCAGCCCTTTTATTTCTGTAAACTTTATTATTCTGTGGACACTCCCTTCGTGGAGATTTTTATATATATGTGATATGCTGTGGACTTGTCTTCTCTTGTACTGCTACTTTTGTGTCAGCTGCGATCGATTTGGCCGGCAGGATCGGCGTCTTGTAGTGACGACCTTCCCGGGTGCGAAGGTGTCACCGCAAGGCGGCGGTTCTGGGCCTAAGACCCCGGAGTTTTAAAAAGAAAAAAAAGGGGGTCTTACACGTCGGGGATCTTGGCTTAAATAAAACGTGCCGGAGTATTCCAACGTGTGTGACCATACCAGCACTAGAGCACAGAATCCCATCTGAACTCCGTAGTTAACTGTGCTTGGGTGAGAGTTGTACTGGGATGGGTGACTCCTGGGAAGTCCTCGTGTTGCACCCATTTTTTGCCGCCCGGCTTCAAGAACGGCAATTTTTGCCTCCGGCGAGTGAACTCTCTCAACAAAGGCGGGCCCGTGGGTACCGCCCACGCGGACCCAGCGGAATTTTTGGGATCAACAGAACGGACACCTGGCCTTAACATCCTGCGCAGGCGATGGGCAAGAAAACAAAAGTAAGACGTGACTTAGTTTCCAAAAGCAAGGCGCTTCAAACTGCCATAAATTTTGATCGGGCCGTCTGATTTTCACGCACAATACCACTTCAGAAAGCTCTCGGTGTTGCCCATCCACTGGCAAACAGGGTGAACCCGTTCGAGCCCGTTTTGTGCCCTCAGATCGCGTATATTCAGCTACGTTTTGATGTTGTCATAGTGTTTTCATTTCGTCAATTTCGTCCTAACGGATATGCCAGCGAAATCTTCCTTCGGGGAAAACTCCCATGGATACGATACTGGCCGCGACAAAACTACGCGCTCAGGCGGCAAAATCGCCACCGCTTCCCAATTTCGGGGATCCCGCACAGGGGCGGCGGCGCGGCGACCCGGTCATTGCCGCGCGTAAAAATTGGAGCCGCCAAAATTGCTCAAACTGAATGGAAACTGAGCCCGCAATGCAAAAAATCGGGCGTCGGGGATCTTGGCTTAAATAAAACGTGTTGGAGTATTCCAACGTGTGCGACCATACTAGCAATAGAGTACCGAATCCCATCAGTACTCCGCAGTTAAGCGTGCTTGGGCAAGAGTAGTACTGGGATGGGTGACCTCCTGGGAAGTACTCGTGTTGCACCCATTTTTTGCTGCCCGGCTGCAAGAACGACGATTTTTGCCTAAGACGAGCACGCTCTCTCAACGAAGGCGGGCCCGTGGGTAGCGCTCACGCGGACCCGGCGGAATTTTTGGGATCAACAGAACGGACACGTGGCCTTAACATAATGCGCAGGTGACAGACATGAAAACAAAAGAAAGACGTGACTTAGTTTTCAAAAGCAAGGCGCTTCAAACGACCATAACTTTTGATCGGACCATCTGATTTTCGCGCACAATACCATTTCGGAAATCTCTCGGTGTTGCCCATCCGTTGTAGAATCGGGTGAACCCGTTCGAGCCCGTTTGGTGCCCACAGATCACGTATATTCAGCTCTGTTTTGAAGATGACATATTGTTTTCATTTCGTCAATTTCGTCCTAACGGATATGCCAGCGAAATCTTCCTTCGGGGAAAACTCCCAAGGATACGGTATTGGCCGCGACATAACTGTGCACTTAGGTGGCGAAATCGCCATCGCTTCCCAATTTCGGGGATCCCGCGCAGGGGCGGCGGCGCAGCGACCCGGTCGTTGCCACGCGTAAAAATTGGAGTTGCCAAAATTGCTCAAACCGAATGGAAATGGAGCCCGCAATTTAGAAAATCGGGCGTCGGGGATCTTGGCTTTAATAAAACGTGCCGGAGTATTCCAACATGTGAGCCCATACCAGCACTAGAGCACCGGATTCCATCAGAACTCCGCAGTTAAGCGTGCTTGGGAGAGAGTAGTACTAGGATGGGTGACCTCCTGGGAAGTCCTCGTGTTGCACCCATTTTTTGCCGCCCGGCTGCAAGAACGGCGATTTTTTCCTCCGGCGAGCGCGCTCTCTCAACGAAGGCGGGCACGTGGGTACCGCACACGCCGACCCGGCAGAATTTTCGGGATCAACAAAACGGACACGTGGTCTTAACATCATGCGCAGGCGACGGGCAGGAAAACAAAAGAAAGACGTGACTTAGTTTACAAAATCAAGGTGCTTCAAACGACCATAACTTTTGATCGGACCGTCTTATTTTCGTGCACAATGTCATTTCGGAAAGCTCTCGGTGTTGCCCATCCGCTGGCGAACCGGGTGAACCCATTCGAGCCCGTTTTGTGCACTCAGATTGCGTATATTTAGCTCCATTTTGAAGTTGTTGTAGTGTTTTCATTTCGTCAATTTCGTCCTAACGGATATGCCAGCGAAATCTTCCTTCAGGGAAAACTCCCAAGGATACGGCACTGGTCGCGACATAACTGCGCGCTCAGGCGGCGAAATTGCCATCGCTTCCCAAATTAGGGGATCCCGCGCACGGGTGGCAGCCCGGTCATTGCCGCGCGTAAAAATTGGAGCCGCCAAAATTGCTGAAACCGAATGGAAACGGAGCCCGCAATGCAGAAAATCGGGCGTCGGGGATCTTGGCTTAAATAAAACGTGTCAGAGTATTCCAACGTGTGCGACCATACCAGCACTAGAGCACCGGATCCCATCAGAACTCCGCAGTTAAGCGTGCTTGGGCGAGAGTAGTACTGGGATGGGTGGCCTCCTGGGAAGTCCTCGTGTTGCACCCATTTTTTGCCGCCCGGCTGCAAGAACGGCGATTTTTGCCTCCGGTGAGCGCGCTCTCTCAATGAAGGCGGGCCCGTGGGTACCGCTCACGCGGACCCGGCGGAATTTTCGGGATCAACAGAATGGACACGTGACCTTAACATCATGTGCAGGTGACAGACAGGAATACAAAAGAAAGACGTGACTTAGTTTCCAAAAGCAAGGCGCTTCAAACGACCATAACGTTTGATCAGACAGTCTGATTTTCGCGCACAATACCATTTCAGAAAGCTCTCGGTGTTGCCCATCCGTTGGAGAACCGGGTGAACCCGTTCGAGCCCGTTTTGTGCAAACAGATCACGTATATTCAGCTCTATTTTGAAGTTGTCATAGTGTTTTCATTTCGTCAATTTCGTCCTAACGGATATGCCAGCGAAATCTTCCTTCGGGGAAAACTCCCAAGGATACGGTACTGGTCGCGACATAACTGCGCACTTAGGCGGCGAAATCGCCATCACTTCCCAATTTCGGGGATCCCGTGCATGGGCGGCTGCGCGGCGACCCGGTCGTTGCCGCGCGTAAAAATTGGAACCGCCAAAATTGCACAAACCGAATGAAAACGGAGCCCGCAATGCAGAAAATCGGGCGTCGGGGATTTTCGCTTAAATAAAACGTGTCAGAGTATTCCAACGCGAGCGACCATACCAGCACTAAAGCATCAGATCCCATCAGAACTCCGCAGTGAAGCGTGCTTGGGCGAGAGTTGAAATGAGATCGGTGACCTCCTGGGAAATCCTCGTGTTGAACCCATTTTTTGCCGCCTGGCTGCAAGAACGGCGATTTTTTCCTCCGGCGAGCACGCTCTCTCAATGAAGGCGGGCCCGTGGGTACAACACATGCCAACCCGACAGAATTTTCGGGATCAACAGAACGGACACATGGCCATAACATCCTGCGCAGGCGACGGGCAGGAAAACAAAAGAAAGACGTGACTTAGTTTACAAAAGCAAGGCGCTTCAAAAGGCCATAACTTTTGATTGGACCGTCTAATATTCGCGTAAAATGCCATTTCGGAAAGCTCTCGGTGTTTACCATCCGCTGGCGAACCGGGTGAACTCGTTCCAGCCAGTTTTGTGCCCTCAGATCGCGTATATTCAGCTCCATTTTGAAGTTGTCGCAGTGTTTTCATTTCGTCAATTTCATCCTAACGGATATGCCAGTGAAATCTTCCTTCGGGGAAAACTCCCAAGGATACGGTACTGGCCGTGACATAACTGCGCGCTCAGGCGGCGAAATCGCCACCGCTTCCCAATTTCGGGGATCCCGCGCAGGGGTGGCGGCCCGGTCGTTGCCGCGCAAAAAAATTGGAGCCGCCAAAATTGCTCAAACCGAATGGAAACGGAGCCCGCAATGCAGAAAATTGGGCGTCGGGGATCTTGGCTTAAATAAAACGTGACAGAGTATTCCAACGTGTGTAACCATAGCAGCACTAGAGCAGCGGATCCCATCAGAACTCCGCAGTTAAGCGTGCTTGGGCGAGAGTAGTACTGGGATGGGTGACCTCCTGGGAAGTTCTCGTGTTGCAACCATTTTTTGCCGCCCGGCTGCAAGAACGATGATTTTTGCCTCCGGCGAGCGCGCTCTCTCAACGAAGGCTGGCCCGTGGGTACCGCTCACACGGACCCGGCAGAATTTTCGGGATCAACAGAACAGACACGTGGCCTTAACATCCTGCGCAGGTGACGAACAGTAAAACAAAAAAAAGACGTGACTTAGTTTCCAAAAGCTAGGCGCTTCAAACAACCATAACTTTTGATCGGACCGTCTGATTTTCGCGCACGATACCATTTCGGAAAGCTCTCGGTGTTTCCCATCCGCTGGAGAAGAGGGTGAGCCCGTTTTGTGCCCTTAGATTGCGTATATTCAGCTACGTTTTGATGTTGTCGCAGTGTTTTTATTTCGTCAATTTTGTCCTAACGGATATGCCAGCAAAATCTTCCTTTGTGGAAAACTCACAAGGATACGGTACTGGACGCGACATAACTGCTCGCTCAGGCGGTGAAATCGCCACGACTTCCAAATTTCGGGGATCCCGCGCAGGGGCAGCGGCGCGGCGACCCGGTCGTTGTCGCACGTAAAAATTGGAGCCGCCAAAATTGCTCAAACCGAATGGAAACAGAGTCCGCAATGCAGAAAATCGGGCGCCGGAGATCTTGGCTCGAATAAAACGTGCCGGAGTATTCCAACGTGTGCGACCACACCAGCACTAGAGCACCGAATCCCATTAGAACTCCACAGTTAAGCATGCTTGTGCGAGAGTAGTACTGGGATGGGTGACCTCCTGAGAAGTCCTCGTGTTGCACCCATTTTTTCCCTCCCGGCTGCAAGACCAACAATTTTTGCCTCCGGCGAGCGCGCTCTCTCAACAAAGGCGGGCCCGTGGGTACCGCCCACGCGGACCCAGCTGAATTTTCGGGATCAACATAACGGACACGTCTCCTTAACATCCTGCGCAGACGATGGGTAGGAAAACAAAAGTAAGACGTGACTTAGTTTCCAAAAGAAAGACACTTCAAACTGCCATAACTTTTGATCGGACTGTCTGATTTTCGAGCACAATACCGTTTCGGAAAGCTCTCGGTGTTGCCCATCCGCTGGCGAATAGGGTGAACCCGTTCGAGCCCGTTTTGTGCGCTTAGATCGCGTATATTCAGCTACGTGTTGATGTTGTCGCAATGTTTTCATTTCGTCAATTTTGTCCTAACGGATATGCCAGTGAAATCTTCCTTTGGGGAAAACTCACAAGGATACGGTACTGGCCGCGACATAACTGCGCGCTCAGGCGGTGAAATCGCCACCGCTTCTCAATTTCGAGGATCCCGCGCAGGGGTGGTGGCGCGGCGACCCGGTTGTTGCCGCGCGTAAAAATTGGAGCCGCCAAAATTGCTCAGACCGAATGGAAACGGAGCCCGCAATGCAGAAAATCGGGCGTCGGGGATCTTGGGTTGAATAAAACGTGCCGGAGTATTCCAACGTGTGCGACCATACCAGCACTAGATCACCGGATCCCATCAGAACTCCATAGTTAAGCATGCTTGGGCGAGAGTAGTACTGGGATGGGTGACCTCCTGGGAAGTCCTCGTGTTGCACCCATTTTTTGCCGCCCGGCTGCAAGAACGGTGATTTTTGCCTCCGGCGAGCGCGCTATCTCAAAGAAGGCGGGCCCGTGGGTACCGGCCACGCGGACGGGGCTGAATTTTCGTGATCAACAGAACGGACATGTGGCCTTAACATCCTGCGCAGGCAACAGGCAGGATAATAAAAGAAAGACGTGACTTAGTTTACAAAAGCAAGACGCTTCAAACGGCCATAACTTTTGATCGGACCGTCTGATTTTCGCGCACAATGCCATTTCGGAAAGCTCTCGGTGTTGCCCATCCGCTGGCGAACCGGGTGAACCCGTTCGAGCCTGTTTTGTGCCCTCAGATCGCGTATATTCAGCTCCATTTTGAAGCTGTCACAGTGTTTTCATTTCGTCAATTTCGTCCTAACGGATATGCCAGCGAAGTCTTCCTTCAGGGAAAACTCCAAAGGATACGGTACTGGCCGCGATATAACTGCGTGCTCAGGCGGCGAAATCGCAACCGCTTCCCAATTTCGGGGATCCCGTGCAGGGGCGGTGGCCCGGTCGTTGCCGCGCGTAAAAATTGGAGCCGCCAAAATTGCTCAAACAGAATGGAAACGGAGCCCACAATGCAGAAAATCGGGCGTCAGGGATCTTGGCTTAAATAAAACGTGCCGGAGTATTCCAACGTGTGCGACCATACCAACACTAGAGCACCGGATCCCTTCAGAACTCCACAGTTAAGCGTGCTTGGGCGAGAGTAGTACTGGGATGGGTGACCTCCTGGGAAGTCCTCGTGTTGCACCCATTTTTTCCCGCCCGGCTGCAAGAACGACGATTTTTTCCTCCGTCGAGCGCGCTCTCTCAACGAAGGCGGACCCGTGGTTACCGCCCACGCAGACCAGGCGGAATTTTCGGGATCAACAGAACGGACACGTGACCTTAACATCCTTCGCAGGCGACGGTCAGGAAAACAAAAGAATGACGTGACTTAGTTTCCAAAAGCAAGGCGTTTCAAACGGCCATAACTTTTGATCGGACCGTCTGATTTTCGCGCACAATACAATTTCGGAAAGCTCTCGGTGTTGCCCATCCACTGGCGAGCCGGCTGATCCCGTTCGAACCCGTTTTGTGCCCTCAGGTCGTGTGTATTCAGTTCCATTTTGAAGTTGTCGCAGTGTTTTCATTTCGTCAATTTCGCCCTAACGGATAAGCCAGCGAAATCATCCTTCGGCGAAAACTCCCAAGGATACGGTACTGGCCGCGAAATAACTGCACGCTCAGGTGGCAAAATCGCCACCGCTTCCCAATTTCGGGGATCCCGCGCAGGGGCGGCGCGGCGACCCGGTCGTTTCTGAACGTAAATATTGGAGCCGCCAAAATTGCTGAAACTAAATGGAAACGGAGCCCGTAATGCAGCAAATCGGGCGTTGGGTATCTTGGCTTAAATATAACGTGTCGGAGTATTCCAACGTGTGCGACCATAACAGCACTAGGGCACCGAATCCCATCAGAACTCCGCAGTTAAGCTTGCTTGGGCGAGAGTAGTACTGGGATGGGTGACCTCCTGGGAAGTCCTCGTGTTGCACCCATTTGTTGCCGCCCGGCTGCAAGAACGGCGATTTTTGCATCTGGCGAGCTCGCTCTCTCAACGAAGGCGGGCCCGTGGGTACCGCTCACGCGGACCCGGCGGAATTTTCGGGATCAACAGAATGGACACGTGGCCTTAACATCCTGTGCAGGCGATGGGCAGGAAAACAATAGAAAGACGTGACTTAGTTTCCAAAAGAAAGGCGCTTCAAACTGCCATAACTTTTGATCGGACCGTCTGATTTTTGTGCACAATACCATTTCGGAAAGCTCTCGGTGTTGCCCATCCGCTGGCGAATCGGGTGAACCCGTTCGAGCCCGTTTTGTGCCCTCAGATCGCGTAAATTCAGCTCTATTTTGAAGTTGTCGCAGTGTTTTCATTTCGTCAATTTCGTCCTAACGGATATGCCAGCGAAATCTTCCTTCGGGGAAAACTCCCAAGGATACGGTACTGGCCGCGACATAACTGCGCGCTCAGGCGGCGAAATCGCCACCGCTTCCCAATTTCGGGGATGCCACGCAGGGGCGGCGGCACGGCGACCCGGTCGTTGCCGCGCGTAAAAATTGGAGCCGCCAAAATTGCTCAATCTAAATGGAAATAGAGCCCGCAATGCAGAAAATCGGGCGTCGGGGATCTTGGCTTAAATAAAACGTGCCGTAGTATTCCAACGTGTGCGACCATACCAACACTACAGCACCGGATCCCATCAGAACTCCGCAGTTAAGCGTGCTCGGGCGAGAGTAGTACTGGGATGGGTGACCTCCTGGGAAGTCCTCGTGTTGCACCCATTTTTGCCGCTCAGCTGCAAGAACGTCAATTTTTGCATCCGGCGAACGCGCTCTCTCAACGAAGGCGGGCCTGTGGGTACCGCCCATGCGGACGGGGCAAAATTTTCTGGATCAACAGAAAGGACACATGGCCTTAACATCCTGTGCAGACGACGTGCAGGAAAACAAAAGAAAGACGTGACGTAGTTTCCAAAAGCAAGGCGCTTCAAACGGCCATAACTTTTGATCAAACAGATCGCGTATATTCAGATATGTTTTGAAGTTGTCGCAGTGTTTTCATTTCGTCGATTTCGTCCTAACGGATATGCCAGCGAAATCTTCATTCGGGGAAAACTCCCAAGGATACGGTACTGGCCGCGACATAACTGTGCGCTCAGGCGGCGAAATCGCCACAGCTTCCCAATTTCGGGGATCCCGCGGAGGGGCGGCGGCGCGGCGACCCGGCCGTTGCCGCGCGTAAGAATTGGAGCCGCCAAAATTGCTCAAAACGAATGGAAACGGAGCCCGCAATGTGGAATATCGGGTGTTGGGGATCTTGGCTTAAATAAAACGTGCCAGAGTATTCCAACGCATGCGACCATACCAGCATTAGAGCTCGGATCCCATCAGAACTCCGCAGTTAAGCGTGCTGGGCAAGAGTAGTACTGGGATGGTTGACCTCCTGGGAAGTCCTCGTGTTGCACCCATTTTTTGCCGCCCGACTACAAGAACGACGATTTTTTCCTCCGGCGAGCGCGCTCTCTCAACGAAGGCGGGCCCGTGGGTACCGCACATGCCGACCCGACCGAATTTTCGGGATCAACAGAACGGACACGTGGCCTTAACATTCTGCGCAGGCGATGGGCAGGAAAACAAATGAAAGACGTGACTTAGTTTACAAAAGCAAGGCGCTTCAAACGACCATAACTTTTGATCGGACCGTCTGAGTTTCGCGCACAATGCCATTTCGGAAAGCTCTCGGTGTTGCCCATTCACTGGCGAACCGGGTGAACCCGTTCGAGCCCGTTTTGTGCCCTCAGATCGCGTATATTCAGCTACGTTTTGAAGTTGTCGTAGTGTTTTCATTTCGTCAATTTCGTCGTAACGGATATGCCAGCGAAATCTTTCTTCGGGGAAAACTCCCAAGGATACGGTACTGGCCGCGACATAACTCCACGCTCAGGCGGAGAAATCGCCACCGCTTCCTAATTTCGGGGATCCCGGGCAGGGGCGGCGGCCCGTTCGTTGCCGCGCGTGAAAATTGTAGCTGCCAAAATTGCTCAAACCGAATGGAAACGGAGCCCGCAATGTAGAAAATCGGGCATCGGGGATCTTAGCTTAAATAAAACATGCCGGAGTATTCCAATGTGTGCGACCATACCAGCACTAGAGCACCGGATCCCATCAGAACTCCGCAGTTAAGCGTGCTTGGGCGAGAGTAGTACTTGGATGGGTGACCTCCTGGGAAGTCCTCGTGTTGCACCCATTTTTTGCCGCCCGGCTGCAAGAACGACGATTTTTGCCTCCGGCTAGCGCGCTCTCTCAACGAAGGCGGGCTCGTGGCTACCGCCCACGCGGACCCAACGGAATTTTCGGGAACAACAGAACGAACACGTGGCCTTAACATCCTGCACAGGCGACAGACATGAAAACAAAAGAAAGACGTGACTTAGTTTCCAAAAGCAAGGCGCTTCAAACGGCCGTAACTTTTGATCGGACCGTCTGATTTTCACGCACAATACCATTTCAGAAAGCTCTCGGTTTTGCCCATCCGCTAGCCAACAGGGTCAACACGTTCGAGCATGTTTTGTGCCCTCAGATCGCGTATATTCAGCTACATTTTGATGTTATCGCAGTGTTTTCAGTTCGTCAATTTCGTCCTAACGGATATGCCAGCAAAATCTTCCTTCGGGGAAAACTCCCAAGGATACGGTACTGGCCGCGACATAACTGTATGCTCAGGCGGGGAAATCGCCACTGCTTCCCAATTTTGGGGATCCCGCGCAGGGGCGGCAGCACGGCGACCCTGTCGTTGCCGCGCGTAAAAATTGGAGCCACCAAAATTGCTCAAACCGAATGGAAACGGAGCACGCAATGCAGAAAATCGGGCGTCGGGTATCTTGGCTTAAATAAAACGTGACGGAGTATTCCAACATGTGCGACCATACCAGCATTAGAGCATCGGATCCCATCAGAACTCCGCAGTTAAGCGTGCTTGGGCTAGGGTAGTACTGGGATGGGTGACCTCCTGGGAAGTCCTCGTGTTGCACCCATTTTTTGCCGCCCGGCTGCAAGAACGGCGATTTTTGCCTCTGACGAGCACGCTCTCTCAACGAAGGCGGACCCGTGGGTAACACCCACGAGGACCCGAAGGAATTTTCGGGATCAACAGAACGGACACGTGGCCTTAACATCCTGCGCAGTCGACGGTCGGAAAAACAAAAGAAAGACGTGACTTAGTTTCCAAAAGGAAGGCGCTTCGAACAACCATAACTTTCGATCGGACCGTCTGATTTTCACGCACAATACCATTTCGGAAAGCTCTCGGTGTTGCCCATCCGTTGGCTAACCTGGTGAACCCATTCGAGCCCGTTTTGTGCCCACAGATCGCGTATATTCAGCTCCGTTTTGAAGTTGTCGCAGTGTTTTCATTTCGTCAATTTAATCCTAACGGATATGCCAGCGAAATCTTCCTTAGGGGAAAACTCCCAAGGATACGGTACTGCCCGCGAAATAGCTGCGCGCTCAGGCGGCAAAATCGTCACCGCTTCCCAATTTCGGGGATCCCGCATATGGGCGGCAGCCCGGTCGTTGCCGCGAGTAAAAATTGGAGCCGCCAAAATTGCTCAAACCGAATGGAAACGGAGCCCGCAATGCAGAAAATCGGGCGTCGGTGATCTTGGCTTAAATAAAACGTGCCGGAGTATTCCAATGTTTGCGACCATACCAGCACTAGAGCACCGGATCCCATCAGAACTCCACAGTTAAGCGTGCTTGGGCGAGAGTAGTACTGGGTTGGGTGACCTCCAGGGAAGTCCTCGTGTTGCACCCATTTTTTGCCGCCCGGCTGCAAGAATGACGATTTTTGCCTCCGCCGAGCTCGCTCTCTCAACGAAGGCGGGCCCGTGGGTACCGCACACGCCGACCCGGCAGAATTTTCGGGATCAACAGAACAGATACGTGGCCTTAACATCCTGCGCAGACGACGGGCAGGAAAATAAAAGAAAGATGTGACTTAGTTTACAAAAGCAAGGCGCTTCAAACGGACATAACTTTTGATCGGACCGTCTGATTTTCGTGCACAATGCCATTTCGGAAAGCTCTCGATGTTGCACATCCGCTGGCGAACCGGGTGAACCCGTTCGAGCCCGTTTTGTGCCCACAGATCGCGTATATTCATCTCCGTTTTGAAGTTGTCGCAGTGTTTTCATTTCGTCAATTTCATCCTCACGGATATGCCAGCGAAATCTTCCTTAGGGGAAAACACCCAAGGATACGGTACTGGCCGCGACATAACTGCGCGCTTAGGCGTGGAAATTGCCACCGCTTCCCAATTTCGGGGATCCCGCGCAGGGCCGGCGGCCCGGTCGTTGCCGCGCGTAAAAATTGGAGCGGCCAAAATTGCTCAAACTGAATGGAAACGGAGCCCGCAATGCAGAAAATCGAGCGTCGGGGATCTTGACTTAAACAAAACGTGTCGGAGTATTCCAACGTGTGCGACCATACCAGCACTAGAGCACCGGATCCCATTAGAACTCTGTAGTTAAGCGTGAGAGTAGTACTAGGATGGGTGACCTCTTGGGAAGTCCTCGTGTTGCACTCATTTTTTTCAGCCCGGCTGCAAGAACGACGATTTTTGCCTCCGGCGAGCGCGCTCTCTCAACGAAGGCGGGCCCGTGGGTACCGCCCATGCGGATGGGGCTGAATTTTCGGGATCAACAGAACGGCACGTGGCCTTAACATCCTGCGCAGGCGACGGGCAGGAAAACAAAAGAAAGACGTGACGTAGTTTCCAAAAGCAAGGCGCTTCAAACGGCCATAACTTTTGATCGGACCGTCTGATTTTCGCGCACAATACCATTTCGAAAAGCTCGCGGTGTTTCCCATCCGCTGGCGAACTGGGTGAACCCGTTCGAGCCCGTTTTGTGCCCTCAGATCGCGTATATTCAGCTCTATTTTGAAGTTGTCGCAGTGTTTTCATTTTGTCAATTTCGCCCTAACAGATAAGCGAGCAAAATCTTCCTTCGGCGAAAACTCCCAAGGATACGGTACTGGCCACGACATAACTGCGCGCTCAAGTGCCGAAATCGCCACCACTTCCCAATTTTGGTGATCCCGCGCAGGGGCAGCGGCACGGTGACCCGGTCGTTGCCGCGCGTAAAAATTGGAGCTGCCAAAAGTTATCAAACCGAATGGAAACGGATCCCGCAATGCAGAAAATCGGGTGTCGGAGATCTTGGCTTAAATAAAATGTGTCGGAGTATTCCAACGTGTGCGACCATACCAGCACTAGAGTACCAGATCCCATCAGAACTCCTCAGTTAAGCGTGCTTGGGCGAGAGTAGTACTGGGATGGGTGACCTCCTGGTAAGTCCTCCTGATGCACCCATTTTTTGCCGTCCGGCTGCAAGAACAGCGATTTTTGCCTCGAGCGAGCGCGCTCTCTCCACGAAGGCGGGCCCGTGGGTACCGCCCATGCGGACTCGGCGGAATTTTTGGGATCAACAAAACGAACACGTGGCCTTAACATCCTGCGCAGGCGACGGGCAGGAAAACAATAGAAAGACGTGAGTTAGTTTCCAAAAGCAAGGCGCTTCAAACGACCATAACGTTTCATCAGACCACCTGATTTTCGTGCACAATACCATTTCGGAAAGCTCTCGGTGTTGCCCATCCGCTGGCGCACCGGGTGAAGCCGTTCGAGCCCGTTTTGTGCCCTCAGATCGCGTATAATCAGCTCTGTTTTGAAGTTGTCGCAGTGTTTTCATTTCGTCAATTTCGTACTAACGGATATGCCGGCGAAATCTTCCTTCGGGGAAAACTCCCAAGGATACGGTACTGGCCGCGACATAACTGCGCGCTCAGGCGGCGAAATCGCAACCGCTTCCCAATTTTGGGGATCTCGCGCAGGGGCGGCAGCGCGGCAACCCGGTCGTTGCCGCGCGTAAAAATTGGAGCCGCCAAATTTGCTCAATCCGAATGGAAACAGAGCCCGCAATGTAAAAAATCGGGCGCCGGGGATCTTGGCTTAAATAAAACGTGTCGGAGTCTTCCAACGTGTGCGACCATACCAGTACTAGAGCACCGGATCCCATCAGAACTCCGCAGTTAAGCGTGCTTGGGCGAGAGTAGTATTGGGATGGGTGACCTCCTGGGAAGTCCTCGTGTTGCACCCATTTTTGCCGCCCGGATGCAAGATCAACGATTTTTGCCTCCGGCGAACACCCTCTCTCAACGAAGGCGGGCCCGTGGGTACCGCCCATGCGGATGGGGCTGAATTTTCTGGATCAATAGAACGGACACGTGGCCTTAACATCCTGCGCAGGCGACGGGCAGGAAAACAAAAGAAAGACGTGACGTAGTTTCCAAAAGCAAGGCGCTTCAAACGGCCATAACTTTTGATCGGACCATCTGATTTTCGCGCACAATACCATTTCGGAAAGCTCTCGGTGTTTCCATTCCACTGGCGAAAAGGGTGAACCCGTTCGAGCCCGTTTTGTGACCTCAGATCGCGTATATTCAGATACGTTTTGAAGTTGTCGCAATGTTTTCATTTCGTCAATTTCGTCCTAACGGATATGCCAGCGAAATCTTCCTTCGGGAAAAAACCCAAGGATACGATATTGGCCGCGGACATACCTAACTGCTCGAGGCGGCAAAATCGCCACCCCGCTTCCCAATTTCGGGGATCCCAGCGCAAAGGGCGGCTGCGCGGCAACCCGGTCGTTTTCCGCGCTAAAAATTGGAGCGCCAAAATTGCTCCAAACCGAATGGAAAACGAAGCCCCCCGCAATGCAGAAAATCGTGTGGTTTCGGGGATCTTTTGGCAATAAATAAAAACGAGCCGGAGTATTCCCACGTGTGCGGCCATAGCAGCACTAAGCAACCGGATCCCATCAGAACATCCGCAGTTAAGCATGCTGAGGGCGAGACTAGTACTTGGATGGTTGACCTCTGTGAAGATCGTCGAGTGCACCCATTTTTTGCCGCCAGCAGGCAAGACAAAGCGATTTTTTCCACCGGCGAGCGCGCTCCTCTCAAACTAGGCGGGCCGAGGGTACCGCACAGGCGGACCGGCGGAATTTTCGGGATCAACAGAACTTACACGTGGCCTTAACATCCTGCGCAGGCAACGGACAGGAAAACAAAAGAAAGTCGTGACTTAGTTTACAAAAGCAAGGCGCTTCAAACGACCATAACTTTTGATAGGACCGTCTGAGTTTCACGCACAATGCCATTTCGGAAAGCTCTCGGTGTTGCCCATCCGCTGGAGAACCGGGTGAACCCGTTCGAGCCCGTTTTGTGACCACAGATCGCGTATATTCAGCTCCATTTTGAAGTTGTCGCAATGTTTTCATTTCGTCAATTTCGTCTTAACGGATATGCCAGCGAAATCATCCTTCGGGGAAAACTCCCCAGGATACGGTACTGGCCGCGACATAACTGCGCGCTCAGGCGGCGAAATCGCCACCACTTCCAAATTTCGGGGATCCCGCGCAGGGGCGGCGGCCCGGTCATTGCCGCGCGTAAAAATTGGAGCCGCCAAAATTGCTCAAACCGAATGGAAACGGAGCCCGCAATGCAGAAAATCGGGCGTCGTGGATCTTGGCTTAAATAAAACGTGCCAGAGTATTCCAATGTGTGCGACCATATCAGCACTAGAGCACCGGATCCCATCAGAATTCCGCAGTTAAGCGTGCTTGGGCGAGAGTAGTAGTGGGATGGGTGACCTCCTGGGAAGTTCTCGTGTTGCACCCAGGTTTTGCCGCCCGGCTGCAAGAATGACGATTTTTGCCTACGGCGAGCGCGCTCTCTCAACGAAGGCGGGCCCATGGGTACTGCCCACGCGGACCCTGCGGAATTTTCGGGATCAACAGAATAGACGCGTGGCCTTAACATCCTGCGCAGTTGACAGGAAGGAAAACAAAAGATAGACGTGACTTAGTTTCCAGAAGCATGGCGCATCAAACGGCCATAACTTTTGATCGGACCATCTGATTTTCGCGCACAATACCATTTCAGAAAGCTCTCGGTGTTGCCCATCTGCTGGCGAATAGGGTGAACCCGTTAGAGCCCGTTTTGTGCCCTCAGATCGCGTAACTTCAGCTACGTTTTGATGTTGTCGCAGTGTTTTCAGTTCGTCAAGTTCGTCCTAACGGATATGCCAGCAAAATCATTCTTCGGGGAAACTCCCAAGGATACGGTACTGGCCGCGACATAACTGCGCGCTCAGGCGGCGAAATCGCCACCGCTTCCCAATTTTGGGGATCCCGCGCAGGGGCGGCTGCGCGGCGACCCGGTCGTTGCCGCGCGTAAAAATTGGAGCCGACAAAATTGCTCAATCTGAATGGAAACGGAGCCCGCAATGCAGAAAATCGGGCGTCGGGGATCTTAGTTTAAATAAAACGTGCCGGAGTATTCCAACTTGTGCTGCCATACCAGAACTAGAGCACCGGATCCCATCAGAACTCCGCAGTTAAGCGTGCTTGGGAGAGAGTAGTACTGGGATGAGTGACCTCCTGGGAAGTACTCGTGTTGCACCCATTTTTTGCCGCCCGGCTGCAAGAACGACGATTTTTGCCACCGGCGAGCGCGCTCTCTCAACGAAGGCGGGCCCGTGGGTACCGCCCACGCGGACCCGGCGAAATTTTCGGGATAAACAGAACGGACATGTGGCCTTAACATCCTGCGCAGGCGATGGGAAGGAAAACAAAAGAAAGACGTGACCTAGTTTCCAAAAGCAAGGCGCTTAAAACGGCTATAACTTTTGATCAGACCGTCTGATTTTTGCGGACTATACCATTTCGGAAAGTTTTCGGTGTTTCCCATCTGCTGGCGAACCGGGTGAACCCGTTCGATCCTGTTTTTGCCCTTAGATCGCGTATATTCAGTTATATTTTGAAGTTGTTGCAGTGTTTTCATTTCGTCAATTTCGTCCTAACGGATATGCCAGCGAAATCTTCCTTCGGGGAAAACTCCCAAGGATACGGTACTGGTCGCGACATAACTGCGCGCTCGGGAGGCAAAATCGCCACCGCTTCCCAATTTTGGGGATCCCACGCAGGGGCGGCGGCGCGGCGACCCGGTCGTTGCCGCGCATAATAATTGGAGCCGCCTAAATTGCTAAATCCGAATGGAAACGGAGCCCGCAATGCAGAATATCGGGCGCCGGGGATCTTGGCTTAAATAAAACGTGTCGGAGTATTCCAACGTTTGTAACCATACCAGCACTAGAGCACCGGATCCCATCAGAACTCCGCAGTTAAGCGTGCTTGGGCGAGAGTAGTACTGGGATGGGTGACCTCCGGGAAAGTCCTCGTGTTGCACCCATTTTTTGCCACCGGCTGCAAGAACGATGATTTTTGCCTCCGGCGAGCGCGCTCTCTCAACGAAGGCGGGCCCGTGGGTACCGCCCATGCGGACCCAGCGAAATTTTCGGGATCAACAGAACAGACACGTGGCCTTAACATCCTGCGCAGACAACAGGAAGGAAAACAAAAGAAAGACGTGACTTAGTTTCCAAAAGGAAGGCGCTTCAAACGAAGATAACTTTTGATCGGATTATCTGATTTTCGCGCACAATACCATTTCGGAAAGCTCTCGGTGTTGCCCATCCGCTGGACAACAGGGTGAACCCGTTCAAGCCCATTTTGTGCCCTCAAATCGCGTATATTCAGCTATGTTTTGATGTTGTGACAGTGTTTTTAGTTCGTCAATTTCGTCCTAACGGATATGCCAGCAAAATCTTCCTTCGGGGAAAACTCCCAAGGATACGGTACTGGCCGCGACATAACTGCGCACTCAGGTGGCGAAATCTCCACCGCTTACCAATTTTGGGGATCCCGCGCAGGGGCGGCAGCGCGGCGACCCGGTCGTTGCCGCGCGTAAAAATTGGAGCCGCCAAAATTGCTCAAACCGAATGGAAACGGAGCCCGCAATGCAGAAAATTGGGCGTCGGGGATCTTGGCTTAAATAAACGTGTCGGACTATTCCAACGTGTGCGACCATACCAGCAATAGAGCACTGGTTCCCATCAGAACTCAGCAGTTAAGCGTGCTTGGGCGAGAGCAGTACTGGGATGGGTGACCTCCTTGGAAGTCCTCGCGCTGCACCCATATTTTGCCGCCCGGCTGCAAGAACTACGATTTTTACCTCCGGCGAGCGCACTCTCTCTACGAAGCCGAACCCGTGGGTACCGCCCACGCGGACCCAGCAGAATTTTCGGGATCAACAGAACGGACACATGTCCTTAACATCCTGTGCAGTCGACGGTCAGGAAAACAAAAGAAAGACGTGACATAGTTTCCAAAAGCAAGGCGCTTCAAACGACCATAACTTTTGATCGGACCGTCTGAGTTTCACGCACAATACCATTTCAGAAAGCTCTCGGTGTTGCCCATCCGCTGGCGAACCGGGTGAACCCGTTCGAGCCCGTTTTGTGCCCACAGATCACGTATATTCAGCTATGTTTTGAAGTTGTCGCAGTGTTTTAATTTCGTCAATTTCATCCTAACGGATATGCCAGCGAAATCTTCCTTAGGGGAATACTCCCAAGGATACGGTACTGGCCGCGACATAACTGCGCGCTCAGGCAGAGAAATCGCCCCCGCTTCCCAATTTCAGGGATCCGGCACAGGGGCGGCGGCGCGGCGACCCGGTCGTTGCCGCGCGTAAAATTTATAGTCGCCAAAATTGCTCAAACCGAATTTAAACGGAGCCCGCAATGCAGAAAATCGTGTGTCGGGGATCGTGGCTTAAATAAAACGTGTCAGAGCATTCCAACGTGTGCGGCCATACTAGCACAAGAGCACCGGATCCCAATAGAACTCCGTAGTTAAGCGTGATTGGGAGACAGTAGTACTGGGATGAGTGACCTCCTGGGAAGTCCTCGTGTTCCACCAATTTTTTGCCGCACGGCTGCAAGAATGACGATGTTTGCCTCCAGCGAGCGCGCTCTCTCAACGAAAGCGCGCCCATGGGTACCGCCCACGCGGACCCGACGAAATTTTTGTGATAAACAAAACGGACAGGAAAACAAAAGAAAGATGTGACTTAGTTTCCAAAAGCAAGACGCTTAAAATGGCCATAACTTTTGATCACACTGTCTGATTTTCGCGGACATTACCATTTCGGAAAGTTCTCGGTGTTTCCCATCTATTGGTGAACCGGGTGAACCCGTTCGAGCACGTTTTTTGCCCTCAGATCGCATATATTCAGCTCTATTTTTAAGTTGTTGCAGTGTTTTCATTTCGTCAATTTCGTCCTAACGGATATGCCAGCGAAATATTCCTTCGGGGAAAACTCCCAAGATACGGTACTGGCCGCGACATAACTGCGCGCTCAGGCGGTGAAATCGCCACCGCTTCCCAATTTCGGGGATCCCGCGCAGGGGCGGCGGCGCGGTGACCCGGTCGTTGCCGCGCGTAAAAATTGGAGCCACCAAAATTACTCAATCTGAATGGAAACGGAGCCCGCAATGCAGAAAATCGGGCGCCGAGGATCTTGCCTTAAAGAAAACGTGTCGGAGTATTACAACGTGTGCGACCAAACTAGCACT
Source organism: Platanthera guangdongensis (assembly GCA_039583875.1). NCBI lineage: Eukaryota > Viridiplantae > Streptophyta > Magnoliopsida > Asparagales > Orchidaceae > Platanthera > Platanthera guangdongensis. The sequence continues at coordinate 16,319,858 of CM077161.1, read as the reverse complement.
AGAGCACCGGATCCCATCAGAGCTCCGCAGTTAAGCGTGCTTAGGCGAGAGTAGTACTGGATGGGTGACCTCCTGGGAAGTCAATGCGTTGCACCCATTTTTGCCGCCCGGCTGCAAGAACGACAATTTTTGCCTCCGGGGAACGCGCTCTCTCAACGAAGGCGGGCCTGTGGTTACCGCCCATGCGGACGGGGCGGGATTTTCTGGATCAACAGAATAGACACGTGGCCTTAACATCCTGCGCAGGCGACGGACAGGAAAACAAAAGAAAGATGTGACGTAGTTTCCAAAAGCAAGGCGCTTCAAACGGCCATAACTTTTGATCGGACCATCTAATTTTCGCGCACAATACCATTTCGGAAAGATCTCGGTGTTTCCCATCCGTTGGCGAACCGGGTGAACCCATTCGAGCCCATTTTGTGCCCTCAGATCGCGTATATTAAGATACGTTTTGAAGTTGTCATAATGTTTTCATTTCGTCAATTTTGTCCTAACGGATATGCCAGCGAAATCTTCCTTCGGGGAAAACTCCCAAGGATACGGTACTGGCCGCGACATAACTGCGCGCTCAGGCGGCAAAATCGCCACCGCTTCCCAATTTCGGGGATCCCGCGCAGGGGCGGCGGCGCGGCGACCCGGTCGTTGCCGCGCCTAAAAATTGGAGCCGCCAAAATTGCTCAAACCGAATGGAAACGGAGACCGCAATGCATAAAATCGGGCGTCGGGGATCTTGGCTTAAATAAAACGTGCTGGTGTATTCCAACGTGTGCGACTATACAAGCACTAGAGCACCGGATCCCATCAGAACTCCGTAGTTAAGCGTGCTTGTGCGAGAGTAGTACTGGGATGGGTGACCTCCTGGGAAGTCCTCGTGTTGCACCCATTTTTTGTCGCCCGGCTGCAAGAACGACGATTTTTTCCTCCGGCGAGCGCGCTCTCTCAACGAAGGCGGGCCCATGGGTACCGCACACGCCGACCCGGCGGAATTTTCGGGATCAACAGAACGGACACGTGGCCTTAACATCCTGCGCAGGCGACGGACAGGAAAACAAAAGAAAGACGTGACTTAGTTTCAAAAAGCAAGGCGCTTCAAATGGCCATAACTTTTGATCGGACAGTCTGATTTTCGTGCACAATACCATTTCGGAAAGCTCTCGATGTTGCCCATCCGCTGGCGAACTGGGTGAACCTGTTCGAGCCCATTTTGTGCCCTCATATCGCGTATATTCAGCTCCATTTTGAAGTTGTCGCAGTGTTTTCATTTCGTCAATTTCGTCCTAACGGATATGCCAGCGAAATCTACCTTCGGGGAAAACTCCCAAGGGTACGGTACTGGCCGCGACATAACTGTGCGCTAAGGCGGCGAAATCTCTAACGCTTCCCAATTTCAGGGATCCCGCGCAGGGGCGGCGGCGCGGCGACCCGGTCGTTGCCGCACGTAAAAATTGGAGCCGCCAAAATTGCTCAAACCGAATGGAAATGGAGCCCGCAATGCAGAAAATCGGGCGTCGGGGATCTTGGCTTAAATAAAATGTGACGGAGTATTCCAATGTGTGTGACCATACCAGCACTAGAGCACCGGATCCCATCAGAACTCTGCAGTTAAGCATGCTTGGGCGAGAGTAGTATTCGGATGGGTGACCTCCTCGGAAGTCCTCGTGTTCCACCCATTTTTTGCCCCCGGCTGGAAGAACGGCGATTTTTGCCTCCGGCGAGCGCGCTCTCTCAATGAAGGCGGGCCCGTGGGTACCGCCCACACGAGCCCGACAGAATTTTCGGGATCAACAGAACGGACATGTGGCCTTAACATCCTCCGCAGGCGATGGGCAGGAAAACAAAAGAAAGACGTGACTTAGTTTCCAAAAGCAAGGAGCATCAAATGGCCATAACTTTTGATCGTACCCTCTGATTTTCGCGCACAATACCATTTCGGAAAGCTCTCGGTGTTGCCCTTCCGCTGGCGAACATGATGAACCCGTTCGAGCCCGTTTTGTTCCCTCATATCGCAAATATTCAGCTACGTTTTGACGTTGTCGCAGTGTTTTCATTTTGTCAATTTCATCCTAACGGATATGCCAGCGAAATATTCCTTCGGGGAAAACTCCCAAGGATACGGTACTAGCCGCGATATAACTGCGCGCTCAGGCGGCGAAATCGCGACCGCTTCCCAATTTCGGGGATCCCGCGCAGAGGCGGCGGCGCGGCAACCCGGTCGTTGCCGCGCGTAAAAATTGGAGCCGCCAAAATTACTCAAACCGAATGGAAACGGAGCCCGCAATGCAGAAAATCGGGTGTCGGGGATCTCGGCTTAAATAAAACGTATGGGAGTATTCCAACGTGTGCGACCATACCAGCACTAGAGCACCAGATCCCATCAGAACTCCGCAGTTAAGCGTGCTTGGGAGAGAGTAGTACTAGGATGGGTGACCTCTTGGGAAGTCCTCGTGTTGCACCCATTTTTTGCCGCCCGATTGCAAGAACGGCGATTGTTGCCTCCGCCGAGTGCGCTCTCTCAACGAAGGCCAGCCCGTGGGTACCGCCCACGCGGACACGACAGAATTTTCAGGATCAACAGAACAGATATGTGGCCTTAACATCCTGCGCAGGCAACGGGTAGGAAAACAAAAGAAAGACGTGTCTTAGTTTCCAAAAGCAAGGCACTTCAAACGGCCATAGCCTTTGATCGGACCGTCTGATTTTCAAGCACAATACCATTTCAGAAAGCTCTCGGTGTTGCCCATCCGCTGGTGAACCGGGTGTACCCGTTCGAGCCCGTTTTGTTCCCACAGATCGCGTATATTTAGCTCCATTTTGAAGTTGTCGCAGTGTTTTCATTTCGTCAATTTCGTCCTAACGGATATGCCAGCGAAATCTTCCTTCGAGGAAAACTCCCAAGGATACGGTATTGGTCGTAACATAACTGCGCACTCAGGCGGCAAAATCGCCACCTCTTCCCAATTTCGGGGATCCCGCGGAGGGGCGGCGGCGCGGCGACCCGGTCGTTGTCGCACGTAAAAATTGGAGCCGCCAAAATTGCTCAAACAGAATATAAACGGAGCCCACAATGCAGAAAATCGGGCGTCGGGGACCTTGGCTTAAATAAAACGTGCCGGAGTATTCTAACGTGTGCGACCATACCAGCACTAGTGCACTAGATCACATCAGAACGACACAGTTAAGCGTGCTTGGGCGAGAGTAGTACTGGGATGGGTGACCTCGTGGGAAGTCCTCGTGTTGCACCCATTTTTTGCCGCCCGGCTGCAAGAACGGCGATTTTTTCCTCCGGCGAGCGCGCTCTCTCAACGAAGGCGGGCCCGTAGGTGATGAGTGTGATTATGATAGGCTTTTTACTATCATAATTGTAATCATGTCTACTATTTCTACCTCCTTTTGTAGTAATTTTGCGAGAAAAGTCAAAAAATTGTCCTATCATGATTAGGAGAGCGCAGTTAGGATTTTTGTTATTCCTTATATTGAGCTATCTAATTTATTCCTTCACTTTTATATGCAGGTAGTGGTAAGCAGTGGAACTAAAGGTCTTGGAGCAAATAGAGGAGTTCACGGAGTCAACATAGCTGATGACAGAACAAAAATTTGGCACACACGGGTGGACACACGACCATGTTAATACCCGTGTCCTATATTCCCTAGAGCTGAAGAAATTGGACGCAGGAGACAGAGACTCACACGGGTAGGAACATGCCCGTGTGCCTGCCCGTGTCATATTTGAACACGACTGCCGACCAACCGAATGTGAAGAACAACACGGCCGTGTGCATACCCGTGTCATCTGACACGACCCACTACCAGACATGCCTGTTCGTGGGGAACCGCCTAGGAACCGTCAACACGGCCTGACACACGGCCGTGTTGGAACCCTTGTCCGACCTGTTTGCAAAGGGACTATTTAAAACTTGTAGAAAAGTTAGAGAAGAACTTTTGGATCATTTCTGCATTATGAGTATTCTGGAGAACGAAGTGGAGAATCCAAGAGAAGGAGGATTTGAAGGTTATTTTTGTATGCTTTTATTCTTTCATTAATCCATTTTAATCTCCCCTTCTCTTGGTTATTCATCTTGATTTATCTTTTATTTTGCATGAACTTTAATTTGGAACAATTTGTTAATCATGTCTCGCATTATTTACATCAAATTTATAGTATTTTATTCGTATGTAGGCTTACAAACAAAGAGCTTTATCCTAATTATGAATTGCTTATTTCTCTTGCATGAATTGCAAATCTCTAGATTGAGAAATTGGATGTTTATGATGAAATTTACATGTTCATATTTCAGTGTGAGATCTCTTTATAATTCAAATTTCATGATCGAGAGATATGTTATTTGGATAATTGGAATACGAATAAATGAATTCATGATATTGTAGAGATATGATTTCGTGGATTTATGTAATAGATAGTGTGTTTTATTTAATGCAAATTTGAGTATTGTAAATTGTTCGAGAGAAAATTTACTAACTTAGATTTAGATTTTGAATTGCTCGAGAGAGAATTTGATAAATATTTACCCTTTACAATACAACAAATTTGATAGTCTTATGCTTTCATGATTAAATAAAATTGAGTGAATGAATGAATAGTTTCATGTAATTGCTCATAAGCTTTTGGGTTGTTATCATGTTCAATCTTCCAATGTTGATTTATCCAAATAGTCATAGTTTGGTTAATTTAGGTTAGAAATCACTTTTAATTATAGGTATGATAATAAAGTGAGGATGAGTACGAATGCTTGAAAAGGCCCCGTGGAATACGACACGAGATGTAGATTTCTCCTATACTATGATTGATAGGTGCACTTGCCAGAAAGATAATTCAATCTAGCTTATGCCCATCTACATAGTTCAGACTAGAGTGTAGAATGAATCTGCATCAAGTTTATCACTTGTTAAGCAAAGCAATCATCAAGTTTTTGGCGCCGTTGCCGGGGATGTTTTCAATATTTTGAAAGTCTAAATTTTATTAATCTACCAATTTTTGTTTAGTAATAAATAGTTGTATATTAATATTTGAATAATTATATCGCTTAATCTCTATTTTGTAGTCTGTTAGTCTATGACCAGTGGCAGAAATTCTGGGCTAGCACCATTTCATCCTGAACCTGAGCGACTTATCCATAACACTAACCTAAGGGACGTGGGAATTAATACAACAGACATTTCAAACGGACTATCAGAAGAGGAGACAGTGAACCAAGGAGAGAATCATCCAGAAAACTTAGACACCATGGCCAACCAAAATGAGCAAACCATGTCTGACTTTGCTAGACCTAATCTCCAAGGAACCGGGTCAAGCATCGTTAGACCACCGATAGCTACCAATAACTTTGAATTGAAGCCTAGTGTGATACAAATGGTTCAACAGTATGTCCAGTATGATGGCTTGCAGGATGAGGATCCGAACACCCGCTTGGCCGGATTCCTGGAGATATGTGACACATTCATGATCAATGGTGTTTCCAATGATGCCATTCGATTGAGATTGTTTCCATTTTCTTTAAGGCATAAGGCGAAGCAATGGTTGAACTCACTGCCTATATGGTCGATTACTACTTGGGACATGATGGTTGAAAAGTTTCTGATGAAGTATTTTCCACCGGCAAAGACTGCGAAGTTAAGGAATGACATCTCTACGTTTATTTAAATGGAATCTGAATCATTGTACGACACATGGGAATGATTCAAAGACCTTTTAAGGAGATGTCCCCACCATGCTCTACCTTCATGGCTTTAGATTCAGACCTTCTACAATGGTCTTAATCCGGCCACTAAACAGATGATTGATGCGGCTAGCGAAAGCACTTTGAACAACAAGACACATGAAGCGGCTCAGCAGTTGATAGAAGATATGGCTATGAATAATTACCAATGGACTACCGTAAGACAAAAGCCTAGCAAGCCTGCAGGAATTTATGAAGTGGATGCCATCACCGCCTTAGCTATTCAAGTGGAGAAGCTTCACCAAAAGATGGACAACCTTGCCTTAGCATCACCCTCCATGGCACCTCAACAATGGGACCCTTCATGCAGTGGAATGCCTGGTTGTGAACCTCAAGTTCAAGAGCATGTTGACTATATGGGCAACAATATTAGACCTCCTTTCAATCAAGCCTACTACGCATATAGTTCTACATATAATCCTGGATGGAGGAACCACCCCAATTTCTCTTGGGGAGGACAAGGAAATCAAGGGAAACAAACCATGTTTGGACAACAACCACAGCCGGAACCAAGGAAGCCTACATTGGAAGATGTGCATACCAAGTTCATGCAAACGACCGATGTAGCTTTCCGGAATCAAGAGGGTTCAATTCAAAATTTGGAGAATCAGATTGGTCAGCTTGCAAGGATGCTTTCTGAAAGGCAGCAAGGAACACTTCCGGGGAACACTGAGATAAATCCAAGGGAGCATGCAAAAGCCATTCAATTGAGGAGCAAAATGGATTTACAAGACCCAAGGACTGCGAAGGAAGCACCCCAAATGGAGTCTAGCGGCGAAGGATCAAGCGAGATGAACGTGCAACAGATGGAGTACCAACCAGCAATACCATACCCAACAAAGCTTAACAAGGAGCGCATGGATGCCCAGTATGGTAAATTTTTATCTATGTTTAAGCAATTACATGTCAATTTACCTTTTTCTTATGTTATTCAAATGCCTAAGTATGCTAAATTTCTTAAGGATTTAATTTATAATAAAAAGAAAATAGTAGAATTATCTTTAGTCACACTTAGTGAAAAATGTTCTGCTATTTTGCAAAATAAACTACCACAAAAAATTAAGGATCCCGGTTCATTTTCAATTCCATGTTTAATCGTACATTTGCAAGTAAATAAATCTTTAGCATATTTAGGAGCAAGTATAAACTTAATGCCTTATAAACTATATTTGAAACTAGGTCTAGGAGAACTTATCTCAACTAGAATGAGTATTCAACTAGCGGATCGATCGGTTAAGTATCCTAGAGGAATAGTGGAAGATGTATTGGTTAAGGTAGATAAGTTTATATTTCCTGCTGATTTTGTTATTCTAGATATGGATGAAAATATCGAAGTACCACTCATACTAGGTCGTCCATTTTTAGCTACATCTAGAGCGCTTATTGATGTTTTTGATGGTAAATTAGTCTTGCGAGTAGGAGAAGATGAAATCACTTTTCAAATTGGCAATACTATGAAAAAATCTTTAGATAATGATGATTCTTGTTATTTTTCTCATGGTATTGATAATGTTATGCCTTCTATGCATTCCAATTTTTATTGTAAAGATCCTTTAGAAATTTGTATTACAAACTGCTATCTAGAAGAAGAAAAAAATAAAGACATTACTGAACATTTATTTTTTCTAGATAATTGTGTTTCGATGAACAGAATGACAGAATTTAGTTTGATTACTCAAGGAGATTATGAAGCTCTTAAGAATAATACTAAGAATCCACCAATAGTAGAACTAAAAAAAACTACCGGATCATCTTGAGTATGCATTCTTAGGAACTAATTCTTCTTACCCAGTTATTATATCCTCTAATCTTTCAAACATTGAAAAAACTTAATTAATAACTGTGTTGAAGAAATGTAAAGGTGTAATAGCATGGCAAATATTTGATATAAAAGGTATTAATTCTAGTTTTTGCACTCACAAAATCCTTTTGGAAGAAAACTATAAATCTTCTATTCAACCGCAATGTAAGCTAAATCCTAATATGAAAGAGGTAGTTAAGGCTGAGATTGTTAAGTTATTAGATGTTGGTATTATATACCCTATTTCGGATAGTTCATGGGTTAGTCCTGTCCAAGTAGTTCCTAAGAAGGGTGGTCTGACAGTGGTAGCAAATGATAGGAATGAATTAATTCCAACGCGAACGGTAACAGGTTGGCGTGTCTGTATTGACTATAGGAAATTAAATGATGCCAGTAGGAAAGACCATTTCCCTCTTCCTTTCATTGACCAGATATTAGAACGCTTATCAGGACATTCTTATTATTGTTTTCTAGATGGCTTTCTGGATACTTCCAAATTCCTATAGCACCAGAAGATCAAGGAGAAAACAACATTTACTTTCCATTCGGTACTTTTGCCTATAGACATATGCCTTTCGGGTTATGTAATGCACCCGCCACGTTTCAAAGTGCATGCTAGCCATCTTTAAAGAGTATGTTGAGATATCATGGAAGTGTTCATGGATGATTCTATTTTTGGCGACTCGTTTGATCTATGTTTGAATAATTTAGAGAAAGTTCTTAGGAGGTGTCAGGAGACGAACCTAGCGCTTAGTTGGGAGAAGTGTCATTTTATGGTACAAGAAGGGTTAGTACTTGGCCATAAAATCTCAAGGCAAGGAATCCAAGTTGATAGAGCGAAAATAGAGACCATAGAGAAATTACCACCACCAACCTTCGTTAAGGCAGTGAGAAGTTTCTTAGGACACGCGGGATTTTATCGCCGGTTTATTAAGGACTTCTCTAAAATAGCTAAACCAATTACCAGTCTATTAGAAAAAGACACACCTTTCATTTTTGAACAAGAGTGTCTACATGCCTTTGAGTTCTTAAAAGAGAAATTAATTAATTCTCCTATTATGATCGCGCCCGATTTTAGTCAACCATTTGAGATCATGTGTGACGCTAGCAATTTTGCGGTAGGAGTTGTTTTAGGACAACACCGAAATAAATATTTTAATCTTATATATTATGTTAGCAAAACACTTAATAATACACAGGAGAATTATACGACTACCGAAAACGAACTCTTAGCAGTGGTATTCGCCTTCGATAAATTTAGATCATATTTAACATTGTCCAAAGTGGTAGTATACACGGATCACTCTGCCCTTAGATATTTGCTAACCAAAGCGGAAGCAAAGCCTCGTTTAATCCGTTGGGTTCTTCTGTTGCAAGAATTTGATTTAGAAATTAGGGATAAACGAGGAGCGGAAAACTTAGCAGCAGATCATCTTTCACGTTTACAAAATCCACTACGATCAATGTTAGATGAATCTGAAATTTCTGATACATTTCCTGAGGAATCACTATTTACCTTATCTACAAATATACATCTTGATTATCCATGGTTTGCAGACTATACAAACTATCTTGTGGCTAAGGTCCTTCCAAAAGGATTTTCATATCAGTAGAAAAAGAAATTTTTATCTGACTTGAAATATTACTTCTGGGAGGACCCCTTTCTTTTCCGGATATGTGCAGATTCTGTTATACGAAGGTGTGTATCAGCAGAGGAGGGTTGGAAGATTTTGGAGCAGTGTCATTCAGGCCCTGCCGGTGGTCACTATGGAGCAAATCGCTCTGCGAAAAAGGTTCTTGATTTCGGTTTTTATTGGCCCCTTCTATTCAGGGATGCCCAAAGGTATGTGCTTTCATGTGATTCTTGTCAGAAAGCAGGTAATATTTCTAAATTACATGAAATGCCACAAAACTTTATTCTTGAATGTGAAGTATTCGATGTGTGGGGTATTGATTTTATGGGTCCATTTCCAGTTTCCTTTGAGAATAAATATATTTTAGTAGCTGTAGATTATGTATCGAAGTGGGTTGAAGAACAAGATTTGCCTACTAATAATGGTAGGGTTGTAATCCGATTTTTAAAATCTCTTTTTGCACGATTTGGCACGCAACATGCACTTATTAGCGATAGGGGTTCACATTTCTGTAATTTACAGCTAAATAAAGTATTGGAAAAATATGGAGTTACACATAGGATAGTCACTCCTAATCATCCACAAACTAGTGGTCAAGTTGAAGTTTCCAATATGAGCTTAAGAGGATCCTAGAAAAATCTATAGAAGGGAATAGGAAGCAGTGGTCTAAAAAACTTAACGATTGTTTGTGGGCATATAGGACCGCCTTCAAAACACCTATAGGGACCACCACCTTTAGATTAGTCTATGGCAAATCTTATCACCTGCCTATAGAATTAGAACACAAGTCGTGTTGGGCGATACGTTTTTTAAATTTTGATACTAATTCTATAGGAGAGAAACGTAAACTTCAACTTAATGAGTTAGATGAGTGGAGAACCATGGCCTATGAGAACTCCCAGATTTATAAGGAGAAGACCAAGCTATTTCATGACCGTCACCTTCGCAAACCCAAGACATTTCAGGATGGTGACCAAGTCCTCCTGTTTAATTCTCGTCTTCGTTTATTCCCAGGGAAGTTAAGGTCTAAGTGGTCCGGACCCTTCAAGGTTAAAGAAGTCTTCCCCTACGGCACCGTCGAACTTACTCACCCTGAGAAGGGAGATTTTAAGGTTAATGGACACTGACTGAAGCCTTTTTATGGTGAGCTCCCTAAAGACTTCACTCGTCAAGAAACCTGCCTCCGTCTAGATTAGGATTAAGAAAAATCTAGTAATGTTCATAAGTTTTAAAATTTCTAGTATAAGGATAGTTATAAGAAAAAAAAAATTTAAGTTATAAGAAAGAACAAAAAATTTTCTGTAATTAATTTCAACTTAGGAAAAATTTGAATTTTGGAGGCGCACACGGGTCACCACATGCCCATGTGGGTGGCCGTGTACTCGACACAGTCTCAGGCCTAGCTGTGTAAAATAATTCCGGAAAAGGGCGATTTCATCACGAGCACAACACGGGTTCACACCAACCCGTGTGTCTAGTCGTGTCTCTTCGTTTGACGATCGTCGAGACCGCTGTGTTGACACATCCGACACGCCCGTGTCGGATCGTACACGGCCGTGTCACGTGTTACCTACCAACCCGTGCACTTTTAATGCGCCGAGCCAGATCAGACACGGGTCTACATACGGCCATGTTGTGGCCCGTGTCCACCTGCCGCGCTGTCTCCTGTCAGTTTGACCGCACAGCCACCCACAGCCCGTATTTCACGAGGCCGAGATTCCTCAACACGGGTACGCACACGCCCATGTGCGTACCCGTGTTTGCCTACTATATATAGGGGCTGTGTCATTCATTCTTTTCATCCCCTGAGCACATCAATCCTCCCATTAATCCAATATCAGAGCTCGGTTGGAGTATTCCTTTCCTCCAAAATTCACGGATTCACCTCTACTCAATCTTCTCTCCTTGGTAACTATCTTTTATTTATGATTTCACTCTACCTATTCCCCTCCTCCGCTCTTTTCTCCACGTTTTCACTCCCCCATTTCCATTTTCAAACTAAATATTACAAAAATCTTTTATTCTTCTTGCTCAGAACATGTCTTCCGGAAGAGGCCAAGGCAGTCGCCGTCGCCGACCAGAGCTGCAAGTGTCAACGGAGAGGCGCGATGTCGCTGCCCCGCTAGTATTCACCGACCCAGCGCACATTAACCGCTATAATCGCCTCCAGTCTAAAAAAATATCAAGATATCTGCACGATCGACTGGAGTGTTCTCGAGGAAATAAACTTAGTGGGGGATGTAAGGGAATTAATCTTTGTAACGGGTTGGGAGCGGTTTTTCGCCATAGAGGAGTTAGGTTTTAAGGAACTCACGTTAGAGTTCCTGTCCTCGTTCTATTTCAATTTTCGGCCTAACTTCATTGATACACCGCACGCGCACGAGGGGGTAATTTCGTTTCGAGTAGGCGGCACCTTTTATACACTCACCATGCTCTAGTACACCCAGTATCTAGGGGTGTATGAGGATTCATTCCTCTTTAGTGCTGCCTACCCCGAGCTCCATTTCGACCTCCCCTCTCGCGATCTAGCCGGCGGTATCTGGCGCCGACTTTTTTCTGACACTAGCCCTTATGAGGCCAAGCGATCTAAGGCCTCTAAGTAGGATTCACCCGCCCTCCATTAAATTCACCATCTCCTGAGCCATACTTTGAGCGGCCGGGGCGAAAGCTCTGGCGTTGTTAGTCGACAGGACCTACTGTACCTCTATAGAATGTTGTCACGTTATCCTTTGTACCTCGGCTTCCTACTGGCCCAGTTCATTCTCCACCTGGTCGAAACCCCCCCCCCCCCCCCCCCCCCCCCCCGCATAGGGTCTATCTGTGTAGCACCCTACATCACTCGCTTGGTGAAGAACATGGGCATATTATCAGCCCTCCCCCCGATGACAGTGGTCGCGAAGTCCGTGCCCATCATGATGGCCAGCCTTTAATCCCTCCGCCTCGTCACTGCCTGTCAGGGCCGGGGAGGCTTCACATATTCTATTGCGAGACGAGGGTCGCAAGTGCAGGACGACAGTGATGACGAGGTGGATCCTGACTTTGATGTGCCTTTGGTACCTCCGCCCCATTCCACTTATGATCATGGCGAGTCTTTTACTGCTCCCCCTCCACCTCGTTCACGATATTCGCGGGAGTTCCGGCAGTTCTTCTACACTGAGCTCTCGCCGCGCTTAGAGCGTATCGAGGCCACTTGGGGATCTCTCCTCGCCAACCGGAAGCTCCTGCCCCGCCTTCCTTCCCTGACGATGAGACCAACCAACCCGCATACTTCTGACATGTCTCTATGTCGTGTTGTCTTTATGTATATGTGTCTTGTGCTATTTCTTTATATCAGTGTATTGTAGTTCTTTCAGCTATTATATATCGGGGTATTTCATTGTAGCTCCTGTTTCATTACTGTGATCTTCTACTTTTTATGATAGCAGTTTTTTTTTCTTATTTCTTTGTGAAATTACTCTATGTCTGCTCTTTACATTGTACTGAGGACATTGCAAATTTTAAGTCTGGGGGTGGAATGGCTGTTCTTCAAATTTATAATTGCTATGTTCGACGTGGTTACAATTGATTCTAATTTGGCTATCATAATACTCAACTTTGTTATAGCCTCCCCTAAAAAATTTTTTGATCCTTTAAGCTCTCATTAATTCATTCATTTGGGAATGTAACTATCTAATTTAACTTCACACGCTGATTAAAATGAATTGATGTAGACTCATTGAGTGTTCAACTTTGTTGATTCGTAATTAAGTATAGAAATTCATTAGCTTAATTTTCTCTATATAATTTACTTTTAAAGATTATCCTCTATATTAATTAACTATCAATCACTCTATTTAGAAAATATACTTATCTATAAAATGTGAGTCGATGAGTGTAACATTTTTTTTATATAATTTGGTATTAGGGAATCAAAATGAAAAATACTCTCTATTGATGTCCAGAACTGAAAGTCCACCTAGTGTCGGCTATGTGTACCTATGGGGGGGGGAATAGGTAACGTGTGGTTCTTTTGCGGAATTTACAGATGTACCTGCACAATAAAAACAACAAACACAGCACACAGAATACACAGCAAATTTATAGTGGTTCCCCGACTTGGGTACATCCACTTTCCCCCTTCGACCTATCTCCCCAACAAGGGACGACTCGGTCACTTCACCAACGGGATTGAAATCCAATCCCTTCACTAACGGAAGGAGCCCTTCCACACGTGAGAGTCAACACTCCCACAAAGCGGGTTGCACCCAACCCTTACAACTCGGAACAAAAGTTCCTTTACAACGAAATGAAAATGTAGAATGTACACGTGATACAAACTTCTTTTGGAGACTACGGTGTTCCTCTTTGTTCGACGACGTGCTCTTGAAGTCGATGAAGAGTCTACGACCTTGGTCTCTCTTGGAGAAGATCTCCCCGGAACCGGCGGCGGCACACGAGCGGCGGCTAGCTTCGGGATCGGCGGCTACGATGAAGAGTGGCTGCAGAACTTGGAGATCTAAACTTCGTAGCGAAACAAGCTAGGTCTACCAACGGTCACTCTAGGATCAGTCGTCTCGATCGATTCGGACGGGGAGTTTTTCCCGGTCAACAAATCGAGAGACAAGAGATCTCCGGATAGACGCGTGAGACTCAAGCCTTGCTAAGCTTCTGTCACCGGAGATCGGGAAGAAGATCGATCAGCGGTGGCGACAACTTGACGCGAGCGCGGCGGCGGAGCGGAGCGATTTCGCGAATTTAGGGTTACGTGCTCGGCCTCTTTCTCCGTCGTTTTACTGTTCAAAATACCTGTGTATAAATACTGTAGGATTCTCAAATATGACCGTTTGAGGGACCCACAAATGAAATCCCCAAAATCCGGTTCAAACAAATCCAGAAGCAGAATCCGGTTCAGCAGCATTCTGAGAAAACGCCAAGTAAAAATCGGCGAGAATCGCAAACGATTCTCGACGAATCGGCGAGAATCACCAAGTGATTCTCGACGATTCGTCGAGAATCGTTTGTGATTCTCGTCGAATCACTTGTCAATTCTCAACGAATTGGACTTGGTATTCATGGGCTGCTTGACCACTGGTTCGGCGGGAATTACAAGTGATTCTCGCCGAATCTCACTTGGCACCATTTTGAGATGGCCAGAAGGAGTCGGCGAGAATCACTGACGATTCTCGACGATTCGGCGAGAATCACTTAGTGATTCTCGCCGATTCGGCGAGAATCACTTGGTGATTCTCGTCGAATTGCCTTGGACGATTTTTCGTCTTCCACCTAGGAGCTGCTCCTTGATCCTCCATGCTCCTTGTCTTCTCTTGCATATGAGCGGCCCTGTACTTGAAAGTAAGTGCACTCCAATAGAGAGAGTACACATAAGCCAACACACTGATCTGCTCAACGAGGGATTACGTCGTGCAGACCCGTGTATATTGACCTACTGCACCCTGACATTGGTGTGCACTTAGCGTGGAGAGACTGCAAGTACAACTTGAAAGAGTTTATCAAATACATTGTGAATTCATCTTAGCTTGACAGGGGGCTTCCTCAAATCTAGGTAATCGTGGATACAATACCCAACAATCTCCCCCTATTTGACGAAGCCAAAACCCTACTAGCTAAGATGAATAACACCTATCAAATAATAATTATAGCATTTAAAAATTAATTATGCAACACAAGGTAATAAATGCAATCAGAACAGGACTTGAGTCATTCACACATTCAAGAATATATATATATATACCCAGAGAAATATATTCACCTATAAGTCAGAATTGTTCACACGACAGTAATAATTGTTAAATGTTCTTATACACCGTGACCAGCTATAAAATAATGACTATTTGTCCTTAGCTCCGTCACCCTTAAGAGTTTGTGCCAAGTACTTTTTGCTCTGCCTTTCCATGTATTCCTTGGGCTTCGGGTAGTACCTAGGAGGAGCAACTTTGTCTGGATCCTTGTTGTTTCTGAAGAAAATGTTGCGTTTCGCTTCAAATGCTTTGTGCGTCTCCCATTCATACTGACTATATGCTTCATTTCGATTTATCTCTCCTCTTTCTTGCAGCCGGAAGGTGTCTAGGATGATGTTTCTTGAAACTGGGCTCCACCTTTCGTTTCTTACATCCTCCTCACTTAGTCTGATCCTCTTTTGAGTTGGTGTCTCCTTTGATGTCCCTTCCTGAACTTTCCTCTTTCCCCTTGCTTTAGCTAAGGCCTCCTGGTCAAACATACTTCTCAGCTTAGATTTGGAGATGGCCCTAGCGTCAGCTTCATCAGTGAAAATATCAGCAGCACTTGTACTTACATCCTCAGCAATATGTACTTCCTCAGCAGCCTTAAAAGTCTCAGGAACCTGAACACCGGCAGGTTGGTCAGGTAGGACGACGCCTAACGTGCCCAGTGCCTGTTGTAGCATCCACCAGCAACTCTCATAGACGTATTTGCTTGATTGGGCAAAGTTTGCATCCATGCTTTCTTGGAGCTCAGCCAGCTTAGCGATATACTCCTTCTCCCCCTTTTTGGCTTCGTCAGCAATGCAATTGGCATATGAGTGCAAGGAGTCATCAATGTGCTTAGTTGTCTTGCTGAATTCAGTGACTAGGGCCTGCTGATTTGCATTAAAGTGACCATGTTGCCATCAAATTTCTGAATATTGTTGGCCACAACGTGTGCGTTCTGATTGACAACAGCCAGAGTATCAGTAGTCTTTTTCAAGCCGGCCATTAACAGTGTGACAGCTTCGCCGGCCGCAGTGTACTTTTCTTCAAACTTCTTCTCCATCATATCCAGTTTGTGGTTGATTGCCACCATATTCTTCAGCATGAGATCTTCAGAAGTCTTAATCTCTTGCAGCATTGTTTTCTGAGCTTTATCAAAAGAGGTTTTAAGCTCATTCACGATGCCTGAATTATATGTACAGTGTGAATGGCTAGGTCATCTCGTAGTGGAATACCCGGAGGCACTTCTTGGCCTTGCTCTGGCTCGGCAGCAGAAGCATCAGTAGAGCTGGATACAATCACAGCCTCTATGGGAGGAATGTTGGTGGCCTCATTTACCTCCCCCTCCACTGGTGCAGACTTATCAGTAGGAGGTTCATCAGTATCCGGAGATTCAAACGCTTCATGGCCCTCATTTACCTCGTCCTCTCCGTCCTCATCCAAAACTCATCCATATCAGCATCTTCTTCCACTTCTTGATCAGCAGTGTTCAGTGCCTCAGCTTCAGTTCCGTGGGTGTTTCTGTTCAGGACCTCCTCATCCTCCAACCCAGGTTCACTTTCTTCATGAACTTCTGCCACCGCATCCCTTGCCACCTGGGCGATTTCAGATATTATATCCAAATGAGTGGGTAGAGTCTCCCCCTCGATTCCTGCAGTCAGGTATCAGGAATTTCACGGGGGAGGCTGCGGGAGATACTTCCTCATGCTCTTCTACAGCAGGCTGTCCGATGCGCCGCTCCCATCGATCAAACACAGTAGCATCCATCTTTTTCAAGTAATGGAGAGGGACTCCTTTGCTCATGTCGAATTTGTCTCCGTTGAGCTGGTTGAGATATAGACTGATGATGCGGCCGAAGCTTGGAGTGCCCAGAGTGTCCTTGATCTTTTGAAACAGCAACTCTCCCCAGTTGAACCTCTTTCTGCAGACCACAGCTATGAGAATTTTGAACATATCTCCGGAGATATGATCATGGGAGCCTGGCTTGCAGATGAGTACTTTTCCTATGATGTCAGATAGTAGCTTCCCTTCTTCATTCATCTCTTTTCGCTTTACTGATCGAGTGCCTCTGGGTAGACCGCAGAACAGGAGGGTTCTGGCTTTGTCCTCGTCCTCCAAATAGTCTTCCTGCTCCGCACTTGAAAGCTGCAGGTAGCGTGTTAGCTTACTGGCAGACATCTTTACCTTAGTCCCAGCCACCTTGCTCTTGATGATGGAGTCTCTGTCTCGAAGCCTTGCGGTAGAGAAGAACTCCAGCACTTCTTTATCTAAAACTTTGCAAGGATGCTCCAATACGAAGGTTAGTCCAGCTTCTTCCAGCATGAGAATGATGTTCCGGAACTCGTCCGGGCATGAGCAAAACCAGTGCGAACCAGCTCGCAACCAGAAATCAAGCCTGCAGTCGTCCTTGGGGCCATTGAGGATCTAGAAAGAAGCCCGACTCTAAACATTAGTGAATATTCAAAGGAGAACATCACTTGGGGTTCGGCCTTGGAGCCATTGAGGAGGAGGTTACCTAAGGGCTTACTCGCAGGTGAGTTGACGAGCTTCGGGAAGATCCTCGGTGGAGAGAAGAGTATCCCGTGGGGTGCGGCCTTGCTAGTACCTTGCGGAGAGAAGATGGTCACACACAGCAGCGATTCGACGGCGTCGACAAGAGCGTCGGAGGGCTGCGGGTGTCGGCGAGTTCGCGGAAGTGCCCGTGCGCGAGTCTTGGGGAGTTCTCTTGCGCGAGGGTCGTCGGGTGTGTTCTTGCGCGAGTCGAGAGGAAGGCGAACGGGCGACGGCTGTGAGAGGGATTCGGTTTCGGCGGGATTTATATCAGTCGTCGGGATTCTTAAGGAAGCCGAGCGGTCGGCAAGCTCCTTCGGCGGTATTCGACGGGATTTGTCTAATTTGGCGAGATATAAAATGGGTCAGCGGGATTTGGAGTATATATTGATGTTTGTCTTGAAACTTTGGGAAGCATTGCACAATTTTCAAATTCTTCGAGTGTCAAGTTAACACAAGATTAATAAATACATGTTTATTATAACGACAATCTATTTGGATTTGAGCGAGGCTTCTCCAGACACTTTTTGATGTCAATTGTGATTTGTCGAAATTCGCAATGACATATCTTGGTTAACCTTTTATTGATATGTAATGATTTGCATGCCTCGAGGTAATCTCTCCTTAAAGGTGCACACATATATGATGAGCATAAGTATACTTATACACAAGGATAACAATATATATATATATATATATATATATTATATGAATGAGGATGCATCATGACACAAGTCCTTGAACTGATCAAAGTTACCTGGGATTTGGAGAGTTATCGTTTTAATCCCACAGATGGAACATATTAGTAGCTTGAAGTGAGTATGCTCAACAGGTAGCACATCTGTTATTGCAGACGCTTGTTCCAAATAAGCCTTGAGCCACCTACTGTCCAGATCCCATCGTATTTAAGGGGACCTAGACTACCCTGCAAAACAGAATTACTTTACCTTAGGAACCCAAATCATATTGGGTCCTAGGTTTCTATTAGCATGAGCACGCAACTGCCTTCCTTCAAAAAACCTGTCCGGAAGACTACCCCTGTCCCTAGAACATGGATAACCCTTGCTGTGGGCACAGAGGGATTGTGCCAACAGTCAATCGCAAAGTGTCCCACTTTGCCGCAGCACCAGCAAGAGTGAATGTTGTATCGCCGTTTTTGACCTGATCTAGTGACTGATGTAGTCACGGTCCTAGGTCTCAAAGGGATAGGGCATGTTCTTGTCGCACAAATTCCTCTTCCGTCGAGGCATGATGAAGGGTGGAACGAATGCATGATGTGAGCGTTATGAGGCCGAGAAGGCGGTGCCATTCTTTCAGGCATCTTCCTTGCTGAGGCTCCATGACGCCTGACATCATGACTTCTATTCTCCCTATCCCGTGTCCTCGAATGGAGAGAATTCTTCTGTGAACTAGGACCTGCAGATCCACACTTTGTTGTGGCAGTGGCCGTGAATACAAAGGGCTCAGAATGAGCCTTAGGTATTTCCTCATGGGTGGCCATGACGCCTCTTGCACTATGGACGTTTCCACATGGGGACAATTCACCCTTGCAGTGACCACGATTATTCCTGTGGTCATACCTGAAGGCATGATGAGTTGCCTTCCCGCTTGGAGTGGGAGGTCGGAACACCGTTTCCCCATTTCTCCATCCCTGGATAATCCGGGAGATCCACCCGGTTTCTTGTTTTCTCTTTATAGCATCAACTTGGAAAAGTTAGATACTATACGTTTCTCATTTTCTAGACTATTCTCTAGAGCTGAGATCTTAGAGTCCTTGACCTTGTTGGACGCCAATTGGAGAACCAACAAGATCTTCAGTCGAGCAATCTCTCGAGCTTGCTCCTCAGCAAGTAGATTGCTTTCCTGAAGGGCTCTCTTCAGGGAATCAGTATTTTCTGGAGGGGAGCAGTTTCTGTCTTCAGAAAAGTCAAAAATGTGGGACATGATGAAGATGATACCTGCTCATCTGGGTTATTGTCATTAGAATCTGTGACCAATGTTTCGTCCTCGTCGGAGTTGCTTTCCTCACTATCTTCTTCAGTCTCTGACAAGGATACTAGAGCTCTGATGCAATCCGAAGGATCCTTGCATTCATCTTCAGAGGTGAGGACTCCCACATACGCTTCATCCTCTGATTGGCAGCATATTTCAGCATTCTCTGACCCCCCCCCATCAGCTCTGAGATCGTCATCCACAGAGATTTAGCCGTTTTACATTTTTCCAACCTGGAGTGAGAGGCTCCAGACCAGACATCCATAATAATTTGTCGAATCCTCTGGTCCAGTTGGAAAAGTGAGAGTTCCATCTCTGTCATCTCAGCAATGCACATGGGCACTTGGATCCCCGAGTCGGAGGTCTTCATGGGGATAAACGGACCCTCTTCCAGGATGAGGGATGCTCGAGGATCGATGGCATCCAGGTGAAATAATACTCTCATCCTCCAGATAGGATAATAATCCTTTGTGCAAGCAGGGAGTTTGAGTGGCAATACGTCATAATCCAGATCCATGCTTCTGACACTGGTGGCAGGATTTACTCAAGGTGTTAACCTTTTTTGAAGAGTAACCTCCCTCTGATACCACTTGAAAGTCCACCTAGTGTCGGCTATGTGTACCTATGGGGGGGGGGGAATAGGTAACATGTGGTTCTTTTGCGGAATTTACAGATGTACCTGCACAATAAAAACAACAAACACAGCACACAGAATACACAGCAAATTTATAGTGGTTCCCCGACTTGGGTACATCCACTTTCCCCCTTCGACCTATCTCCCCAACAAGGGACGACTCGGTCACTTCACCACGGGATTGAAATCCAATCCCTTCACTAACGAAGGAGCCCTTCCACACGTGAGAGTCAACACTCCCACAAAGCGGGTTGCACCCAACCCTTACAACTCGGAACAAAAGTTCCTTTACAACGAAATGAAAATGTAGAATGTACACGTGATACAAACTTCTTTTGGAGACTACGGTGTTCCTCTTTGTTCGACGACGTGCTCTTGAAGTCGATGAAGAGTCTACGACCTTGGTCTCTCTTGGAGAAGATCTCCCCGGAACCGGCGGCGGCACACGAGCGGCGGCTAGCTTCGGGATCGGCGGCTACGATGAAGAGTGGCTGCAGAACTTGGAGATCTAAACTTCGTAGCGAAACAAGCTAGGTCTACCAACGGTCACTCTAGGATCAGTCATCTCGATCGATTCGGACGGGGGAGTTTTTCCCGGTCAACAAATCGAGAGACAAGAGATCTCCGGATAGACGCGTGAGACTCAAGCCTTGCTAAGCTTCTGTCACCGGAGATCGGGAAGAAGATCGATCAGCGGTGGCGACAACTTGACGCGAGCGGCGGCGGCGGAGCGGAGCGATTTCGCGAATTTAGGGTTACGTGCTCGGCCTCTTTCTCCGTCGTTTTACTGTTCAAAATACCTGTGTATAAATACTGTAGGATTCTCAAATATGACCGTTTGAGGGACCCACAAATGAAATCCCCAAAATCCGGTTCAAACAAATCCAGAAGCAGAATCCGGTTCAGCAGCATTCTGAGAAAACGCCAAGTAAAAATCGGCGAGAATCGCAAACGATTCTCGACGAATCGGCGAGAATCACCAAGTGATTCTCGACGATTCATCGAGAATCGTTTGTGATTCTCGTCGAATCACTTGTCGATTCTCAACGAATTGGACTTGGTATTCATGGGCTGCTTGACCACTGGTTCGGCGGGAATTACAAGTGATTCTCGCCGAATCTCACTTGGCACCATTTTGAGATGGCCAGAAGGAGTCGGCGAGAATCACTGACGATTCTCGACGATTCGGCGAGAATCACTTAGTGATTCTCGCCGATTCGGCGAGAATCACTTGGTGATTCTCGTCGAATTTGCCTAGGACGATTTTTCGTCTTCCACCTAGGAGCTGCTCCTTGATCCTCCATGCTCCTTGTCTTCTCTTGCATATGAGCGGCCCTGTACTTGAAAGTAAGTGCACTCCAATAGAGAGAGTACACATAGGCCAACACACTGATCTGCTCAACGAGGGATTACGTCGTGCAGACCCGTGTATATTGACCTACTGCACCCTGACATTGGTGTGCACTTAGCGTGGAGAGACTGCAAGTACAACTTGAAAGAGTTTATCAAATACATTGTGAATTCATCTTAGCTTGACAGGGGGCTTCCTCAAATCTAGGTAATCGTGGATACAATACCCAACAAGAACTTATCTTCTAGCGATCCTCAAAACATTACATAGGTTAATTAGTAAGGGCGAAAATGACTTAGGCCCCCTATTGGATAGCTTGAGCCTTGTAAACCAAAAACCTTTAACATGGTACCCTTGCACACCCAATTTGAACCTAATCCCCATCCTTTTGATGCTCTACCACCAAAATTCACCAAGGACAAATCCTTACCTATTAGCAGACCTATCATTGAGACCTTCTTGGAATGAGTTTGTTCATAGTGATATGTGGCCTGAGTGCGTGTATATTTGCACCCACTTGGAATGATCCCTACTATGAACCCAAAGCCAAAAAAAAGAAGACATAGTGATATGTGGCCTGAGTGTGTGTATACTTGCACCCACTCGGAATGATCCCTACTATGGCCCCTTGGTTAAGAAAAATAAAAGTTTGGAGTATCTTTCAAAAAATATGGGAAGTATGCTAATTGCAAAGTCTGGGGGTATTTTTATAACACCGATGTATGTTAAGGTATATACCAACAAAAGGCTCAATCGTTATTTAGGTGTGGAAAACTCATCGCATTTATCTTTGATTACCTCGCTTATAATCTTCTATCCTAAGCCAAAAATGTTGCACCACCATACAAGTCCTAAGGATCCGACCTTACTGAGTCTAACTAGTGTCGTGGAGAGGATGTAAAAAGGGTAAGCTCGTGACCGTCAATATAGGTACTTATCAGTTTTGAAATACTAATACGTATCTTATTGAGATTGTTATTTTCTCCTCATATTTGTTATAGATGACTATACTCTTATTTCTAAAAACGAGTGAGAGATAGTTAACAGATATATTGGAAGAATTTTTAGATTATGTTATATTTAGAAAATTCTGCTAAACTATTTCGCGATTACATCATCAAAGTTCTCTTAAATTCATAGCAACGAGTGTGCGGAGGCAAAATTATTTATTGGTAACCCAAGTATTTGAATTAGTTTACCTAGGGACAAGCAAACATCTAAGTCTAGGGGTATTTGATGAGTGCGATTATGATAGGCTTTTTACTATCATAATTGTAATCATGTCTACTATTTCTACCTCCTTTTGTAGTAATTTCGCGAGAAAAGTCAAAGAATTGTCTTGTCATGATTAGGAGAGCACAATTAGGATTTTTGTTATTTCTTATATTGAGCTATCTAATTTATTCCTTCACTTTTATATGCAGGTAGCGTTAACCAGTGGAACTAAAGGTCTTGGAGCAAACTGAGGAGTTCACGGAGTCAACATGGCTGATGACAGGACAAAAATTTGGCGCACACGAGTGGACACATGGCCATGTTAATACCTGTGTCCTATATACCATGGAGCAGAAGAAATTGGACGCAGGAGACAGAGACTAACACGAGTAGGAACACGCCCGTGTGCCTACCAGTGTCATATTTGAACACGACTGCCGACCAACCCGTGTCTGAAGAATGTGAAGAACAACACAGTCGTGTGCATACCCGTGTCATCTGACACGGCCCACTACCAGACATGCCTGTTCGTGGGGAACCGCCTAGGAACCGACAACACGGCCTAACACACGGCCGTGTTGGAACCCGTGTCCGACCTGTTTGCAAAGGGACTATTTAAAACCTGTAGAAAAATTAGAGAAGAACTTTTGGATCATTTCTTCATTAGGAGTACTCTGGAGAACGAAGTGGAGCATCCAAGAGGAGGAGGATTTGAAGGGTATTTTTGTATGTTTTTATTCTTTCATTAATCCCTTTTAATATCCCCTTCTCTTGGTGATTCATCTTGATTTATCTTTTATTTTGCATGAACTTTAATTTGGAACAATTTGTTAATCATGTCTCGCATTGTTTACATCAAATTTGTAGTATTTTATTTGTATGTAGGCTTACAAACAAAGAGCTTTGTCCTAATTATGAATTACTTATTTGTCTTGCATGAATTGCAAATCTCTAGATTGAGAAATTGTATGTTTGTGATGAAATTTACATGTTCATATTTCGGTGTGAGATCTCTTTATAATTCGAATTTCATGATCGAGAGATATGTTATTTGGATAATTGAAATACGAATAAATGAATTCATGATATTGTAGAGATAGTATTTCATGGATTTACGTAATAGATATGGTGTTTTATTTAATGCAAATTTGAGTATTGTAAATTGTTCGAGAGAAAATTTACTAACTTAGATTTAGATTTTGAATTGCTCGAGAGAGAATTTGATAAATATTTACCCTTTACAATACAAAAAATTTGATAGTCTTATGCTTTCATGATTAAATAGAATTGAGTGAATGAATGAATAGTTTCATGTAATTGCTCATAAGCTTTCGGGTTGTTATCATGTTCAATCTTCCAATGTTGATTTATCCAAATAGTCATAGTTAGGTTAATTTAGGTTAGAAATCACTTTAAATTATAGGTACGATAATAAAGTGAGGATGAGTACGAATGCTTGAAAAGGCCCCGTGGAATACGGCACGAGATGTAGATTTATCTTATACTATGATTGATAGGTGCATTTGCCTGAAAGATAATTCAATCTAGCTTATGCTCAACTACATAGTTCAGACTAGAATGTAGAATGAATCTGCATCAAGTTTATCACTTGTTAAGCAAAGCAATCATTAGTGGGTACCGCCCATGCCGACACAGCGGAATTTTCGGGATCAACAGAACGGACACGTGGCCTTAACATCCTGCGCAGGCGACGGGCAGGAAAACAAAAGAAAGACGTGACTTAGTTTACAAAAGCAAGGCGCTTCAAACAGCCATAAGTTTTGATCGGACCGTCAGATTTTCGTGCACAATGCCATTTCGGAAAGCTCTTGGTGTTGCCCATCCGCTTGCGAACCGGGTGAACCCGTTCAAGCCCGTTTTGCGCCCTCAGATCGTATATATTCAGCTCCATTTTGAAGTTGTCGCAGTGTTTTCATTTCGTCAATTTCGTCCTAACGGATATGCCAGCGAAATATTCCTTCGGGGAAAACTCCCAAGGATACGGTAATGGCCGCGACATAACTGCGCGCTCAGGAGGCGAAATCGCCACAGCTTCCCAATTTTGGGGATACAGCGCAGGGGCGGCGGCGCGGCCACCCGGTCGTTGCCACACGTAAAAATTGGAGCCGCCAAAATTGCTCGAACCGAATGGAAACGGAGCCCGCAATGCAGAAAATCGGGCGTCGGGGATCTTGGCTTAAATAAAACGTGCCGGAGTATTCCAACATGTGCAAACATACCAGCACTAGAGCACTGGATCCCATCAGAACTCCGTAGTTAAGTGTGCTTGGGCGAGAGTAGTACTGGGATGGGTGACCTCCTAGGAAGTCCTCCTGTTGCACCAATGTTTTGCCGCCCGGCTGCAAGAACGACGATTTTTGCCTCTGGCGAGCGCGCTCTCCCAACGAAGGCGGGCCCGTGGGTACCGCCCATGCAGACCCGGCAGAATTTTCGGGATCAAAAGAATGGACACGTGTCCTTAACATCCTGCGCAAGCGACGGGCAGTAAAACAAGAGAAAGACGTGACTTAGTTTCCAAAATCAAGGTGCTTCAAACGGCCATAACTTTTGTTCGGACCGTCTGATTTTCGCGCACAATATAATTTCGGAAAGCTCTCGGTGTTGCCCATCCGCTAGCGAATAGGGTGAACCCGTTTGAGCCTGTTTTGTGCCCTCAGATCGCGTATATTCAGCTACGTTTTGATGTTGTCGCAGTGTTTTCATTTCGTCAATTTCGTCCTAACGGATATGCCAGCAAAATCTTCCTTCGGGGAAAACTCCCAAGGATACGGTACTGGCCGCGACACAACTGCGTGCTCAGGCGGTGAAATCGCCACCGCTTCCCAATTTTGGGGATCCCGCGCAGGGGCAGCGGCGCGGCGACCCGGTCGTTGCCGCACGTAAAAATTAGAGCCACCAAAATTGCTCAAACTGAATGGAAACGGAGCCCGCAATGCAGAAAATCGGGCGTCGGGGATCTTGGCTTAAATAAAACGTGTCGGAGTATTCCAACGTGTGCGAACATACCAGCACTAGAGCACCGGATCCCATCAAAACTCCGCAGTTAAGCATGCTTGGGCAAGAGTAGTACTGGGATGGGTGACCTCCTGGGAAGTCCTCATGTTGCACCCATTTTTTGCCGCCCGGCTGCAATAATGACAATTTTTGCCTCTAGCGAGCGCGCTCTCTCAACGAAGGCGTGCCCGTGGGTACCACACACGCGGACCCGGCGGAATTTTCGGGATCAACAGAACGGACACGTGGCCTTAACATCCTGCATAGGCGACAGGCAGAAAAACAATAGAAAGACGTGACTTAGTTTCCAAAAGCAAGGCTCTTCAAACGACCATAACTTTTGATCGGAACGTCTGATTTTCGCGCACAATACCATTTCAGAAAGCTCTCGGTGTTGCCCATCCGCTGGCGAACCGGGTGAACCAGTTCAAGCCCATTTTGTGCCCCCAGATCACGTATATTTAGCTCTGTTTTGAAGTTGTAACAGTGTTTTCATTTCGTCAATTTTGTCCTAACGGATATGCCAGTGAAATCTTCCTTCGGAGAAAACTACCAAGGATACGGTACTGGCCGCAACATACCTATGTGCTTAGGCAGCGAAATTGCCACCGCTTCCCAATTTCGGGGATCCCGCGCAGGGGCGGCGGCGCGGCGACCCGATCGTTGCCGCGCGTAAAAATTAGAGCCGCCAAAATTGCTCAAACCAAATGGAAACGGAGCCTGCAATGCAGAAAATCGGGCGTCGGGGATCTTGGCTTAAATAAAATGTGTCGGTGTATTCTAACATGTGCGACCATACCAGCACTAGAGCATCAGATCCCATCAGAACTCCGCAGTTAAGTGTGCTTGGGCGAGAGTAGTACTGGGATGGTTGACCTCCTGGGAAGTCCTCGTGTTGCACGCATTTTTTGCCGCCCGGCTGCAAGAACGGCGATTTTTTCCTCCGGCGAGCGTGCTATCTCAACGAAGGCGGGACCGTGGGTACCGCCCACGCCGACCCGGCGGAATTTTCGAAATCAACAGAACAGACATGTGGCCTTAACATCCTGCGCAGGCGACGGGCAGGATGTCCTCATGTTGCACCTTAACATCCTGCGTAGGCGACGGGCAGAAAAACAATAGAAAGCCGTGACTTAGTTTCCAAAAGCAAGGCTCTTCAAACGGCCATAACTTTTGATCGGAACGTCTGATTTTCGCGCACAATACCATTTCAGAAAGCTCTCGGTGTTGCCCATCCGCTGGCGAACCGGGTGAACCCGTTCAAGCCTATTTTGTGCCCCCAGATAACGTATATTTAGCTCTGTTTTGAAGTTGTCGCAGTGTTTTCATTTCGTCAATTTCGTCCTAACGGATATGCCAGTGAAATCTTCCTTCGGAGAAAACTCCCAAGGATACGGTACTGGCCGCGACATAACTGCGTGCTCAAGCGGCGAAATTGCCACCACTTCCCAATTTCGGGGATCCCGCGCAGGGGCGGCGGCGCGGCGACCCGATCGTTGCCGCGCGTAAAAATTAGAGCCGCCAAAATTGCTCAAACCAAATGGAAACGGAGCCTGTAATGCAGAAAATCGGGCGTCGGGGATCTTGGCTTAAATAAAACGTGCCGGAGTATTCCAACGTGTGCGACCATACCAGCACTAGAGCATCAGATCCCATTAGAACTCCGCAGTTAAGTGTGCTTGGGAGAGAGTAGTACTGGGATGGTTGACCTCCTGGGAAGTCCTCATGTTTCACCCATTTTTTGCCGCCCGGCTGCAAAAACGGCGATTTTTTCCTCCGGCGAGCGCGCTCTCTCAACGAAGGCGGGCCCGTGGGTACCGCCCACGCCGACCCGGCGGAATTTTCGAAATCAACAGAACAGACACATGGCCTTAACATCCTGCGCAGGCGACGGGCAGGAAAATAAAAGAAAGACGTGACTTAGTTTCCAAAAGCAAGGCACTTCAAACGGCCATAACTTTTGATCGGACCGTCTAATTTTCGCGCACAATACCATTTCAGAAAGCTCTCGGTGTTGCCCATCCGCTGGCGAACAGGGTGAACCCATTTGAGCCTATTTTGTGCCGTCAGATAGCGTATATTCAGCTCCATTTTGAAGTTATCGCAGTGTTTTCATTTCGTCAACTTCGTCCTAACGGATATGCTAGCGAAATCTTCCTTCCGGGAAAACTCCAAGGGATACGGTACTGGCCGCGACATAACTGCGCGCTCAGGTGGCGAAATCGCCACCGCTTCCCAATTTCGGGGATCCCGCGCAGGGGCGGCGGCGCGGCGACCCGGTCATTGCCGCGCGTAAAAATTGGAGCCTCCAAAATTGCTCAAACTGAATGGAAACGGAGCCCGCAATGCAGAAAATCGGGCGTCGGGTGTTGGAACACCCTATTACTAATTTGGGTCAGGATCACTATGTCTCTAGGAACCTTTGCTTGACCTCCTGTATAGCTTAATAGGTCAATTAGAATTAAGTCTAAGGGTTAGAAGTCTAGGTTTCGAAGCTGCCCTGAAGACCAAGATTTTGTGTTTGGAGACTAAGTCTGATCGTCGAGCTTAGCACGACGATTCGTCGAACTCCGATCGACGATCGTCTAGCTCAACTTCGACAGATCGTCGAACTCCATTCGACGATCGCTGAGCTCAACTTCATTATATCGTCGAACTCCATTCGACAATCGGTGAGCTCAGGTCGACGATTTTGACTCTGCTTTGGATCTTCATCTCTGAGCTCAGTTCGACGAACTTTGAGCTCAGATCGACGATATTTTGCTGCTGTATATTTCCAGGTCGCTGAGCTCAGCTCGACGATAGCAGAGCTCAGTTCGACGATTTAAGATAACTTCCAGGATGCTTCTGAATTCAAATTCAAATTAGTTAAGGAGTTATTCTATAATTAATTCAGAGATTTCCTAGCCGTTTTCATTCAATTCTGGACCAAGTTTCAAGGGATTTTTCAAGGAATATTTCTGTGGACTTTCCTCCAGAAAAGATTGTGCAATTAAGGATGCAATTAATGCAGGCTAAAGGCTATACTTGACAGAGAATGTTATTCTATTCTGTACCAGAGTATAATAGACAGATTTTTTTTTAGTCTCTAATAATATACAGGATACAGTGGGAGACACAAATTACAGAGATACATTCAAAAATATTCTGTCTCAAAGATTTCTCAAGAACACACATCCAAGGAGATCAAGCTTTCTCAAATCTTCAGATCTCTTTAGTTTTCCAAGTGTTCAAGGCCAACATATTTTCAAGACTCCAGACATTCAACAATTCAGCTATTGCTGAAATCATCCATTGCTGGAGTTCAATCTTTGAAGGCCTATCAACCTCAGCAAAGCTTTTCTTCCTGAAGATCTCAAGGATTCAGGGGGAGCTTTGACATCAACAATCCACATAGTCTTCTCAGTTGTTTGAGAAAGAGAAGACTGTCATCACTCTCTCACCCCCTCTCTGTAAAGGGTTTCTCATACTCCCTTCAAAAGTTTGAGCTTGGTTTTTGAGCACCTTGTCAAAAGCTCATTGGTGGCAAGACACCTGATCAAAAAATCTGCTTTGGTTTTTGAGCACCTTATCAAAAGCTCATTGGTGCACAGGACACCTGATCAACTCATCCTGCAGTGGATTCCTACCTAGGGTGGTAGAAGAGTGGATGTACCCAAGTTTGGGAAACCACTATATTTCCTTGTGTCTTCTGGTTTTGCTTGTGTTTATGTTTGTTTCTGGCCTTGATTTTTCTATGATTAGCTTTTGTTTAGCTTAATGCTGTGATTAGTTTTATTACTGCTTCCCTGCTCACACATATTACAACAACTATTGTAAAAACTTTCAAAGCACCATATACTCTATTCACCCCCTTTTAGAGTATATCAGATCTAGCTGCACTTTCAATTGGTATTAGAGGGAGTTTGGTTAAACATATCATACCTGATTGGTTGTACAGGCTAACACCTGAACCCAAAGATCCCAAGTTAGATCTTCTTTTCTTTTGTATTCTAATATTAGATTTGCTTTCACAAATCATCGCCCAAAACAAAGATTACGCTAGCACCAGACCTCCAGTGTGCAATCTATCCAAGTTTGCACTTTGGAAAGCAAGGATTAGACTTTACATGAATTCTATTGACGAAGATATCTTTAACTCTATTTTGACAGTATGTCCAAGACCCCCAGAGAATTCCAGTACAAATGTTGTTCCACCTCCATCAGGAACAGATGCTGATGTCAAGAAATGGAAAGTAGCTGATGCCAAGGCTATGAACATCTTGGCCCAGACAATGTCTGATGACATCTTTCAGAAGGTGGCTGAATGCAATTCAGCAAAGGAAATTTGGGACAAACTTTCTGAAATAGTCTCAGGCTCAGCTGATGAGAGAAAGGATAGGAGATCCCATCTCATCTCTCAATATGAGAATTTCAAAAAGGGGGAAACTGAGTCAGTGGGAGACATGTACAACAGGCTAAGTCTAATTGTCAGTGAACTCAGGATATTGGACAAAGAGATCTCTCTAACAGAACTTAATGACAAGATCCTAATGTGCTTCCCTAGCACCTGGGATTCAAGAATCTGAACAATTAAGGATGTCAGAAGTCTGAATGAGATCACTACTGAAGCTCTATTGGGTAAGCTCAAATCTTATGAGCTCCTCATCAAGAATAGAGAGGAAAAACAGAAGGCTGCTTCACCAGCCACAAGAAAAGAAAAGACCATAGCCTTAAACGCAACTGAAGATCTGCCTGAAGACAAAGCCACAGACAATGATGAACTACTCAGTCTGCTGGCCAAAAGATTTTACAAAATGGCCAGAAAGGACTTCAGTAGAAGATCATACAAGGAGCAGGATAAGCCAAGGTATGACAAGTCCATTAGTAATAACAAGGACATTATTTGCTTTGGTTGCAGGAAACCAGGGCACATAGTTCCTGACTGTCCAGAGAACAAGAACAAGGACAGAAGGGACAAGAAAGAAAGAAAAAAGGAGAAAGACTCCAAAAGGAATGGCAATAGCAAACCTTCTTCAAGCAAAAACAAACATACAAGAAAGGGGTTTGTTGCTGAATCCTGGAGTGAGACTGAAGAGGAGTCAGAAGCCTCATCCAGCTCCAGTGATGATGAGGATGATGCAGAAGAAAAGGAGTTCTGCATGATGGCAATCAATGCCTCACAGCACAATTCAGAGGAAGAGGAGTCAGAGTCAGACTCAGAGACTCAACCTGAAGAAGATCAGGTAATTGGTTCTTTTGATTTTAGTTCAGAGGATTTTAAATCTGAATTTAAAGCACTGTGTTTAGACCTGCTAAAGTCTCAGAAAGAAATTATCTCTCTCAGAAATCAATTATCTGAACACAATACTTTAAAGTCAGAAAACCTCAAACTCTCTGAGGAGTTGGAGTGCTGTAGGGAACAGATAGCTTCACTGAAAAGTGAGCTCTCTGAGGCCAAAAAGCTTGAAGAATCCCTCAATGGGAGAAGCATCAAGCTGATGGACATCACAAGCACAGTGAACTCCAGGTTCAACAGTACACTGGGCTTGGGTGCTTCATCCAGCCAACCCATAGTTCTAACAACTCCAATCAAATTCATTTCTGACAAGGGAAAGGGAGTTGTAGAAGTTGCTAGGAAAAATTCTGATCTGCCACAGAAAACTAAGTCCCAGCTGAAATCATCGAACAGAGATCGCCGATCGCCGAATGAAGATCGACGATCGCCGAACGCAGATCGACGATCTCAGCCAAAGTCGTCGAACGCAGGTCGACGATCTCAAATACCTGACCTCAGCCATAGTCGACCGTCGAACGGAGCTCGACGATCTGACCCAAGATCGTCGAACGCAGCTCCAAGATCGTCGAACAGAGGTCAGAGCTCTGGAAAATGTTTCAAAGACAAATCAAAATTGAATCCTAAGGGTCCTTCATCCCAAACCTTTAACCCTTATACTGAATGGATTATACCTCCAAGGAGAAATCATCCTGAAGGATATAAGAGTCAACCTGGGATGTCTTTCATTTTAGAATTTAGAGGTTATCAACCTAGGCCCAAGGTAAACTGGGTCAAAAACAAATGAATTGTCTTATGTGCAGGTGAAGACCTATCCAACATCTAACCAGCAATGGTATTTGGATAGTGGGTGCTCTAAGCACATGACAGGGAACAAGGACAACCTCACTTCCTTTAGAGCTAAGCTTGGACCCAAAGTCACCTTTGGTGATTCAAACTTTGGACAAACAAAAGGATATGGTGCAGTCCAGATTGGATCAGTAACTTTCAAGAAGGTAGCTTATGTGGAAGGACTGAAGCACAACCTAATTAGCATCAGTCAGCTATGTGATGAAGGCTACCAGGTGACCTTCAGCAAAGCCTTATGCAAAATCAAGTCAGAGGACAACACAACTGTGTTGACAGGTAAAAGAAAAGGTAACATCTACCTAGTAGATTTTCTTTCAACTGATGTAGATATCTGCTTGTTTAATTCTATCTGTAGACCAAATGTTTTATGGCATAAGAGATTAGGACACCTAAACCTTAGAACTATTGCTAGGCTATCCAAAGACAACCTTGTTAGAGGACTACCTTCTGGCCCCTACAAGAAGGAAGGACTCTGCAGGGCTTGTCAATTAGGCAAGCAAACTAAAAACAGTTTTAAGTCACTTAATAAGAGTGATTCACCTAGGATATTGTATCTGTTACACATGGATCTCTTTGGACCCATCACAGTACAAAGCCTAGGAGGGAAATCCTACACTTTAGTAGTTGTAGATGACTTCTCTAGATTCACTTGGGTGTTCTTTCTAAGGAAGAAGTCTGATAACTTTAAGTATCTGACAGAGTTTCTCAAATGTATACAGATTGAGTTCAATACTCACATTGCCCTGATCAGAAGTGATTATGGGACAGAGTTTGATTCTCTTCTTATGCAAGAGTTCTGTCAGAGTGAAGGGATCAGGCATACTTTCTCAGCTCCTAGAACTCCTCAACAAAATGTGGTAGTTGAAAGGAAAAAAATAGAACCCTTATTGAATCTGCCACTACATTATTGTCAGATGCTCATCTACCTCTATCTTTTTGGGCAGAGGCAGTGAACACCTCCAACTATGTGCTGAATAGAAGTCTGATACATAAACTAAAGGGAAAGACTCCCTATGAATTACTCAAAGGGAAGAAACCTAAAGTTGACTATTTTAGAGTCTTTGGTTGTATTTGCTACATTCACAATAATGACAAGAAATATTTAGCAAAATTTCAAGCCAAAGCTGATGAAAGAGTGTTTCTGGGATACTCCATGATCAGCAAGGCTTATAGGGTCTATAATAAATCATCTTTAAAAATTGAGAAATCTGTTCACATTTCATTTGATGAAACTAACATGTCTTTCAAGGAGAAGATTTCTTCTACCATAGAACCTTTGCAGGAACATTCTCTAGTTGAAGACTTGAACAAGTTACAGGTTACTCAAGAGAATGAAAGCAGTGGAGATGAAGAAAATGCTCAACATATTGAAGAACAACTAGAAGAGCCAGTTGTTGTACCACAAGAGGAAACAACAACACAGGTTGGTGAACAATATACACCCCCTGTTGATTTAGCAACATCAAGAGACCATCCAATTTCCCAAATAATTGGAGAAATCTCAGCTGGTGTGCAAACCAGAAATCAGGTCAACCAAAACCTGTTGCACACTTGCTTCCTATCTCAAATTGAACCTCAATCCATTCAAGATGCAGAGCAAGATCCACACTGGATCATTGCAATGCAAGAGGAGTTGCATCAATTTGAGAGAAACAAAGATGGGAACTAGTGTCAAAGCCAAAGGATCATTCTATTGTTGGAACAAAATGGGTATTCAGAAACAAACTGGATGATCAAGGAGTAATTATAAGGAACAAGGTAAGGCTAGTTGCTCAGGGATACTCTCAAGAAGAAGGAATCGACTACGACCAGACCTTTGCACCAGTTGCAAGATTAGAAGCCATCAGAATATTTCTAGCTTATGCAGCTCACAAAGGCTTCAAGGTCTATCAAATGGATGTCAAAAGTGCATTCTTAAATGGAGACATCAAAGAGGAAGTTTATGTCAGGCAACCTCCAGGTTTTATCTCTCCAACTTTTCCTGATTATGTTTTTAGACTGAACAAAGCATTATATGGTCTCAAGCAAGCTCCTAGAGCATGCTATGAGACCCTAGCATGCTTTCTCTTGGAAAATGGTTTTTATAAGGGGTAGAGTAGACCAAACTCTTTTTATTAGAACCCATAAGTCCCATACCCTACTAGTACAAATTTATGTAGACGATATCATGTTTGGTTCTACTGACTCCAAATTGTGCAGAAGGTTTTCCAACCCAATGCATTCTAAATTTGAGATGAGTAGCATGGGTGAGCTATCCTTCTTCCTAGGATTGCAAGTCAAGCAACATGCTGAAGGCATCTTTATTTCTCAAACCAAATATGCAAATGAACTGGTTAAGAAATTTGGTATGTCTGAAGCATCTTGTATGAAAACACTCATGCCTACTAATGCTATATTGGATGCTGATGAACATGGGAAACATGTTGATCAGACAACATATAGAGCAATGATTGGCTCTTTACTATATCTTACAGCTAGTAGACCAGATATAATGTTTGCTACATGTATATGTGCTAGGTTCCAAGTCAGCCCTAGAGAGTCACATCTAACACTAGTAAAGAGGATTCTCAGGTATGTTAAAAGTTGTCTAAATCTAGATCTCTGGTATCCAAAAGATTCAGCATTTGATTTAACTGGATTCTCTGATGCTGATTATGCTGGATGCAGAATTGACAGGAAAAGCACCAGTGGAACTTGTCAGTTCCTTGGTGACAGACTTGTCTCTTGGTTTTGTAAGAAACAAACATCTGTGTCAACTTCAACTGCTGAAGCTGAATATATGGCTGCAGGCAGTTGTTGTTCACAAATCTTGTGGATTCAAAACCAACTCCTAGACTATGGCTACAACTTAGAGAAGTCTAAAATCTTTTGTGACAATACTAGTGCTATTTCTATAGCTCAAAATACAGTCCTCCATAGTAGGAGAAAACATATAGAGATTAGGCATCATTTCTTAAGGGATAATGTTGAAAAGAATAAAATTGAACTACAATATATCCCAACTGATTTACAAAGGGGAGATATTTTCACCAAGCCTTTGGATGAAAAGATACACACCTTCTTCCTAAATCAGTTAGGAATGTTAGATGGAGGAAGTCTTAAATAATATCCAAGATTTTGAAAGCTTAAAAACTGACCAAGACTAGGCAAACATTCTGATTTGTCTTAGTGTCTAGAATTTTTCTGATATCTGAACTGCGCTCGACGATTTGCCCCAAGATCGTCGAACGGAGATCGACGATTTCCAAAAATCGTCGAACTGAGTTCAGCGTTCTCTCAGATAGTATGAACTATCTCTTCCGGTCAACGATCGTCGAACGGCGCTCGACGATCTTGTTCTCTGAACGATCGCCGAACAGAGCTCGACGCTCTCCAATATCATCGAACGGAGATCGACGATGTTGAAGACTCTTCAGATTCCTTTAGAAGCCTCGATCGTCGAACTGAGTTCAACGATCTTTCCAATTCTGCGTCGAACCCTAATATAAAACTCTTTTTTCGCCGTCGTTCTCTTTTGCGCTTTCGATTTCTCTGCAAGATTTTTCTTTCCCTCCAAACAGTTCTACACTTGGTCGTTTTGTTTGTTGAGTTTTTGCAGGTACCAATGGTTGTGTCAGTTGCTGTTCTTGCTGCAATGAAGTTTGATGCTGGGTTTGATATCGATATAGAATCCTTCAGCACGACTGACCAGATTTTTCAAGATATACTGGGTTTGTTCAAAGACCAGAACTTGACTGCCATAATGACCACCAGGATCAAGCTGGCATCTGATAAAATAAAGGAGTGGGTTTATACTGCCCATAATCAAGATAACAACACTATTGTTGGGTCTATAGCTGGAACTCAGGTACCCTTGACCCCAACAATTTTAACAGAAGTCTTTGAGTTGAGAAATGGAGAAGACTCTGCTGAATTATCTGGAAATGAGTTTTCTAAACTGCTTGCCAGAATGGGTCATTCAGAGGGAAACCCTAGCAAGCTCTTCAAAAGAAATCTGTCTGTAGAATATAGGTTCCTGGCAGATGTTGTTGGGAAGGTGCTACTGGCTAAGCACTCAGCCCATGATACAATTTCAAGATATCAGCTCTGCCTCATGGGAGATCTTGTGGATAAGAAGAATCTGAATTGGGGAGAGGTTTTCTTTGACCTCATCAAAAAGAAAATCAATAAAAGTTTTGTTAACTTTGGAAGAATCCTTGGAGTATTTCTGCAGCACAGGTGCCCTGCCCTGCTGGTCTCCTCTGGAGTTCATATCAATGCCTCCAAGAGATTGTCTTGTGCCCTCTTTGGAAAGTGGGACAGACAAATCAGCAAGCCTAGCAGGCCCTCCTCCAGTACTCCTTCAGGCACCAGGACTCTAAGAGTCACTCCTCCACAGGTCTCTGCCCCTGCAGATGACCTGGCTGCTGTTGTTGCCTCTGCTCCTCCTCCAATTCCATCCCTTCCCATACCATCCACCATTCCAGCTCCATCCACCATCATCATATCCAGCCCATCTCCAACATCAACACCTTCTCCAGTACCTGTTCTTTACACACCAGAAGAACAATTCCAACCACTATTCTCCTACCCTACACCAGATGTCACCTCCTCACCCTCCATTCCATCCTTCACCCTACTTGATGATTCCTTTATGGACGATTCTCCATCATCTCCTCCTGAGTTACCTTCCTCCTCCACTTCATTTCAAGACCTTCTACACCACATCATAGACCAACCAACTTTCACCCCATCCATCTCCATTCCCCTGTCCTCCATATCCACCTATCCAACACCTCAGCCATCCATTCCTCTATTCACCAGCTCTCCACCACCAGAACCCTCAGCTGCTCCTATTTCTTCTACCTCTGCTCCATCCCTTGAGCAAGTAGACCTCTCAGCCCTTGCTGACAGGCTGTATGAGTTGCTTGCCCCCAGGCTCTCTCTGCTGTTGGAGACCTCCTTGGCTCCACTCCACCTGTCAGTGGTAGCCCTTTCTGCCAGGCTCTCTTCCCTCTTCCCTCAGGTAGCACCTACAGCAGTGTGCCTTGATCCAGACATGTCTGCATCTAGGCAGGGGGAGATGCCATATGAAGTGAATCTTCATGCTGCTGCTGCTGCTGTTTCTGCAAGCTGTCTGTCTGCTGCTGCTGCTATTACTGCTTCTTCTGCTGCTCCTCCTGTTGTTGTGCCTCAAGCACAAAGCCAGATTTCAACTGCAGTCCTTGCAATAGACCTAAGGTCTTTGCTATCAGTTTTTGATCAGTTCTACTTCAGCTGTCTGCCAGAGGTCAATGCTGTCCAGCCTCCAGAAGATTTCTCCAAGGCACTTGTGCCATTTTCTTGCTGTGACCCTAGCATTATCACCTCCTTTGTAAACTCAGTTACTACTGCTGCTGAAAATGTTGATGCTGCTGCTTCTTCTGAAGAAAGGATTGTTGTTGCTTCTGAGAATGTTGATACTGCTACTGCTGCAAATATTGATACTGCTGATGAAGTTCCTGTTGTTTCTGTTGAACACATTTCCAAGGACATTCTTATGACAGAGGCACCTGAATTTGAGCCTTCTGCAGTCCTTGATGATATTCCTTCTGCTTCTATTGTTGATAGTGAATCTGCTGTTGCTGCTGTTATCACCTCTCCAGTATCTGCTGCTGTTGTTGTTTCTGCTTCTCCTTCAATATCTGCTGTTGTCTCTGCTGTTACCATTTAAATTCCTGCTGCTACAATCTCTGCCTCATCTGCTTCTGTTCAACTCAAGAAGGATCGAATGAAGAAAATAGATGCTCTCTATGATGACCAGAGTTCTGAATCTGATGAATTTAAAACAGACTCTGATGACTCTTCTGCTACCATTGCCAGGAAAAGGAAGGAAAGGAGCAAGGCTATGAAGAGGGTACCTCCTGCTAAAGTCAAAGATAACAATGACATTCCATACTATATCCTTCATGACTGTCCTATTTCTGAACACTGGATGCAATACTCTAAGAACCAGCTGAAAGCAATGAAGAAAAAGAGAAAATATGAGAAGGGTTCATCCCAATTCCAGCACTCTCATACTCCTCCACCACCTCCTCCTGATGTAGGTGCAGGTGGAAGCTCTGCAGCTCAACCCCCAGCTAGAAGTCAGGCCCCCTATCAGCCTCATGCCAGATCTTACAATAGGGGAAGCCAATCCAGGGGTTCACATTCTAGGAGAGGAGGATATAGAGGTAATCAAAGAGATATTCAAGTCTATTCCAACGGGTACTCCAGACAACACCCATATTCCAGGGAAAGACAAACTTCAACTGATACAACATCTGGTTCTTTCCCTTACAAGCTGAAAGAAACTGTGTCTGCCAGGCCTTCTCAAGACAATCCTTCCAACAGATATGAACCACCTGTACCCTTTGAGGATCCTGAAAACAATCCAGCTGCTTGGACTGCCAGATTAAAGGAATTAGCTGCACTGGATCAGATTAAAAAGGCCAGAGAGCAAGGAATAGATTCTTCCAACATTTCAACAATGTCTGAACAGAGACAGAAAGAGCTAGAGAGATATGCTTCAAGTAAATTCTTTGATGCTGATAGGTACATGGAATTACACCCTGAAACTGTGGTTCCCAGGCTTAAACAGCAAACATCTTTAGGTGCAGCAGATGACACCAGATCAAAGAAGGAAGCACTCAATCCTAACAGAGAGATTAAAATGGTTAAGGGCAAAGAGAAGAAATGATATTGTAAGGTGACAACTTCTGTGATTTCTGATTTTTATCTGGATGCTATATATCTCTGTGATTCTGCAATGTCTAGCTGTTGTTTTTATGTTTTACTGATTGTATGTTGTTATTTAAGTTTTTCCAAAGTCTATAAATAGTAATCCTAACCCAAATAGGGGGAGATTGTTGGAACACCCTATTACTAATTTGGGTCAGGATCACTATGTCTCTAGGAACCTTTGCTTGTCCTCCTGTATAGCTTAATAGGTCAATTAGAATTAAGTCTAAGGGTTAGAAGTCTAGGTTTGGAAGCTGCCCTGAAGACCAAGATTTTGTGTTTGGAGACTAAGTCTGATCGTCGAGCTCAGCACGACGATTCGTCGAACTCCGATCGACGATCGTCTAGCTCATCTTCGACAGATCGTCGAACTCCATTCGACGATCGCTGAGCTCAACTTCATTATATCGTCGAACTCCATTCGACGATCGGTGAGCTCAGGTCGACGATTTTGACTCTGCTTTGGATCTTCATCTCTGAGCTCAGTTGAACGATCTTTGAGCTCAGATCGACGATATTTTGCTGCTGTATATTTCCAGGTCGCTGAGCTCAGCTCGACGATAGCAGAGCTCAGTTCGACGATTTAAGATAACTTCCAGGATGCTTCTGAATTCAAATTCAAATCAGTTAAGGAGTTATTCTGCAATTAATTCAGAGATTTCCTAGCCGTTTTCATTCAATTCTGGACCAAGTTTCAAGGGATTTTTCAAGGAATATTTCTGTGGACTTTCCTCCAGAAAAGATTGTGCAATTAAGGATGCAATTAATGCAGGCTAACGGCTATACTTGATAGAGAATGTTATTCTATTCTGTACCAGAGTATAATAGACAGATTTTTTTTTAGTCTCTAATAATATACAGGATACAGTGGGAGACACAGATTACAGAGATACATTCAAAAATATTCTGTCTCAAAGATTTCTCAAGAACACACATCCAAGGAGATCAAGCTTTCTCAAATCTTCAGATCTCTTTAGTTTTCCAAGTGTTCAAGGCTAACATATTTTCAAGACTCCAGACATTCAACAATTCAGCTATTGCTGAAATCATCCATTGCTGGAGTTCAATCTTTGAAGGCCTATCACCCTCAGCAAAGCTTTTCTTCCTGAAGATCTCAAGGATTCTGGGGGAGCTTTGACATCAACAATCCACATAGTCTTCTCAGTTGTTTGAGAAAGAGAAGACTGCCATCACTCTCTCACCCCATCTCTGTAAAGGGTTTCTCAAACTCTTTTCAAAAGTTTGAGCTTGGTTTTTGAGCACCTTGTCAAAAGCTCATTGGTGGCAAGACACCTGATCAAAAAATCTGCTTTGGTTTTTGAGCACCTTATCAAAAGCTCATTGGTGTCCAGGACACCTGATCAACTCATCCTGCAATGGATTCCTACCTAGGGTGGTAGAAGAGTGGATGTACCCAAGTTTGGGGAACCACTATATTTCCTTGTGTCTTCTGGTTTTGCTTGTGTTTATGTTTGTTTCTGGCCTTGATTTTTCTGTGATTAGCTTTTGTTTAGCTTAGTGTTGTGATTAGTTTTATTACTGCTTCCCTGCTCACACATATTACAACAACTGTTGTAAAAACTTTCAAAGCACCATATACTCTATTCACCCCCCTCTAGAGTATATCAGATCTAGCTGCACTTTCAATTGGTATCAGAGGGAGGTTGGTTAAACATACCATACCTGATTGGTTGTACAGGCTAACACCTAAACCCAAAGATCCCAAGTTAGATCTGCTTTTCTTTTGTATTCTATTATTAGATTTGCTTTCACAAATCATGGCCCAAAACAAAGATTACGCTAGCACCAGACCTCCAGTGTGCAATCTATCTAAGTTTGCACTTTGGAAAGCAAGGATTAGACTTTACATGAATTCTATTGACGAAGATATCTTTAACTCTGTTTTGACAGTATGTCCAAGACCCCCAGAGAATTCCAGTACAAATGCTGTTCCACCTTCATCAGGAACAGATGCTGATGTCAAGAAATGGAAAGTAGCTGATGCCAAGGCTATGAACATCTTGGCCCAGACAATGTCTGATGACATCTTTCAGAAGGTGGTTGAATGCAATTCAGCAAAGGAAATTTGGGACAAACTTTCTGAAATAGTCCCAGGCTCAGCTGATGAGAGAAAGGATAGGAGATCCCATCTCATCTCTCAATATGAGAATTTCAAAAAGGGGGAAACTGAGTCAGTAGGAGACATGTACAACAGGCTAAGTCTAATTGTCAGTGAACTCAGGACATTGGACAAAGAGATCTCTCTAACAGAACTTAATGACAAGATCCTAATGTGCTTCCCTAGTACCTGGGATTCAAGAATCTGGCCAATTAAGGATGCCAGAAGTCTGAATGAGATCACTACTGAAGCTCTATTGGGTAAGCTCAAATCTAATGAGCTACTCATCAAGAATAGAGAGGAAGAACAGAAGGCTGCTTCACCAGCCACAAGAAAAGAAAATATCATAGCCTTTAAGGCAACTGAAGATCTGCCTGAAGACAAAGCCACAGGCAATGATGAACTACTCAGTCTGCTGGCCAAAAGATTTTACAAAATGGCCAGAAAGGACTTCAGAAGAAGATCATACAAGGAGCAGGATAAGCCAAGGTATGACAAGTCCATTAGTAATAACAAGGACATTATTTGCTTTGGTTGCAGGAAACCAGGGCACATAGTTCCTGACTGTCGAGAGAACAAGAACAAGGACAGAAGGGACAGGAAAGAAAGAAGAAAGGAGAAAGACTTCAAAAGGAATGGCAATAGCAAACCTTCTTCAAGCAAAAACAAACATACAAGAAAGGGGTTTGTTGCTGAATCCTGGAGTGAGACTAAAGAGCGCGCTCTCCCATCAAAACTCCGCAGTTAAGCGTGCTTGGGCAAGAGTAGTACTGGGATGGGTGACCTCCTGGGAAGTCCTCATGTTGCACCCATTTTTTGCCGCCCGGCTGCAAGAATGACGATTTTTGCCTCCGGCGAGCGCGCTCTCTCAACGAAGGCGTGCCCGTAGGTACCACACACGCGGACCCGGCGGAATTTTTGGGATCAACAGAACGGACACGTGGCCTTAACATCCTGCGTAGGCGACGGATAGAAAAACAATAGAAAGACGTGACTTAGTTTCCAAAAGCAAGGCTCTTCAAACGACCATAACTTTTGATCGGAACGTCTGATTTTCGCGCAAAATACCATTTCAGAAAGCTCTCGGTGTTGCCCATCCGCTGGCGAACCGGGTGAACCCATTCAAGCCCATTTTGTGCCCCCAGATCACGTATATTTAGCTCTGTTTTGAAGTTGTCGCAGTGTTTTAATTTCGTCAATTTCGTCCTAACGGATATGCCAGTGAAATCTTCCTTCGGAGAAAACTCCCAAGGATACGGTACTGGCCGCGACATAACTGTGTGCTCAGGCGGCGAAATTGACACCGCTTCCCAATTTCGGCGATCCCGCGCAGGGGCGGCGGCGCGGCGACCCGATCGTTGCCGCGCGTAAAAATTAGAGCCACCAAAATTTCTCAAACCAAATGGAAACGGAGCCTGCAATGCAGAAAATCGGGCGTCGGGGATCTTGGCTTAAATAAAACGTGTCGGAGTATTCCAACATGTGCGACCATACCAGCACTAGAGCATCAGATCCCATCAGAACTCCGCAGTTAAGTGTGCTTGGGCGAGAGTAGTACTGGAATGGTTGACCTCCTGGGAAGTCCTCGTGTTGCACCCATTTTTTGCCGCCCGGCTGCAAGAACGGCGATTTTTTCCTCCGGCGAGCGCGCTCTCTCAACGAAGGCGGGCCCGTGGGTACCGCCCACGCCGACCCGGCGGAATTTTCGAAATCAACAGAACAGACACGTGGCCTTAACATCCTGCGCAGGCGACGGGCAGGATGTCCTCATGTTGCACCTTAACATCCTGCGTAGGCGACGGGCAGAAAAACAATAGAAAGACGTGACTTAGTTTCCAAAAGCAAGGCTCTTCAAACGGCCATAACTTTTGATCGGAACGTCTGATTTTTGCGCACAATACCATTTCAAAAAGCTCTCGGTGTTGCCCATCCGCTGGCGAACCGGGTGAACCCGTTCAAGCCCATTTTGTGCCCCCAGATAACGTATATTTAGCTCTGTTTTGAAGTTGTCGCAGTGTTTTCATTTCGTCAATTTCGTCCTAACGGATATGCCAGTGAAATCTTCCTTCGGAGAAAACTACCAAGGATACGGTACTGGCCGCGACATAACTGCGTGCTCAGGCGGCGAAATTGCCACCGCTTCCCAATTTCGGGGATCCCGCGCAGGGGCGGTGGCGCGGCGACCCGATCGTTGCCGCTCGTAAAAATTAGAGCCGCCAAAATTGCTCAAACCAAATGGAAACGGAGCCTGCAATGCAGAAAATCGGGCGTCGGGGATCTTGGCTTAAATAAAACGTGCCGGAGTATTCCAACGTGTGCGACCATACCAGCACTAGAGCATCAGATCCCATCAGAACTCCGCAGTTAAGTGTGCTTGGGCGAGAGTAGTACTGGGATGATTGACCTCCTGGGAAGTCCTCGTGTTGCACCCATTTTTTGCCGCCCGGCTGCAAGAACGGCGATTTTTTCCTCCGGCGAGCGCGCTCTCTCAACGAAGGCGGGCCCGTGGGTACCGCCCACGCTGACCCGGCGGAATTTTCGAAATCAACAGAACAGACACGTGGCCTTAACATCCTGCGCAGGCGACGGACAGGAAAATAAAAGAAAGACGTGACTTAGTTTCCAAAAGCAAGGCACTTCAAATGGCCATAACTTTGGATCGGACCGTCTAATTTTCGCGCACAATACCATTTCAGAAAGCTCTCGGTGTTGCCCATCTGCTAGCGAACAGGGTGAACCCGTTTGAGCCCGTTTTGTGCCCTCAGATAGCGTATATTCAGCTCCATTTTGAAGTTATCGCAGTGTTTTAATTTCGTCAACTTCGTCCAAACGGATATTCTAGCGAAATCTTCCTTCCGGGAAAACTCCAAGGGATACGGTACTGGCCGCGACATAACTGCGCGCTCAAGCGGCGAAATCGCCACCGCTTCCCAATTTCGGGGATCCCGCGCAGGGGCGGCGGCGCGGCGACCCGGTCATTGCCGCGCGTAAAAATTGGAGCCTCCAAAATTGCTCAAACTGAATGGAAACGGAGCCCACAATGCAGAAAATCGGGCGTCGGGGATCTTGGCTTAAATAAAACGTGTCGGATATTCCAACGTGTGCGACCATACCAGCACTAGAGCACCGGATCCCATCAGAACTCCGCATTTAAGTATGCTTTGGCGAGAGTAGTACTGGGATGGGTGACCTCCTGGGAAGTCCTCGTGTTGCACCCATTTTTTGCCGTCAGGCTGCAAGAACGGCTATTTTTGCCTCCGGCGAGCGCGCTCTCTCAACGAAGGCGGGCCCGTGGGTACCGCCCAC
Source organism: Platanthera guangdongensis (assembly GCA_039583875.1). Taxonomy (NCBI): domain Eukaryota; kingdom Viridiplantae; phylum Streptophyta; class Magnoliopsida; order Asparagales; family Orchidaceae; genus Platanthera; species Platanthera guangdongensis. The sequence goes on along the minus strand of CM077161.1, from coordinate 16,275,939 downwards.
GCGGACCCGACGGAATTTTCTGGATCAACAGAACGGACATGTGGCCTTAACATCCTCCTCAGGAGACGGGCAGGGAAACAAAAGAAAGACGTGACTTAGTTTCCAAAAGCAAGGCGCTTCAAACGGCCATAACTTTTGATCGGACCGTCTGATTTTCGCGCACAACACCATTTCGGAAAGCTCTCGGTGTTTCCCATCCGTTGGCGAACAGCGTGAACCCATTCGAGCCCATTTTGTGCCCTCAGATCGCATATATTCAGCTATGTTTTGATGTTGTCGCAGTCTTTTCATTTCGTTAATTTCGTCCTAACGGATATGCCAGCGAAATCTTCCTTCTGGGAAAACTCCCAAGGATACGGAACTGGCCGCGACATAACTGCGCGCTCAGGCGGCAAAATCGCCACCGCTTCCCAATTTCGGGGATCCCGCGCAGGGGCGGCGGCGCGGCAACCCGGTCGTTGCCGCGCGTAAAAATTGGGGCCACCAAAATTGCTCAAACTGAATGGAAACAGAGCCCGCAATGCAGAAAATTGGGCGTCAGGGATCTTGGCTTAAATAAAACGTGTCGGAGTATTCCAACGTGTGCGACCATACCAGCACTAGAGCACCGGATCCCATCAGAACTCCGCAGTTAAGCGTGCTTGGGCGAGAGTAGTACTGGGATGGGTGACCTCCTGGGAAGTCCTCATGTTGCACCCATTTTTTGCCACCCGACCGCAAGAACAACGATTTTTGCCTCCGGCGAGCGCGCTCTCTCAACGAAGGCGGGCCCGTGGGTACCGCCCACGTGGACCCGGCGAAATTTTCGGGATCAACAGAACGGACACATGGCCTTAACATCCTGCGCAGGCGACGACCAGGAAAACAAAAGAAAGACGTGACTTACTTTCCAAAAGCAAGGCGTTTCAAATGGCCATAACTTTTAATCGGATCGTCTGATTATTCGCGCACAATACCATTTCGGAAAGCTCTCGGTGTTGTCCATCCGCTGGCGAACCGGGTGAACCCGTTCGAGGCCATTTTGTGCCCTAAGATCACGTGCATTCAGCATCGTTTTGAAGTTATCGTAGTGTTTTCATTTCGTCAATTTCGTCCTAACGGATATGCCAGCGAAATCTTCCTTCGGGGAAAACTCCCAAGGATACGGTACTGGCTGCGACATAACTGCGCGCTCAGTCAGCGAAATCGCCACCGCTTCCCAATTTTGGGGATCCCGCGCAGGGGCGGCGGCGCGGCGAACCGATCGTTGCCGCGCGTAAAAATCGGAGCCGCCAAAATTGCTCAAACTGAATGGAAACGTAGCCCGCAATGCAGAAAATTGGGCGTCGGGGATCTTCGCTTAAATATAACGTGCCGTAGTATTCCAACGTGTGCGACCATACCAGCACTAGAGCACCGGATCCCATCAGAACTCCGCAGTTAAGCGTGCTTGGGTGAGAGTAGTACTGGGATGGGTGACCTCCTGGAAAGTCCTCGTGTTGCACACATTTTTTGTCGCACGGCTGCAAGAACGACGATTTTTGCCTCCGGCGAGCGCGCTCTCTCAACGAAGGCGGGACCGTGGGTACCGCCCACGCGAACCCGGCCGAATTTTCGGGATCAACAAAATGGACACGTGGCCTTAACATCCTTCGCAGGCGACGGGCAGGAAAACAAAAGAATGACGTGACTTAGTTTCCAAAAGCAAGGCGCTTCAAACGGCCATAACTTTTGATCGTACCGTGTGATTTTCGCGCACAATACCATTTCAGAAAGCTCTCGGTGTTGCCCATCTACTGGCGAACCGTGTGAACCCGTTCGAGCTCGTTTTGTGCCCTCAGATCGCGTATATTCAGCTCCGTTTTGAAGTTGTCGCAGTGTTTTCATTTCATCAATTTCGTCCTAACGGATATGCCGGCGAAATCTTCCTTCGGGGAAAACTCCCAAGGATACGGTACTGGCCAATTTCGGGGATCCCTCGCAGGGGCGGCGGCGCGGCGACCCGGTCGTTGCCGCGCGTAAAAATTGGAGCCGTCCAAATTGCTCAAACCGAATGGAAACGGAGCCCGCAATGCAGAAAATCGAACATGGGGGATCTTTGCTTAAATAAAACGTGCCGGAGTATTCCAACGTGTGCGACCATACCAGCACTAGAGCACCGGATCCCATCAGAACTCCGCAGTTAAGCGTGCTTGGGCGAGAGTAGTACTGGGATGGGTGACCTCCTGGGAAGTCCTCGTGTTGCACCCATTTTTTGCCGCCCGGCTGCAAGAACGGCGATTTTTGCCTCCGGCGAGCGCGCTCTCTCAACGAAGGCGGGCCCGTGGGTACCGCCCACGCGGACCCGGCGGAATTTTCGGGATCAACAGAACGGGCACGTGGCCTTAACATCCTGTGCAGGTGACGGGCAGGAAAACAAAAGAAAGACGTGACTTAGTTTCCAAAAGCAAGGCGCTTCAAACGGCCATAACTTTTGATCGGACCGTCTGATTTTCGCGCTCAATACCATTTCGGAAAGCTCTCGGTGTTGCCCATCCGCTGGCGAACAGGGTGAACCCGTTCGAGCCGTTTTGTGCCCTCAGATCGCGTGTATTCAGCACCGTTTTGAAGTTGTCGCAGTGTTTTCATTTCGTCAATTTCGTCCTAACGGATATGCCAGCGAAATCTTCCTTCGGGGAAAACTCCCAAGGATACGGTACTGGCCGCGACACAACTGCGCGCTCAGGCGGCGAAATCGCCACCGCTTCCCAATTTCGGGGATCCCGCGCAGGGGCGGCGGCGCGGCGACCCGGTCGTTGCCGCGCGTAAAAATTGGAGCCGCCAAAATTGCTCAAACCGAATGGAAACGGAGCCCGCAATGCGGAAAATCGGGCGTCGGGGATCTTGGCTTAAATAAAACGTGCCGGAGTATTCCAACGTGTGCGACCATACCAGCACTAGAGCACCGGATCCCATCAGAACTCCGCAGTTAAGCGTGCTTGGGCGAGAGTAGTACTGGGATGGGTGACCTCCTGGGAAGTCCTCGTGTTGCACCCATTTTTTGCCGCCCGGCTGCAAGAACGGCGATTTTTGCCTCCGGCGAGCGCGCTCTCTCAACGAAGGCGGGCCCGTGGGTACCGCCCACGCGGACCCGGCGGAATTTTCGGGATCAACAGAACCGGCACGTGGCCTTAACATCCTGCGCAGGCGACGGGCAGGAAAACAAAAGAAAGACGTGACTTAGTTTCCAAAAGCAAGGCGCTTCAAACGGCCATAACTTTTGATCGGACCGTCTGATTTTCGCGCTCAATACCATTTCGGAAAGCTCTCGGTGTTGCCCATCCGCTGGCGAACAGGGTGAACCCGTTCGAGCCGTTTTGTGCCCTCAGATCGCGTGTATTCAGCACCGTTTTGAAGTTGTCGCAGTGTTTTCATTTCGTCAATTTCGTCCTAACGGATATGCCAGCGAAATCTTCCTTCGGGGAAAACTCCCAAGGATACGGTACTGGCCGCGACACAACTGCGCGCTCAGGCGGCGAAATCGCCACCGCTTCCCAATTTCGGGGATCCCGCGCAGGGGCGGCGGCGCGGCGACCCGGTCGTTGCCGCGCGTAAAAATTGGAGCCGCCAAAATTGCTCAAACCGAATGGAAACGGAGCCCGCAATGCGGAAAATCGGGCGTCGGGGATCTTGGCTTAAATAAAACGTGCCGGAGTATTCCAACGTGTGCGACCATACCAGCACTAGAGCACCGGATCCCATCAGAACTCCGCAGTTAAGCGTGCTTGGGCGAGAGTAGTACTGGGATGGGTGACCTCCTGGGAAGTCCTCGTGTTGCACCCATTTTTTGCCGCCCGGCTGCAAGAACGGCGATTTTTGCCTCCGGCGAGCGCGCTCTCTCAACGAAGGCGGGCCCGTGGGTACCGCCCACGCGGACCCGGCGGAATTTTCGGGATCAACAGAACGAACACGTGGCCTTAACATCCTGCGCAGGCGACGGGCAGGAAAACAAAAGAAAGACGTGACTTAGTTTCCAAAAGCAAGGCGCTTCAAACGGCCATAACTTTTGATCGGACCGTCTGATTTTCGCGCTCAATACCATTTCGGAAAGCTCTCGGTGTCGCCCATCCGCTGGCGAACCGGGTGAACCCGTTCGAGCCGTTTTGTGCCTCAGATCGCGTGTATTCAGCACCGTTTTGAAGTTGTCGCAGTGTTTTCATTTCGTCAATTTCGTCCTAACGGATATGCCTGCGAAATCTTCCTTCGGGGAAAACTCCCAAGGATACGGTACTGGCCGCGACACAACTGCGCGCTCAGGCGGCGAAATCGCCACCGCTTCCCAATTTCGGGGATCCCGCGCAGGGGCGGCGGCGCGGCGACCCGGTCGTTGCCTCGCGTAAAAATTGGAGCCGCCAAAATTGCTCAAACCGAATGGAAACGGAGCCCGCACTGCGGAAAATCGGGCGTCGGGGATCTTGGCTTAAATAAAACGTGCCGGAGTATTCCAACGTGTGCGACCATACCAGCACTAGAGCACCGGATCCCATCAGAACTCCGCAGTTAAGCGTGCTTGGGCGAGAGTAGTACTGGGATGGGTGACCTCCTGGGAAGTCCTCGTGTTGCACCCATTTTTTGCCGCCCGGCTGCAAGAACGGCGATTTTTGCCTCCGGCGAGCGCGCTCTCTCAACGAAGGCGGGCCCGTGGGTACCGCCCACGCGGACCCGGCGGAATTTTCGGGATCAACAGAACCGGCACGTGGCCTTAACATCCTGCGCAGGCGACGGGCAGGAAAACAAAAGAAAGACGTGACTTAGTTTCCAAAAGCAAGGCGCTTCAAACGGCCATAACTTTTGATCGGACCGTCTGATTTTCGCGCTCAATACCATTTCGGAAAGCTCTCGGTGTCGCCCATCCGCTGGCGAACAGGGTGAACCCGTTCGAGGCCGTTTTGTGCCCTCAGATCGCGTGTATTCAGCACCGTTTTGAAGTTGTCGCAGTGTTTCATTTCGTCAATTTCGTCCTAACGGATATGCCAGCGAAATCTTCCTTCGGGGAAAACTCCCAAGGATACGGTACTGGCCGCGACACAACTGCGCGCTCAGGCGGCGAAATCGCCACCGCTTCCCAATTTCGGGGATCCCGCGCAGGGGCGGCGGCGCGGCGACCCGGTCGTTGCCGCGCGTAAAAATTGGAGCCGCCAAAATTGCTCAAACCGAATGGAAACGGAGCCCGCAGTGCGGAAAATCGGGCGTCGGGGATCTTGGCTTAAATAAAACGTGCCGGAGTATTCCAACGTGTGCGACCATACCAGCACTAGAGCACCGGATCCCATCAGAACTCCGCAGTTAAGCGTGCTTGGGCGAGAGTAGTACTGGGATGGGTGACCTCCTGGGAAGTCCTCGTGTTGCACCCATTTTTTGCCGCCCGGCTGCAAGAACGGCGATTTTTGCCTCCGGCGAGCGCGCTCTCTCAACGAAGGCGGGCCCGTGGGTACCGCCCACGCGGACCCGGCGGAATTTTCGGGATCAACAGAACCGGCACGTGGCCTTAACATCCTGCGCAGGCGACGGGCAGGAAAACAAAAGAAAGACGTGACTTAGTTTCCAAAAGCAAGGCGCTTCAAACGGCCATAACTTTTGATCGGACCGTCTGATTTTCGCGCTCAATACCATTTCGGAAAGCTCTCGGTGTTGCCCATCCGCTGGCGAACAGGGTGAACCCGTTCGAGGCCGTTTTGTGCCCTCAGATCGCGTGTATTCAGCACCGTTTTGAAGTTGTCGCAGTGTTTTCATTTCGTCAATTTCGTCCTAACGGATATGCCAGCGAAATCTTCCTTCGGGGAAAACTCCCAAGGATACGGTACTGGCCGCGACACAACTGCGCGCTCAGGCGGCGAAATCGCCACCGCTTCCCAATTTCGGGGATCCCGCGCAGGGGCGGCGGCGCGGCGACCCGGTCGTTGCCGCGCGTAAAAATTGGAGCCGCCAAAATTGCTCAAACCGAATGGAAACGGAGCCCGCAATGCGGAAAATCGGGCGTCGGGGATCTTGGCTTAAATAAAACGTGCCGGAGTATTCCAACGTGTGCGACCATACCAGCACTAGAGCACCGGATCCCATCAGAACTCCGCAGTTAAGCGTGCTTGGGCGAGAGTAGTACTGGGATGGGTGACCTCCTGGGAAGTCCTCGTGTTGCACCCATTTTTTGCCGCCCGGCTGCAAGAACGGCGATTTTTGCCTCCGGCGAGCGCGCTCTCTCAACGAAGGCGGGCCCGTGGGTACCGCCCACGCGGACCCGGCGGAATTTTCGGGATCAACAGAACCGGCACGTGGCCTTAACATCCTGCGCAGGCGACGGGCAGGAAAACAAAAGAAAGACGTGACTTAGTTTCCAAAAGCAAGGCGCTTCAAACGGCCATAACTTTTGATCGGACCGTCTGATTTTCGCGCTCAATACCATTTCGGAAAGCTCTCGGTGTTGCCCATCCGCTGGCGAACAGGGTGAACCCGTTCGAGGCCGTTTTGTGCCCTCAGATCGCGTGTATTCAGCACCGTTTTGAAGTTGTCGCAGTGTTTTCATTTCGTCAATTTCGTCCTAACGGATATGCCAGCGAAATCTTCCTTCGGGGAAAACTCCCAAGGATACGGTACTGGCCGCGACACAACTGCGCGCTCAGGCGGCGAAATCGCCACCGCTTCCCAATTTCGGGGATCCCGCGCAGGGGCGGCGGCGCGGCGACCCGGTCGTTGCCGCGCGTAAAAATTGGAGCCGCCAAAATTGCTCAAACCGAATGGAAACGGAGCCCGCAATGCGGAAAATCGGGCGTCGGGGATCTTGGCTTAAATAAAACGTGCCGGAGTATTCCAACGTGTGCGACCATACCAGCACTAGAGCACCGGATCCCATCAGAACTCCGCAGTTAAGCGTGCTTGGGCGAGAGTAGTACTGGGATGGGTGACCTCCTGGGAAGTCCTCGTGTTGCACCCATTTTTTGCCGCCCGGCTGCAAGAACGGCGATTTTTGCCTCCGGCGAGCGCGCTCTCTCAACGAAGGCGGGCCCGTGGGTACCGCCCACGCGGACCCGGCGGAATTTTCGGGATCAACAGAACCGGCACGTGGCCTTAACATCCTGCGCAGGCGACGGGCAGGAAAACAAAAGAAAGACGTGACTTAGTTTCCAAAAGCAAGGCGCTTCAAACGGCCATAACTTTTGATCGGACCGTCTGATTTTCGCGCTCAATACCATTTCGGAAAGCTCTCGGTGTCGCCCATCCGCTGGCGAACAGGGTGAACCCGTTCGAGGCCGTTTTGTGCCCTCAGATCGCGTGTATTCAGCACCGTTTTGAAGTTGTCGCAGTGTTTTCATTTCGTCAATTTCGTCCTAACGGATATGCCAGCGAAATCTTCCTTCGGGGAAAACTCCCAAGGATACGGTACTGGCCGCGACACAACTGCGCGCTCAGGCGGCGAAATCGCCACCGCTTCCCAATTTCGGGGATCCCGCGCAGGGGCGGCGGCGCGGCGACCCGGTCGTTGCCGCGCGTAAAAATTGGAGCCGCCAAAATTGCTCAAACCGAATGGAAACGGAGCCCGCAATGCGGAAAATCGGGCGTCGGGGATCTTGGCTTAAATAAAACGTGCCGGAGTATTCCAACGTGTGCGACCATACCAGCACTAGAGCACCGGATCCCATCAGAACTCCGCAGTTAAGCGTGCTTGGGCGAGAGTAGTACTGGGATGGGTGACCTCCTGGGAAGTCCTCGTGTTGCACCCATTTTTTGCCGCCCGGCTGCAAGAACGGCGATTTTTGCCTCCGGCGAGCGCGCTCTCTCAACGAAGGCGGGCCCGTGGGTACCGCCCACGCGGACCCGGCGGAATTTTCGGGATCAACAGAACCGGCACGTGGCCTTAACATCCTGCGCAGGCGACGGGCAGGAAAACAAAAGAAAGACGTGACTTAGTTTCCAAAAGCAAGGCGCTTCAAACGGCCATAACTTTTGATCGGACCGTCTGATTTTCGCGCTCAATACCATTTCGGAAAGCTCTCGGTGTCGCCCATCCGCTGGCGAACAGGGTGAACCCGTTCGAGGCCGTTTTGTGCCCTCAGATCGCGTGTATTCAGCACCGTTTTGAAGTTGTCGCAGTGTTTTCCATTTCGTCAATTTCGTCCTAACGGATATGCCAGCGAAATCTTCCTTCGGGGAAAACTCCCAAGGATACGGTACTGGCCGCGACACAACTGCGCGCTCAGGCGGCGAAATCGCCACCGCTTCCCAATTTCGGGGATCCCGCGCAGGGGCGGCGGCGCGGCGACCCGGTCGTTGCCGCGCGTAAAAATTGGAGCCGCCAAAATTGCTCAAACCGAATGGAAACGGAGCCCGCAGTGCGGAAAATCGGGCGTCGGGGATCTTGGCTTAAATAAAACGTGCCGGAGTATTCCAACGTGTGCGACCATACCAGCACTAGAGCACCGGATCCCATCAGAACTCCGCAGTTAAGCGTGCTTGGGCGAGAGTAGTACTGGGATGGGTGACCTCCTGGGAAGTCCTCGTGTTGCACCCATTTTTTGCCGCCCGGCTGCAAGAACGGCGATTTTTGCCTCCGGCGAGCGCGCTCTCTCAACGAAGGCGGGCCCGTGGGTACCGCCCACGCGGACCCGGCGGAATTTTCGGGATCAACAGAACCGTCACGTGGCCTTAACATCCTGCGCAGGCGACGGGCAGGAAAACAAAAGAAAGACGTGACTTAGTTTCCAAAAGCAAGGCGCTTCAAACGGCCATAACTTTTGATCGGACCGTCTGATTTTCGCGCTCAATACCATTTCGGAAAGCTCTCGGTGTTGCCCATCCGCTGGCGAACAGGGTGAACCCGTTCGAGGCCGTTTTGTGCCCTCAGATCGCGTGTATTCAGCACCGTTTTGAAGTTGTCGCAGTGTTTTCATTTCGTCAATTTCGTCCTAACGGATATGCCAGCGAAATCTTCCTTCGGGGAAAACTCCCAAGGATACGGTACTGGCCGCGACACAACTGCGCGCTCAGGCGGCGAAATCGCCACCGCTTCCCAATTTCGGGGATCCCGCGCAGGGGCGGCGGCGCGGCGACCCGGTCGTTGCCGCGCGTAAAAATTGGAGCCGCCAAAATTGCTCAAACCGAATGGAAACGGAGCCCGCAATGCGGAAAATCGGGCGTCGGGGATCTTGGCTTAAATAAAACGTGCCGGAGTATTCCAACGTGTGCGACCATACCAGCACTAGAGCACCGGATCCCATCAGAACTCCGCAGTTAAGCGTGCTTGGGCGAGAGTAGTACTGGGATGGGTGACCTCCTGGGAAGTCCTCGTGTTGCACCCATTTTTTGCCGCCCGGCTGCAAGAACGGCGATTTTTGCCTCCGGCGAGCGCGCTCTCTCAACGAAGGCGGGCCCGTGGGTACCGCCCACGCGGACCCGGCGGAATTTTCGGGATCAACAGAACCGGCACGTGGCCTTAACATCCTGCGCAGGCGACGGGCAGGAAAACAAAAGAAAGACGTGACTTAGTTTCCAAAAGCAAGGCGCTTCAAACGGCCATAACTTTTGATCGGACCGTCTGATTTTCGCGCTCAATACCATTTCGGAAAGCTCTCGGTGTCGCCCATCCGCTGGCGAACAGGGTGAACCCGTTCGAGGCCGTTTTGTGCCCTCAGATCGCGTGTATTCAGCACCGTTTTGAAGTTGTCGCAGTGTTTTCATTTCGTCAATTTCGTCCTAACGGATATGCCAGCGAAATCTTCCTTCGGGGAAAACTCCCAAGGATACGGTACTGGCCGCGACACAACTGCGCGCTCAGGCGGCGAAATCGCCACCGCTTCCCAATTTCGGGGATCCCGCGCAGGGGCGGCGGCGCGGCGACCCGGTCGTTGCCGCGCGTAAAAATTGGAGCCGCCAAAATTGCTCAAACCGAATGGAAACGGAGCCCGCAATGCGGAAAATCGGGCGTCGGGGATCTTGGCTTAAATAAAACGTGCCGGAGTATTCCAACGTGTGCGACCATACCAGCACTAGAGCACCGGATCCCATCAGAACTCCGCAGTTAAGCGTGCTTGGGCGAGAGTAGTACTGGGATGGGTGACCTCCTGGGAAGTCCTCGTGTTGCACCCATTTTTTGCCGCCCGGCTGCAAGAACGGCGATTTTTGCCTCCGGCGAGCGCGCTCTCTCAACGAAGGCGGGCCCGTGGGTACCGCCCACGCGGACCCGGCGGAATTTTCGGGATCAACAGAACCGGCACGTGGCCTTAACATCCTGCGCAGGCGACGGGCAGGAAAACAAAAGAAAGACGTGACTTAGTTTCCAAAAGCAAGGCGCTTCAAACGGCCATAACTTTTGATCGGACCGTCTGATTTTCGCGCTCAATACCATTTCGGAAAGCTCTCGGTGTCGCCCATCCGCTGGCGAACAGGGTGAACCCGTTCGAGGCCGTTTTGTGCCCTCAGATCGCGTGTATTCAGCACCGTTTTGAAGTTGTCGCAGTGTTTTCCATTTCGTCAATTTCGTCCTAACGGATATGCCAGCGAAATCTTCCTTCGGGGAAAACTCCCAAGGATACGGTACTGGCCGCGACACAACTGCGCGCTCAGGCGGCGAAATCGCCACCGCTTCCCAATTTCGGGGATCCCGCGCAGGGGCGGCGGCGCGGCGACCCGGTCGTTGCCGCGCGTAAAAATTGGAGCCGCCAAAATTGCTCAAACCGAATGGAAACGGAGCCCGCAATGCGGAAAATCGGGCGTCGGGGATCTTGGCTTAAATAAAACGTGCCGGAGTATTCCAACGTGTGCGACCATACCAGCACTAGAGCACCGGATCCCATCAGAACTCCGCAGTTAAGCGTGCTTGGGCGAGAGTAGTACTGGGATGGGTGACCTCCTGGGAAGTCCTCGTGTTGCACCCATTTTTTGCCGCCCGGCTGCAAGAACGGCGATTTTTGCCTCCGGCGAGCGCGCTCTCTCAACGAAGGCGGGCCCGTGGGTACCGCCCACGCGGACCCGGCGGAATTTTCGGGATCAACAGAACCGGCACGTGGCCTTAACATCCTGCGCAGGCGACGGGCAGGAAAACAAAAGAAAGACGTGACTTAGTTTCCAAAAGCAAGGCGCTTCAAACGGCCATAACTTTTGATCGGACCGTCTGATTTTCGCGCTCAATACCATTTCGGAAAGCTCTCGGTGTCGCCCATCCGCTGGCGAACAGGGTGAACCCGTTCGAGGCCGTTTTGTGCCCTCAGATCGCGTGTATTCAGCACCGTTTTGAAGTTGTCGCAGTGTTTTCATTTCGTCAATTTCGTCCTAACGGATATGCCAGCGAAATCTTCCTTCGGGGAAAACTCCCAAGGATACGGTACTGGCCGCGACACAACTGCGCGCTCAGGCGGCGAAATCGCCACCGCTTCCCAATTTCGGGGATCCCGCGCAGGGGCGGCGGCGCGGCGACCCGGTCGTTGCCGCGCGTAAAAATTGGAGCCGCCAAAATTGCTCAAACCGAATGGAAACGGAGCCCGCAATGCGGAAAATCGGGCGTCGGGGATCTTGGCTTAAATAAAACGTGCCGGAGTATTCCAACGTGTGCGACCATACCAGCACTAGAGCACCGGATCCCATCAGAACTCCGCAGTTAAGCGTGCTTGGGCGAGAGTAGTACTGGGATGGGTGACCTCCTGGGAAGTCCTCGTGTTGCACCCATTTTTTGCCGCCCGGCTGCAAGAACGGCGATTTTTGCCTCCGGCGAGCGCGCTCTCTCAACGAAGGCGGGCCCGTGGGTACCGCCCACGCGGACCCGGCGGAATTTTCGGGATCAACAGAACCGGCACGTGGCCTTAACATCCTGCGCAGGCGACGGGCAGGAAAACAAAAGAAAGACGTGACTTAGTTTCCAAAAGCAAGGCGCTTCAAACGGCCATAACTTTTGATCGGACCGTCTGATTTTCGCGCTCAATACCATTTCGGAAAGCTCTCGGTGTTGCCCATCCGCTGGCGAACAGGGTGAACCCGTTCGAGGCCGTTTTGTGCCCTCAGATCGCGTGTATTCAGCACCGTTTTGAAGTTGTCGCAGTGTTTCCATTTCGTCAATTTCGTCCTAACGGATATGCCAGCGAAATCTTCCTTCGGGGAAAACTCCCAAGGATACGGTACTGGCCGCGACACAACTGCGCGCTCAGGCGGCGAAATCGCCACCGCTTCCCAATTTCGGGGATCCCGCGCAGGGGCGGCGGCGCGGCGACCCGGTCGTTGCCGCGCGTAAAAATTGGAGCCGCCAAAATTGCTCAAACCGAATGGAAACGGAGCCCGCAGTGCGGAAAATCGGGCGTCGGGGATCTTGGCTTAAATAAAACGTGCCGGAGTATTCCAACGTGTGCGACCATACCAGCACTAGAGCACCGGATCCCATCAGAACTCCGCAGTTAAGCGTGCTTGGGCGAGAGTAGTACTGGGATGGGTGACCTCCTGGGAAGTCCTCGTGTTGCACCCATTTTTTGCCGCCCGGCTGCAAGAACGGCGATTTTTGCCTCCGGCGAGCGCGCTCTCTCAACGAAGGCGGGCCCGTGGGTACCGCCCACGCGGACCCGGCGGAATTTTCGGGATCAACAGAACCGTCACGTGGCCTTAACATCCTGCGCAGGCGACGGGCAGGAAAACAAAAGAAAGACGTGACTTAGTTTCCAAAAGCAAGGCGCTTCAAACGGCCATAACTTTTGATCGGACCGTCTGATTTTCGCGCTCAATACCATTTCGGAAAGCTCTCGGTGTTGCCCATCCGCTGGCGAACAGGGTGAACCCGTTCGAGGCCGTTTTGTGCCCTCAGATCGCGTGTATTCAGCACCGTTTTGAAGTTGTCGCAGTGTTTTCATTTCGTCAATTTCGTCCTAACGGATATGCCAGCGAAATCTTCCTTCGGGGAAAACTCCCAAGGATACGGTACTGGCCGCGACACAACTGCGCGCTCAGGCGGCGAAATCGCCACCGCTTCCCAATTTCGGGGATCCCGCGCAGGGGCGGCGGCGCGGCGACCCGGTCGTTGCCGCGCGTAAAAATTGGAGCCGCCAAAATTGCTCAAACCGAATGGAAACGGAGCCCGCAGTGCGGAAAATCGGGCGTCGGGGATCTTGGCTTAAATAAAACGTGCCGGAGTATTCCAACGTGTGCGACCATACCAGCACTAGAGCACCGGATCCCATCAGAACTCCGCAGTTAAGCGTGCTTGGGCGAGAGTAGTACTGGGATGGGTGACCTCCTGGGAAGTCCTCGTGTTGCACCCATTTTTTGCCGCCCGGCTGCAAGAACGGCGATTTTTGCCTCCGGCGAGCGCGCTCTCTCAACGAAGGCGGGCCCGTGGGTACCGCCCACGCGGACCCGGCGGAATTTTCGGGATCAACAGAACCGGCACGTGGCCTTAACATCCTGCGCAGGCGACGGGCAGGAAAACAAAAGAAAGACGTGACTTAGTTTCCAAAAGCAAGGCGCTTCAAACGGCCATAACTTTTGATCGGACCGTCTGATTTTCGCGCTCAATACCATTTCGGAAAGCTCTCGGTGTCGCCCATCCGCTGGCGAACAGGGTGAACCCGTTCGAGGCCGTTTTGTGCCCTCAGATCGCGTGTATTCAGCACCGTTTTGAAGTTGTCGCAGTGTTTCCATTTCGTCAATTTCGTCCTAACGGATATGCCAGCGAAATCTTCCTTCGGGGAAAACTCCCAAGGATACGGTACTGGCCGCGACACAACTGCGCGCTCAGGCGGCGAAATCGCCACCGCTTCCCAATTTCGGGGATCCCGCGCAGGGGCGGCGGCGCGGCGACCCGGTCGTTGCCGCGCGTAAAAATTGGAGCCGCCAAAATTGCTCAAACCGAATGGAAACGGAGCCCGCAGTGCGGAAAATCGGGCGTCGGGGATCTTGGCTTAAATAAAACGTGCCGGAGTATTCCAACGTGTGCGACCATACCAGCACTAGAGCACCGGATCCCATCAGAACTCCGCAGTTAAGCGTGCTTGGGCGAGAGTAGTACTGGGATGGGTGACCTCCTGGGAAGTCCTCGTGTTGCACCCATTTTTTGCCGCCCGGCTGCAAGAACGGCGATTTTTGCCTCCGGCGAGCGCGCTCTCTCAACGAAGGCGGGCCCGTGGGTACCGCCCACGCGGACCCGGCGGAATTTTCGGGATCAACAGAACCGGCACGTGGCCTTAACATCCTGCGCAGGCGACGGGCAGGAAAACAAAAGAAAGACGTGACTTAGTTTCCAAAAGCAAGGCGCTTCAAACGGCCATAACTTTTGATCGGACCGTCTGATTTTCGCGCTCAATACCATTTCGGAAAGCTCTCGGTGTCGCCCATCCGCTGGCGAACAGGGTGAACCCGTTCGAGGCCGTTTTGTGCCCTCAGATCGCGTGTATTCAGCACCGTTTTGAAGTTGTCGCAGTGTTTTCATTTCGTCAATTTCGTCCTAACGGATATGCCAGCGAAATCTTCCTTCGGGGAAAACTCCCAAGGATACGGTACTGGCCGCGACACAACTGCGCGCTCAGGCGGCGAAATCGCCACCGCTTCCCAATTTCGGGGATCCCGCGCAGGGGCGGCGGCGCGGCGACCCGGTCGTTGCCGCGCGTAAAAATTGGAGCCGCCAAAATTGCTCAAACCGAATGGAAACGGAGCCCGCAATGCGGAAAATCGGGCGTCGGGGATCTTGGCTTAAATAAAACGTGCCGGAGTATTCCAACGTGTGCGACCATACCAGCACTAGAGCACCGGATCCCATCAGAACTCCGCAGTTAAGCGTGCTTGGGCGAGAGTAGTACTGGGATGGGTGACCTCCTGGGAAGTCCTCGTGTTGCACCCATTTTTTGCCGCCCGGCTGCAAGAACGGCGATTTTTGCCTCCGGCGAGCGCGCTCTCTCAACGAAGGCGGGCCCGTGGGTACCGCCCACGCGGACCCGGCGGAATTTTCGGGATCAACAGAACCGGCACGTGGCCTTAACATCCTGCGCAGGCGACGGGCAGGAAAACAAAAGAAAGACGTGACTTAGTTTCCAAAAGCAAGGCGCTTCAAACGGCCATAACTTTTGATCGGACCGTCTGATTTTCGCGCTCAATACCATTTCGGAAAGCTCTCGGTGTTGCCCATCCGCTGGCGAACAGGGTGAACCCGTTCGAGGCCGTTTTGTGCCCTCAGATCGCGTGTATTCAGCACCGTTTTGAAGTTGTCGCAGTGTTTTCATTTCGTCAATTTCGTCCTAACGGATATGCCAGCGAAATCTTCCTTCGGGGAAAACTCCCAAGGATACGGTACTGGCCGCGACACAACTGCGCGCTCAGGCGGCGAAATCGCCACCGCTTCCCAATTTCGGGGATCCCGCGCAGGGGCGGCGGCGCGGCGACCCGGTCGTTGCCGCGCGTAAAAATTGGAGCCGCCAAAATTGCTCAAACCGAATGGAAACGGAGCCCGCAGTGCGGAAAATCGGGCGTCGGGGATCTTGGCTTAAATAAAACGTGCCGGAGTATTCCAACGTGTGCGACCATACCAGCACTAGAGCACCGGATCCCATCAGAACTCCGCAGTTAAGCGTGCTTGGGCGAGAGTAGTACTGGGATGGGTGACCTCCTGGGAAGTCCTCGTGTTGCACCCATTTTTTGCCGCCCGGCTGCAAGAACGGCGATTTTTGCCTCCGGCGAGCGCGCTCTCTCAACGAAGGCGGGCCCGTGGGTACCGCCCACGCGGACCCGGCGGAATTTTCGGGATCAACAGAACCGGCACGTGGCCTTAACATCCTGCGCAGGCGACGGGCAGGAAAACAAAAGAAAGACGTGACTTAGTTTCCAAAAGCAAGGCGCTTCAAACGGCCATAACTTTTGATCGGACCGTCTGATTTTCGCGCTCAATACCATTTCGGAAAGCTCTCGGTGTCGCCCATCCGCTGGCGAACAGGGTGAACCCGTTCGAGGCCGTTTTGTGCCCTCAGATCGCGTGTATTCAGCACCGTTTTGAAGTTGTCGCAGTGTTTTCATTTCGTCAATTTCGTCCTAACGGATATGCCAGCGAAATCTTCCTTCGGGGAAAACTCCCAAGGATACGGTACTGGCCGCGACACAACTGCGCGCTCAGGCGGCGAAATCGCCACCGCTTCCCAATTTCGGGGATCCCGCGCAGGGGCGGCGGCGCGGCGACCCGGTCGTTGCCGCGCGTAAAAATTGGAGCCGCCAAAATTGCTCAAACCGAATGGAAACGGAGCCCGCAATGCGGAAAATCGGGCGTCGGGGATCTTGGCTTAAATAAAACGTGCCGGAGTATTCCAACGTGTGCGACCATACCAGCACTAGAGCACCGGATCCCATCAGAACTCCGCAGTTAAGCGTGCTTGGGCGAGAGTAGTACTGGGATGGGTGACCTCCTGGGAAGTCCTCGTGTTGCACCCATTTTTTGCCGCCCGGCTGCAAGAACGGCGATTTTTGCCTCCGGCGAGCGCGCTCTCTCAACGAAGGCGGGCCCGTGGGTACCGCCCACGCGGACCCGGCGGAATTTTCGGGATCAACAGAACCGGCACGTGGCCTTAACATCCTGCGCAGGCGACGGGCAGGAAAACAAAAGAAAGACGTGACTTAGTTTCCAAAAGCAAGGCGCTTCAAACGGCCATAACTTTTGATCGGACCGTCTGATTTTCGCGCTCAATACCATTTCGGAAAGCTCTCGGTGTCGCCCATCCGCTGGCGAACAGGGTGAACCCGTTCGAGGCCGTTTTGTGCCCTCAGATCGCGTGTATTCAGCACCGTTTTGAAGTTGTCGCAGTGTTTTCCATTTCGTCAATTTCGTCCTAACGGATATGCCAGCGAAATCTTCCTTCGGGGAAAACTCCCAAGGATACGGTACTGGCCGCGACACAACTGCGCGCTCAGGCGGCGAAATCGCCACCGCTTCCCAATTTCGGGGATCCCGCGCAGGGGCGGCGGCGCGGCGACCCGGTCGTTGCCGCGCGTAAAAATTGGAGCCGCCAAAATTGCTCAAACCGAATGGAAACGGAGCCCGCAATGCGGAAAATCGGGCGTCGGGGATCTTGGCTTAAATAAAACGTGCCGGAGTATTCCAACGTGTGCGACCATACCAGCACTAGAGCACCGGATCCCATCAGAACTCCGCAGTTAAGCGTGCTTGGGCGAGAGTAGTACTGGGATGGGTGACCTCCTGGGAAGTCCTCGTGTTGCACCCATTTTTTGCCGCCCGGCTGCAAGAACGGCGATTTTTGCCTCCGGCGAGCGCGCTCTCTCAACGAAGGCGGGCCCGTGGGTACCGCCCACGCGGACCCGGCGGAATTTTCGGGATCAACAGAACCGGCACGTGGCCTTAACATCCTGCGCAGGCGACGGGCAGGAAAACAAAAGAAAGACGTGACTTAGTTTCCAAAAGCAAGGCGCTTCAAACGGCCATAACTTTTGATCGGACCGTCTGATTTTCGCGCTCAATACCATTTCGGAAAGCTCTCGGTGTCGCCCATCCGCTGGCGAACAGGGTGAACCCGTTCGAGGCCGTTTTGTGCCCTCAGATCGCGTGTATTCAGCACCGTTTTGAAGTTGTCGCAGTGTTTCCATTTCGTCAATTTCGTCCTAACGGATATGCCAGCGAAATCTTCCTTCGGGGAAAACTCCCAAGGATACGGTACTGGCCGCGACACAACTGCGCGCTCAGGCGGCGAAATCGCCACCGCTTCCCAATTTCGGGGATCCCGCGCAGGGGCGGCGGCGCGGCGACCCGGTCGTTGCCGCGCGTAAAAATTGGAGCCGCCAAAATTGCTCAAACCGAATGGAAACGGAGCCCGCAATGCGGAAAATCGGGCGTCGGGGATCTTGGCTTAAATAAAACGTGCCGGAGTATTCCAACGTGTGCGACCATACCAGCACTAGAGCACCGGATCCCATCAGAACTCCGCAGTTAAGCGTGCTTGGGCGAGAGTAGTACTGGGATGGGTGACCTCCTGGGAAGTCCTCGTGTTGCACCCATTTTTTGCCGCCCGGCTGCAAGAACGGCGATTTTTGCCTCCGGCGAGCGCGCTCTCTCAACGAAGGCGGGCCCGTGGGTACCGCCCACGCGGACCCGGCGGAATTTTCGGGATCAACAGAACCGGCACGTGGCCTTAACATCCTGCGCAGGCGACGGGCAGGAAAACAAAAGAAAGACGTGACTTAGTTTCCAAAAGCAAGGCGCTTCAAACGGCCATAACTTTTGATCGGACCGTCTGATTTTCGCGCTCAATACCATTTCGGAAAGCTCTCGGTGTCGCCCATCCGCTGGCGAACAGGGTGAACCCGTTCGAGGCCGTTTTGTGCCCTCAGATCGCGTGTATTCAGCACCGTTTTGAAGTTGTCGCAGTGTTTTCCATTTCGTCAATTTCGTCCTAACGGATATGCCAGCGAAATCTTCCTTCGGGGAAAACTCCCAAGGATACGGTACTGGCCGCGACACAACTGCGCGCTCAGGCGGCGAAATCGCCACCGCTTCCCAATTTCGGGGATCCCGCGCAGGGGCGGCGGCGCGGCGACCCGGTCGTTGCCGCGCGTAAAAATTGGAGCCGCCAAAATTGCTCAAACCGAATGGAAACGGAGCCCGCAATGCGGAAAATCGGGCGTCGGGGATCTTGGCTTAAATAAAACGTGCCGGAGTATTCCAACGTGTGCGACCATACCAGCACTAGAGCACCGGATCCCATCAGAACTCCGCAGTTAAGCGTGCTTGGGCGAGAGTAGTACTGGGATGGGTGACCTCCTGGGAAGTCCTCGTGTTGCACCCATTTTTTGCCGCCCGGCTGCAAGAACGGCGATTTTTGCCTCCGGCGAGCGCGCTCTCTCAACGAAGGCGGGCCCGTGGGTACCGCCCACGCGGACCCGGCGGAATTTTCGGGATCAACAGAACCGGCACGTGGCCTTAACATCCTGCGCAGGCGACGGGCAGGAAAACAAAAGAAAGACGTGACTTAGTTTCCAAAAGCAAGGCGCTTCAAACGGCCATAACTTTTGATCGGACCGTCTGATTTTCGCGCTCAATACCATTTCGGAAAGCTCTCGGTGTCGCCCATCCGCTGGCGAACAGGGTGAACCCGTTCGAGGCCGTTTTGTGCCCTCAGATCGCGTGTATTCAGCACCGTTTTGAAGTTGTCGCAGTGTTTTCATTTCGTCAATTTCGTCCTAACGGATATGCCAGCGAAATCTTCCTTCGGGGAAAACTCCCAAGGATACGGTACTGGCCGCGACACAACTGCGCGCTCAGGCGGCGAAATCGCCACCGCTTCCCAATTTCGGGGATCCCGCGCAGGGGCGGCGGCGCGGCGACCCGGTCGTTGCCGCGCGTAAAAATTGGAGCCGCCAAAATTGCTCAAACCGAATGGAAACGGAGCCCGCAGTGCGGAAAATCGGGCGTCGGGGATCTTGGCTTAAATAAAACGTGCCGGAGTATTCCAACGTGTGCGACCATACCAGCACTAGAGCACCGGATCCCATCAGAACTCCGCAGTTAAGCGTGCTTGGGCGAGAGTAGTACTGGGATGGGTGACCTCCTGGGAAGTCCTCGTGTTGCACCCATTTTTTGCCGCCCGGCTGCAAGAACGGCGATTTTTGCCTCCGGCGAGCGCGCTCTCTCAACGAAGGCGGGCCCGTGGGTACCGCCCACGCGGACCCGGCGGAATTTTCGGGATCAACAGAACCGGCACGTGGCCTTAACATCCTGCGCAGGCGACGGGCAGGAAAACAAAAGAAAGACGTGACTTAGTTTCCAAAAGCAAGGCGCTTCAAACGGCCATAACTTTTGATCGGACCGTCTGATTTTCGCGCTCAATACCATTTCGGAAAGCTCTCGGTGTCGCCCATCCGCTGGCGAACAGGGTGAACCCGTTCGAGGCCGTTTTGTGCCCTCAGATCGCGTGTATTCAGCACCGTTTTGAAGTTGTCGCAGTGTTTTCATTTCGTCAATTTCGTCCTAACGGATATGCCAGCGAAATCTTCCTTCGGGGAAAACTCCCAAGGATACGGTACTGGCCGCGACACAACTGCGCGCTCAGGCGGCGAAATCGCCACCGCTTCCCAATTTCGGGGATCCCGCGCAGGGGCGGCGGCGCGGCGACCCGGTCGTTGCCGCGCGTAAAAATTGGAGCCGCCAAAATTGCTCAAACCGAATGGAAACGGAGCCCGCAATGCGGAAAATCGGGCGTCGGGGATCTTGGCTTAAATAAAACGTGCCGGAGTATTCCAACGTGTGCGACCATACCAGCACTAGAGCACCGGATCCCATCAGAACTCCGCAGTTAAGCGTGCTTGGGCGAGAGTAGTACTGGGATGGGTGACCTCCTGGGAAGTCCTCGTGTTGCACCCATTTTTTGCCGCCCGGCTGCAAGAACGGCGATTTTTGCCTCCGGCGAGCGCGCTCTCTCAACGAAGGCGGGCCCGTGGGTACCGCCCACGCGGACCCGGCGGAATTTTCGGGATCAACAGAACCGGCACGTGGCCTTAACATCCTGCGCAGGCGACGGGCAGGAAAACAAAAGAAAGACGTGACTTAGTTTCCAAAAGCAAGGCGCTTCAAACGGCCATAACTTTTGATCGGACCGTCTGATTTTCGCGCTCAATACCATTTCGGAAAGCTCTCGGTGTCGCCCATCCGCTGGCGAACAGGGTGAACCCGTTCGAGGCCGTTTTGTGCCCTCAGATCGCGTGTATTCAGCACCGTTTTGAAGTTGTCGCAGTGTTTTCATTTCGTCAATTTCGTCCTAACGGATATGCCAGCGAAATCTTCCTTCGGGGAAAACTCCCAAGGATACGGTACTGGCCGCGACACAACTGCGCGCTCAGGCGGCGAAATCGCCACCGCTTCCCAATTTCGGGGATCCCGCGCAGGGGCGGCGGCGCGGCGACCCGGTCGTTGCCGCGCGTAAAAATTGGAGCCGCCAAAATTGCTCAAACCGAATGGAAACGGAGCCCGCAGTGCGGAAAATCGGGCGTCGGGGATCTTGGCTTAAATAAAACGTGCCGGAGTATTCCAACGTGTGCGACCATACCAGCACTAGAGCACCGGATCCCATCAGAACTCCGCAGTTAAGCGTGCTTGGGCGAGAGTAGTACTGGGATGGGTGACCTCCTGGGAAGTCCTCGTGTTGCACCCATTTTTTGCCGCCCGGCTGCAAGAACGGCGATTTTTGCCTCCGGCGAGCGCGCTCTCTCAACGAAGGCGGGCCCGTGGGTACCGCCCACGCGGACCCGGCGGAATTTTCGGGATCAACAGAACCGGCACGTGGCCTTAACATCCTGCGCAGGCGACGGGCAGGAAAACAAAAGAAAGACGTGACTTAGTTTCCAAAAGCAAGGCGCTTCAAACGGCCATAACTTTTGATCGGACCGTCTGATTTTCGCGCTCAATACCATTTCGGAAAGCTCTCGGTGTCGCCCATCCGCTGGCGAACAGGGTGAACCCGTTCGAGGCCGTTTTGTGCCCTCAGATCGCGTGTATTCAGCACCGTTTTGAAGTTGTCGCAGTGTTTTCATTTCGTCAATTTCGTCCTAACGGATATGCCAGCGAAATCTTCCTTCGGGGAAAACTCCCAAGGATACGGTACTGGCCGCGACACAACTGCGCGCTCAGGCGGCGAAATCGCCACCGCTTCCCAATTTCGGGGATCCCGCGCAGGGGCGGCGGCGCGGCGACCCGGTCGTTGCCGCGCGTAAAAATTGGAGCCGCCAAAATTGCTCAAACCGAATGGAAACGGAGCCCGCAGTGCGGAAAATCGGGCGTCGGGGATCTTGGCTTAAATAAAACGTGCCGGAGTATTCCAACGTGTGCGACCATACCAGCACTAGAGCACCGGATCCCATCAGAACTCCGCAGTTAAGCGTGCTTGGGCGAGAGTAGTACTGGGATGGGTGACCTCCTGGGAAGTCCTCGTGTTGCACCCATTTTTTGCCGCCCGGCTGCAAGAACGGCGATTTTTGCCTCCGGCGAGCGCGCTCTCTCAACGAAGGCGGGCCCGTGGGTACCGCCCACGCGGACCCGGCGGAATTTTCGGGATCAACAGAACCGGCACGTGGCCTTAACATCCTGCGCAGGCGACGGGCAGGAAAACAAAAGAAAGACGTGACTTAGTTTCCAAAAGCAAGGCGCTTCAAACGGCCATAACTTTTGATCGGACCGTCTGATTTTCGCGCTCAATACCATTTCGGAAAGCTCTCGGTGTTGCCCATCCGCTGGCGAACAGGGTGAACCCGTTCGAGGCCGTTTTGTGCCCTCAGATCGCGTGTATTCAGCACCGTTTTGAAGTTGTCGCAGTGTTTTCCATTTCGTCAATTTCGTCCTAACGGATATGCCAGCGAAATCTTCCTTCGGGGAAAACTCCCAAGGATACGGTACTGGCCGCGACACAACTGCGCGCTCAGGCGGCGAAATCGCCACCGCTTCCCAATTTCGGGGATCCCGCGCAGGGGCGGCGGCGCGGCGACCCGGTCGTTGCCGCGCGTAAAAATTGGAGCCGCCAAAATTGCTCAAACCGAATGGAAACGGAGCCCGCAATGCGGAAAATCGGGCGTCGGGGATCTTGGCTTAAATAAAACGTGCCGGAGTATTCCAACGTGTGCGACCATACCAGCACTAGAGCACCGGATCCCATCAGAACTCCGCAGTTAAGCGTGCTTGGGCGAGAGTAGTACTGGGATGGGTGACCTCCTGGGAAGTCCTCGTGTTGCACCCATTTTTTGCCGCCCGGCTGCAAGAACGGCGATTTTTGCCTCCGGCGAGCGCGCTCTCTCAACGAAGGCGGGCCCGTGGGTACCGCCCACGCGGACCCGGCGGAATTTTCGGGATCAACAGAACCGGCACGTGGCCTTAACATCCTGCGCAGGCGACGGGCAGGAAAACAAAAGAAAGACGTGACTTAGTTTCCAAAAGCAAGGCGCTTCAAACGGCCATAACTTTTGATCGGACCGTCTGATTTTCGCGCTCAATACCATTTCGGAAAGCTCTCGGTGTTGCCCATCCGCTGGCGAACAGGGTGAACCCGTTCGAGGCCGTTTTGTGCCCTCAGATCGCGTGTATTCAGCACCGTTTTGAAGTTGTCGCAGTGTTTTCATTTCGTCAATTTCGTCCTAACGGATATGCCAGCGAAATCTTCCTTCGGGGAAAACTCCCAAGGATACGGTACTGGCCGCGACACAACTGCGCGCTCAGGCGGCGAAATCGCCACCGCTTCCCAATTTCGGGGATCCCGCGCAGGGGCGGCGGCGCGGCGACCCGGTCGTTGCCGCGCGTAAAAATTGGAGCCGCCAAAATTGCTCAAACCGAATGGAAACGGAGCCCGCAATGCGGAAAATCGGGCGTCGGGGATCTTGGCTTAAATAAAACGTGCCGGAGTATTCCAACGTGTGCGACCATACCAGCACTAGAGCACCGGATCCCATCAGAACTCCGCAGTTAAGCGTGCTTGGGCGAGAGTAGTACTGGGATGGGTGACCTCCTGGGAAGTCCTCGTGTTGCACCCATTTTTTGCCGCCCGGCTGCAAGAACGGCGATTTTTGCCTCCGGCGAGCGCGCTCTCTCAACGAAGGCGGGCCCGTGGGTACCGCCCACGCGGACCCGGCGGAATTTTCGGGATCAACAGAACCGGCACGTGGCCTTAACATCCTGCGCAGGCGACGGGCAGGAAAACAAAAGAAAGACGTGACTTAGTTTCCAAAAGCAAGGCGCTTCAAACGGCCATAACTTTTGATCGGACCGTCTGATTTTCGCGCTCAATACCATTTCGGAAAGCTCTCGGTGTTGCCCATCCGCTGGCGAACAGGGTGAACCCGTTCGAGGCCGTTTTGTGCCCTCAGATCGCGTGTATTCAGCACCGTTTTGAAGTTGTCGCAGTGTTTTCATTTCGTCAATTTCGTCCTAACGGATATGCCAGCGAAATCTTCCTTCGGGGAAAACTCCCAAGGATACGGTACTGGCCGCGACACAACTGCGCGCTCAGGCGGCGAAATCGCCACCGCTTCCCAATTTCGGGGATCCCGCGCAGGGGCGGCGGCGCGGCGACCCGGTCGTTGCCGCGCGTAAAAATTGGAGCCGCCAAAATTGCTCAAACCGAATGGAAACGGAGCCCGCAATGCGGAAAATCGGGCGTCGGGGATCTTGGCTTAAATAAAACGTGCCGGAGTATTCCAACGTGTGCGACCATACCAGCACTAGAGCACCGGATCCCATCAGAACTCCGCAGTTAAGCGTGCTTGGGCGAGAGTAGTACTGGGATGGGTGACCTCCTGGGAAGTCCTCGTGTTGCACCCATTTTTTGCCGCCCGGCTGCAAGAACGGCGATTTTTGCCTCCGGCGAGCGCGCTCTCTCAACGAAGGCGGGCCCGTGGGTACCGCCCACGCGGACCCGGCGGAATTTTCGGGATCAACAGAACCGGCACGTGGCCTTAACATCCTGCGCAGGCGACGGGCAGGAAAACAAAAGAAAGACGTGACTTAGTTTCCAAAAGCAAGGCGCTTCAAACGGCCATAACTTTTGATCGGACCGTCTGATTTTCGCGCTCAATACCATTTCGGAAAGCTCTCGGTGTCGCCCATCCGCTGGCGAACAGGGTGAACCCGTTCGAGGCCGTTTTGTGCCCTCAGATCGCGTGTATTCAGCACCGTTTTGAAGTTGTCGCAGTGTTTTCATTTCGTCAATTTCGTCCTAACGGATATGCCAGCGAAATCTTCCTTCGGGGAAAACTCCCAAGGATACGGTACTGGCCGCGACACAACTGCGCGCTCAGGCGGCGAAATCGCCACCGCTTCCCAATTTCGGGGATCCCGCGCAGGGGCGGCGGCGCGGCGACCCGGTCGTTGCCGCGCGTAAAAATTGGAGCCGCCAAAATTGCTCAAACCGAATGGAAACGGAGCCCGCAATGCGGAAAATCGGGCGTCGGGGATCTTGGCTTAAATAAAACGTGCCGGAGTATTCCAACGTGTGCGACCATACCAGCACTAGAGCACCGGATCCCATCAGAACTCCGCAGTTAAGCGTGCTTGGGCGAGAGTAGTACTGGGATGGGTGACCTCCTGGGAAGTCCTCGTGTTGCACCCATTTTTTGCCGCCCGGCTGCAAGAACGGCGATTTTTGCCTCCGGCGAGCGCGCTCTCTCAACGAAGGCGGGCCCGTGGGTACCGCCCACGCGGACCCGGCGGAATTTTCGGGATCAACAGAACCGGCACGTGGCCTTAACATCCTGCGCAGGCGACGGGCAGGAAAACAAAAGAAAGACGTGACTTAGTTTCCAAAAGCAAGGCGCTTCAAACGGCCATAACTTTTGATCGGACCGTCTGATTTTCGCGCTCAATACCATTTCGGAAAGCTCTCGGTGTCGCCCATCCGCTGGCGAACAGGGTGAACCCGTTCGAGGCCGTTTTGTGCCCTCAGATCGCGTGTATTCAGCACCGTTTTGAAGTTGTCGCAGTGTTTTCATTTCGTCAATTTCGTCCTAACGGATATGCCAGCGAAATCTTCCTTCGGGGAAAACTCCCAAGGATACGGTACTGGCCGCGACACAACTGCGCGCTCAGGCGGCGAAATCGCCACCGCTTCCCAATTTCGGGGATCCCGCGCAGGGGCGGCGGCGCGGCGACCCGGTCGTTGCCGCGCGTAAAAATTGGAGCCGCCAAAATTGCTCAAACCGAATGGAAACGGAGCCCGCAATGCGGAAAATCGGGCGTCGGGGATCTTGGCTTAAATAAAACGTGCCGGAGTATTCCAACGTGTGCGACCATACCAGCACTAGAGCACCGGATCCCATCAGAACTCCGCAGTTAAGCGTGCTTGGGCGAGAGTAGTACTGGGATGGGTGACCTCCTGGGAAGTCCTCGTGTTGCACCCATTTTTTGCCGCCCGGCTGCAAGAACGGCGATTTTTGCCTCCGGCGAGCGCGCTCTCTCAACGAAGGCGGGCCCGTGGGTACCGCCCACGCGGACCCGGCGGAATTTTCGGGATCAACAGAACCGGCACGTGGCCTTAACATCCTGCGCAGGCGACGGGCAGGAAAACAAAAGAAAGACGTGACTTAGTTTCCAAAAGCAAGGCGCTTCAAACGGCCATAACTTTTGATCGGACCGTCTGATTTTCGCGCTCAATACCATTTCGGAAAGCTCTCGGTGTTGCCCATCCGCTGGCGAACAGGGTGAACCCGTTCGAGGCCGTTTTGTGCCCTCAGATCGCGTGTATTCAGCACCGTTTTGAAGTTGTCGCAGTGTTTTCATTTCGTCAATTTCGTCCTAACGGATATGCCAGCGAAATCTTCCTTCGGGGAAAACTCCCAAGGATACGGTACTGGCCGCGACACAACTGCGCGCTCAGGCGGCGAAATCGCCACCGCTTCCCAATTTCGGGGATCCCGCGCAGGGGCGGCGGCGCGGCGACCCGGTCGTTGCCGCGCGTAAAAATTGGAGCCGCCAAAATTGCTCAAACCGAATGGAAACGGAGCCCGCAATGCGGAAAATCGGGCGTCGGGGATCTTGGCTTAAATAAAACGTGCCGGAGTATTCCAACGTGTGCGACCATACCAGCACTAGAGCACCGGATCCCATCAGAACTCCGCAGTTAAGCGTGCTTGGGCGAGAGTAGTACTGGGATGGGTGACCTCCTGGGAAGTCCTCGTGTTGCACCCATTTTTTGCCGCCCGGCTGCAAGAACGGCGATTTTTGCCTCCGGCGAGCGCGCTCTCTCAACGAAGGCGGGCCCGTGGGTACCGCCCACGCGGACCCGGCGGAATTTTCGGGATCAACAGAACCGGCACGTGGCCTTAACATCCTGCGCAGGCGACGGGCAGGAAAACAAAAGAAAGACGTGACTTAGTTTCCAAAAGCAAGGCGCTTCAAACGGCCATAACTTTTGATCGGACCGTCTGATTTTCGCGCTCAATACCATTTCGGAAAGCTCTCGGTGTTGCCCATCCGCTGGCGAACAGGGTGAACCCGTTCGAGGCCGTTTTGTGCCCTCAGATCGCGTGTATTCAGCACCGTTTTGAAGTTGTCGCAGTGTTTTCATTTCGTCAATTTCGTCCTAACGGATATGCCAGCGAAATCTTCCTTCGGGGAAAACTCCCAAGGATACGGTACTGGCCGCGACACAACTGCGCGCTCAGGCGGCGAAATCGCCACCGCTTCCCAATTTCGGGGATCCCGCGCAGGGGCGGCGGCGCGGCGACCCGGTCGTTGCCGCGCGTAAAAATTGGAGCCGCCAAAATTGCTCAAACCGAATGGAAACGGAGCCCGCAATGCGGAAAATCGGGCGTCGGGGATCTTGGCTTAAATAAAACGTGCCGGAGTATTCCAACGTGTGCGACCATACCAGCACTAGAGCACCGGATCCCATCAGAACTCCGCAGTTAAGCGTGCTTGGGCGAGAGTAGTACTGGGATGGGTGACCTCCTGGGAAGTCCTCGTGTTGCACCCATTTTTTGCCGCCCGGCTGCAAGAACGGCGATTTTTGCCTCCGGCGAGCGCGCTCTCTCAACGAAGGCGGGCCCGTGGGTACCGCCCACGCGGACCCGGCGGAATTTTCGGGATCAACAGAACCGGCACGTGGCCTTAACATCCTGCGCAGGCGACGGGCAGGAAAACAAAAGAAAGACGTGACTTAGTTTCCAAAAGCAAGGCGCTTCAAACGGCCATAACTTTTGATCGGACCGTCTGATTTTCGCGCTCAATACCATTTCGGAAAGCTCTCGGTGTTGCCCATCCGCTGGCGAACAGGGTGAACCCGTTCGAGGCCGTTTTGTGCCCTCAGATCGCGTGTATTCAGCACCGTTTTGAAGTTGTCGCAGTGTTTTCATTTCGTCAATTTCGTCCTAACGGATATGCCAGCGAAATCTTCCTTCGGGGAAAACTCCCAAGGATACGGTACTGGCCGCGACACAACTGCGCGCTCAGGCGGCGAAATCGCCACCGCTTCCCAATTTCGGGGATCCCGCGCAGGGGCGGCGGCGCGGCGACCCGGTCGTTGCCGCGCGTAAAAATTGGAGCCGCCAAAATTGCTCAAACCGAATGGAAACGGAGCCCGCAATGCGGAAAATCGGGCGTCGGGGATCTTGGCTTAAATAAAACGTGCCGGAGTATTCCAACGTGTGCGACCATACCAGCACTAGAGCACCGGATCCCATCAGAACTCCGCAGTTAAGCGTGCTTGGGCGAGAGTAGTACTGGGATGGGTGACCTCCTGGGAAGTCCTCGTGTTGCACCCATTTTTTGCCGCCCGGCTGCAAGAACGGCGATTTTTGCCTCCGGCGAGCGCGCTCTCTCAACGAAGGCGGGCCCGTGGGTACCGCCCACGCGGACCCGGCGGAATTTTCGGGATCAACAGAACCGGCACGTGGCCTTAACATCCTGCGCAGGCGACGGGCAGGAAAACAAAAGAAAGACGTGACTTAGTTTCCAAAAGCAAGGCGCTTCAAACGGCCATAACTTTTGATCGGACCGTCTGATTTTCGCGCTCAATACCATTTCGGAAAGCTCTCGGTGTTGCCCATCCGCTGGCGAACAGGGTGAACCCGTTCGAGGCCGTTTTGTGCCCTCAGATCGCGTGTATTCAGCACCGTTTTGAAGTTGTCGCAGTGTTTTCATTTCGTCAATTTCGTCCTAACGGATATGCCAGCGAAATCTTCCTTCGGGGAAAACTCCCAAGGATACGGTACTGGCCGCGACACAACTGCGCGCTCAGGCGGCGAAATCGCCACCGCTTCCCAATTTCGGGGATCCCGCGCAGGGGCGGCGGCGCGGCGACCCGGTCGTTGCCGCGCGTAAAAATTGGAGCCGCCAAAATTGCTCAAACCGAATGGAAACGGAGCCCGCAATGCGGAAAATCGGGCGTCGGGGATCTTGGCTTAAATAAAACGTGCCGGAGTATTCCAACGTGTGCGACCATACCAGCACTAGAGCACCGGATCCCATCAGAACTCCGCAGTTAAGCGTGCTTGGGCGAGAGTAGTACTGGGATGGGTGACCTCCTGGGAAGTCCTCGTGTTGCACCCATTTTTTGCCGCCCGGCTGCAAGAACGGCGATTTTTGCCTCCGGCGAGCGCGCTCTCTCAACGAAGGCGGGCCCGTGGGTACCGCCCACGCGGACCCGGCGGAATTTTCGGGATCAACAGAACCGGCACGTGGCCTTAACATCCTGCGCAGGCGACGGGCAGGAAAACAAAAGAAAGACGTGACTTAGTTTCCAAAAGCAAGGCGCTTCAAACGGCCATAACTTTTGATCGGACCGTCTGATTTTCGCGCTCAATACCATTTCGGAAAGCTCTCGGTGTCGCCCATCCGCTGGCGAACAGGGTGAACCCGTTCGAGGCCGTTTTGTGCCCTCAGATCGCGTGTATTCAGCACCGTTTTGAAGTTGTCGCAGTGTTTTCATTTCGTCAATTTCGTCCTAACGGATATGCCAGCGAAATCTTCCTTCGGGGAAAACTCCCAAGGATACGGTACTGGCCGCGACACAACTGCGCGCTCAGGCGGCGAAATCGCCACCGCTTCCCAATTTCGGGGATCCCGCGCAGGGGCGGCGGCGCGGCGACCCGGTCGTTGCCGCGCGTAAAAATTGGAGCCGCCAAAATTGCTCAAACCGAATGGAAACGGAGCCCGCAGTGCGGAAAATCGGGCGTCGGGGATCTTGGCTTAAATAAAACGTGCCGGAGTATTCCAACGTGTGCGACCATACCAGCACTAGAGCACCGGATCCCATCAGAACTCCGCAGTTAAGCGTGCTTGGGCGAGAGTAGTACTGGGATGGGTGACCTCCTGGGAAGTCCTCGTGTTGCACCCATTTTTTGCCGCCCGGCTGCAAGAACGGCGATTTTTGCCTCCGGCGAGCGCGCTCTCTCAACGAAGGCGGGCCCGTGGGTACCGCCCACGCGGACCCGGCGGAATTTTCGGGATCAACAGAACCGGCACGTGGCCTTAACATCCTGCGCAGGCGACGGGCAGGAAAACAAAAGAAAGACGTGACTTAGTTTCCAAAAGCAAGGCGCTTCAAACGGCCATAACTTTTGATCGGACCGTCTGATTTTCGCGCTCAATACCATTTCGGAAAGCTCTCGGTGTTGCCCATCCGCTGGCGAACAGGGTGAACCCGTTCGAGGCCGTTTTGTGCCCTCAGATCGCGTGTATTCAGCACCGTTTTGAAGTTGTCGCAGTGTTTTCATTTCGTCAATTTCGTCCTAACGGATATGCCAGCGAAATCTTCCTTCGGGGAAAACTCCCAAGGATACGGTACTGGCCGCGACACAACTGCGCGCTCAGGCGGCGAAATCGCCACCGCTTCCCAATTTCGGGGATCCCGCGCAGGGGCGGCGGCGCGGCGACCCGGTCGTTGCCGCGCGTAAAAATTGGAGCCGCCAAAATTGCTCAAACCGAATGGAAACGGAGCCCGCAATGCGGAAAATCGGGCGTCGGGGATCTTGGCTTAAATAAAACGTGCCGGAGTATTCCAACGTGTGCGACCATACCAGCACTAGAGCACCGGATCCCATCAGAACTCCGCAGTTAAGCGTGCTTGGGCGAGAGTAGTACTGGGATGGGTGACCTCCTGGGAAGTCCTCGTGTTGCACCCATTTTTTGCCGCCCGGCTGCAAGAACGGCGATTTTTGCCTCCGGCGAGCGCGCTCTCTCAACGAAGGCGGGCCCGTGGGTACCGCCCACGCGGACCCGGCGGAATTTTCGGGATCAACAGAACCGGCACGTGGCCTTAACATCCTGCGCAGGCGACGGGCAGGAAAACAAAAGAAAGACGTGACTTAGTTTCCAAAAGCAAGGCGCTTCAAACGGCCATAACTTTTGATCGGACCGTCTGATTTTCGCGCTCAATACCATTTCGGAAAGCTCTCGGTGTTGCCCATCCGCTGGCGAACAGGGTGAACCCGTTCGAGGCCGTTTTGTGCCCTCAGATCGCGTGTATTCAGCACCGTTTTGAAGTTGTCGCAGTGTTTTCATTTCGTCAATTTCGTCCTAACGGATATGCCAGCGAAATCTTCCTTCGGGGAAAACTCCCAAGGATACGGTACTGGCCGCGACACAACTGCGCGCTCAGGCGGCGAAATCGCCACCGCTTCCCAATTTCGGGGATCCCGCGCAGGGGCGGCGGCGCGGCGACCCGGTCGTTGCCGCGCGTAAAAATTGGAGCCGCCAAAATTGCTCAAACCGAATGGAAACGGAGCCCGCAATGCGGAAAATCGGGCGTCGGGGATCTTGGCTTAAATAAAACGTGCCGGAGTATTCCAACGTGTGCGACCATACCAGCACTAGAGCACCGGATCCCATCAGAACTCCGCAGTTAAGCGTGCTTGGGCGAGAGTAGTACTGGGATGGGTGACCTCCTGGGAAGTCCTCGTGTTGCACCCATTTTTTGCCGCCCGGCTGCAAGAACGGCGATTTTTGCCTCCGGCGAGCGCGCTCTCTCAACGAAGGCGGGCCCGTGGGTACCGCCCACGCGGACCCGGCGGAATTTTCGGGATCAACAGAACCGGCACGTGGCCTTAACATCCTGCGCAGGCGACGGGCAGGAAAACAAAAGAAAGACGTGACTTAGTTTCCAAAAGCAAGGCGCTTCAAACGGCCATAACTTTTGATCGGACCGTCTGATTTTCGCGCTCAATACCATTTCGGAAAGCTCTCGGTGTTGCCCATCCGCTGGCGAACAGGGTGAACCCGTTCGAGGCCGTTTTGTGCCCTCAGATCGCGTGTATTCAGCACCGTTTTGAAGTTGTCGCAGTGTTTTCATTTCGTCAATTTCGTCCTAACGGATATGCCAGCGAAATCTTCCTTCGGGGAAAACTCCCAAGGATACGGTACTGGCCGCGACACAACTGCGCGCTCAGGCGGCGAAATCGCCACCGCTTCCCAATTTCGGGGATCCCGCGCAGGGGCGGCGGCGCGGCGACCCGGTCGTTGCCGCGCGTAAAAATTGGAGCCGCCAAAATTGCTCAAACCGAATGGAAACGGAGCCCGCAGTGCGGAAAATCGGGCGTCGGGGATCTTGGCTTAAATAAAACGTGCCGGAGTATTCCAACGTGTGCGACCATACCAGCACTAGAGCACCGGATCCCATCAGAACTCCGCAGTTAAGCGTGCTTGGGCGAGAGTAGTACTGGGATGGGTGACCTCCTGGGAAGTCCTCGTGTTGCACCCATTTTTTGCCGCCCGGCTGCAAGAACGGCGATTTTTGCCTCCGGCGAGCGCGCTCTCTCAACGAAGGCGGGCCCGTGGGTACCGCCCACGCGGACCCGGCGGAATTTTCGGGATCAACAGAACCGGCACGTGGCCTTAACATCCTGCGCAGGCGACGGGCAGGAAAACAAAAGAAAGACGTGACTTAGTTTCCAAAAGCAAGGCGCTTCAAACGGCCATAACTTTTGATCGGACCGTCTGATTTTCGCGCTCAATACCATTTCGGAAAGCTCTCGGTGTTGCCCATCCGCTGGCGAACAGGGTGAACCCGTTCGAGGCCGTTTTGTGCCCTCAGATCGCGTGTATTCAGCACCGTTTTGAAGTTGTCGCAGTGTTTTCATTTCGTCAATTTCGTCCTAACGGATATGCCAGCGAAATCTTCCTTCGGGGAAAACTCCCAAGGATACGGTACTGGCCGCGACACAACTGCGCGCTCAGGCGGCGAAATCGCCACCGCTTCCCAATTTCGGGGATCCCGCGCAGGGGCGGCGGCGCGGCGACCCGGTCGTTGCCGCGCGTAAAAATTGGAGCCGCCAAAATTGCTCAAACCGAATGGAAACGGAGCCCGCAATGCGGAAAATCGGGCGTCGGGGATCTTGGCTTAAATAAAACGTGCCGGAGTATTCCAACGTGTGCGACCATACCAGCACTAGAGCACCGGATCCCATCAGAACTCCGCAGTTAAGCGTGCTTGGGCGAGAGTAGTACTGGGATGGGTGACCTCCTGGGAAGTCCTCGTGTTGCACCCATTTTTTGCCGCCCGGCTGCAAGAACGGCGATTTTTGCCTCCGGCGAGCGCGCTCTCTCAACGAAGGCGGGCCCGTGGGTACCGCCCACGCGGACCCGGCGGAATTTTCGGGATCAACAGAACCGGCACGTGGCCTTAACATCCTGCGCAGGCGACGGGCAGGAAAACAAAAGAAAGACGTGACTTAGTTTCCAAAAGCAAGGCGCTTCAAACGGCCATAACTTTTGATCGGACCGTCTGATTTTCGCGCTCAATACCATTTCGGAAAGCTCTCGGTGTCGCCCATCCGCTGGCGAACAGGGTGAACCCGTTCGAGGCCGTTTTGTGCCCTCAGATCGCGTGTATTCAGCACCGTTTTGAAGTTGTCGCAGTGTTTTCATTTCGTCAATTTCGTCCTAACGGATATGCCAGCGAAATCTTCCTTCGGGGAAAACTCCCAAGGATACGGTACTGGCCGCGACACAACTGCGCGCTCAGGCGGCGAAATCGCCACCGCTTCCCAATTTCGGGGATCCCGCGCAGGGGCGGCGGCGCGGCGACCCGGTCGTTGCCGCGCGTAAAAATTGGAGCCGCCAAAATTGCTCAAACCGAATGGAAACGGAGCCCGCAATGCGGAAAATCGGGCGTCGGGGATCTTGGCTTAAATAAAACGTGCCGGAGTATTCCAACGTGTGCGACCATACCAGCACTAGAGCACCGGATCCCATCAGAACTCCGCAGTTAAGCGTGCTTGGGCGAGAGTAGTACTGGGATGGGTGACCTCCTGGGAAGTCCTCGTGTTGCACCCATTTTTTGCCGCCCGGCTGCAAGAACGGCGATTTTTGCCTCCGGCGAGCGCGCTCTCTCAACGAAGGCGGGCCCGTGGGTACCGCCCACGCGGACCCGGCGGAATTTTCGGGATCAACAGAACCGGCACGTGGCCTTAACATCCTGCGCAGGCGACGGGCAGGAAAACAAAAGAAAGACGTGACTTAGTTTCCAAAAGCAAGGCGCTTCAAACGGCCATAACTTTTGATCGGACCGTCTGATTTTCGCGCTCAATACCATTTCGGAAAGCTCTCGGTGTTGCCCATCCGCTGGCGAACAGGGTGAACCCGTTCGAGGCCGTTTTGTGCCCTCAGATCGCGTGTATTCAGCACCGTTTTGAAGTTGTCGCAGTGTTTTCATTTCGTCAATTTCGTCCTAACGGATATGCCAGCGAAATCTTCCTTCGGGGAAAACTCCCAAGGATACGGTACTGGCCGCGACACAACTGCGCGCTCAGGCGGCGAAATCGCCACCGCTTCCCAATTTCGGGGATCCCGCGCAGGGGCGGCGGCGCGGCGACCCGGTCGTTGCCGCGCGTAAAAATTGGAGCCGCCAAAATTGCTCAAACCGAATGGAAACGGAGCCCGCAGTGCGGAAAATCGGGCGTCGGGGATCTTGGCTTAAATAAAACGTGCCGGAGTATTCCAACGTGTGCGACCATACCAGCACTAGAGCACCGGATCCCATCAGAACTCCGCAGTTAAGCGTGCTTGGGCGAGAGTAGTACTGGGATGGGTGACCTCCTGGGAAGTCCTCGTGTTGCACCCATTTTTTGCCGCCCGGCTGCAAGAACGGCGATTTTTGCCTCCGGCGAGCGCGCTCTCTCAACGAAGGCGGGCCCGTGGGTACCGCCCACGCGGACCCGGCGGAATTTTCGGGATCAACAGAACCGGCACGTGGCCTTAACATCCTGCGCAGGCGACGGGCAGGAAAACAAAAGAAAGACGTGACTTAGTTTCCAAAAGCAAGGCGCTTCAAACGGCCATAACTTTTGATCGGACCGTCTGATTTTCGCGCTCAATACCATTTCGGAAAGCTCTCGGTGTCGCCCATCCGCTGGCGAACAGGGTGAACCCGTTCGAGGCCGTTTTGTGCCCTCAGATCGCGTGTATTCAGCACCGTTTTGAAGTTGTCGCAGTGTTTTCATTTCGTCAATTTCGTCCTAACGGATATGCCAGCGAAATCTTCCTTCGGGGAAAACTCCCAAGGATACGGTACTGGCCGCGACACAACTGCGCGCTCAGGCGGCGAAATCGCCACCGCTTCCCAATTTCGGGGATCCCGCGCAGGGGCGGCGGCGCGGCGACCCGGTCGTTGCCGCGCGTAAAAATTGGAGCCGCCAAAATTGCTCAAACCGAATGGAAACGGAGCCCGCAGTGCGGAAAATCGGGCGTCGGGGATCTTGGCTTAAATAAAACGTGCCGGAGTATTCCAACGTGTGCGACCATACCAGCACTAGAGCACCGGATCCCATCAGAACTCCGCAGTTAAGCGTGCTTGGGCGAGAGTAGTACTGGGATGGGTGACCTCCTGGGAAGTCCTCGTGTTGCACCCATTTTTTGCCGCCCGGCTGCAAGAACGGCGATTTTTGCCTCCGGCGAGCGCGCTCTCTCAACGAAGGCGGGCCCGTGGGTACCGCCCACGCGGACCCGGCGGAATTTTCGGGATCAACAGAACCGGCACGTGGCCTTAACATCCTGCGCAGGCGACGGGCAGGAAAACAAAAGAAAGACGTGACTTAGTTTCCAAAAGCAAGGCGCTTCAAACGGCCATAACTTTTGATCGGACCGTCTGATTTTCGCGCTCAATACCATTTCGGAAAGCTCTCGGTGTTGCCCATCCGCTGGCGAACAGGGTGAACCCGTTCGAGGCCGTTTTGTGCCCTCAGATCGCGTGTATTCAGCACCGTTTTGAAGTTGTCGCAGTGTTTTCATTTCGTCAATTTCGTCCTAACGGATATGCCAGCGAAATCTTCCTTCGGGGAAAACTCCCAAGGATACGGTACTGGCCGCGACACAACTGCGCGCTCAGGCGGCGAAATCGCCACCGCTTCCCAATTTCGGGGATCCCGCGCAGGGGCGGCGGCGCGGCGACCCGGTCGTTGCCGCGCGTAAAAATTGGAGCCGCCAAAATTGCTCAAACCGAATGGAAACGGAGCCCGCAGTGCGGAAAATCGGGCGTCGGGGATCTTGGCTTAAATAAAACGTGCCGGAGTATTCCAACGTGTGCGACCATACCAGCACTAGAGCACCGGATCCCATCAGAACTCCGCAGTTAAGCGTGCTTGGGCGAGAGTAGTACTGGGATGGGTGACCTCCTGGGAAGTCCTCGTGTTGCACCCATTTTTTGCCGCCCGGCTGCAAGAACGGCGATTTTTGCCTCCGGCGAGCGCGCTCTCTCAACGAAGGCGGGCCCGTGGGTACCGCCCACGCGGACCCGGCGGAATTTTCGGGATCAACAGAACCGGCACGTGGCCTTAACATCCTGCGCAGGCGACGGGCAGGAAAACAAAAGAAAGACGTGACTTAGTTTCCAAAAGCAAGGCGCTTCAAACGGCCATAACTTTTGATCGGACCGTCTGATTTTCGCGCTCAATACCATTTCGGAAAGCTCTCGGTGTCGCCCATCCGCTGGCGAACAGGGTGAACCCGTTCGAGGCCGTTTTGTGCCCTCAGATCGCGTGTATTCAGCACCGTTTTGAAGTTGTCGCAGTGTTTTCCATTTCGTCAATTTCGTCCTAACGGATATGCCAGCGAAATCTTCCTTCGGGGAAAACTCCCAAGGATACGGTACTGGCCGCGACACAACTGCGCGCTCAGGCGGCGAAATCGCCACCGCTTCCCAATTTCGGGGATCCCGCGCAGGGGCGGCGGCGCGGCGACCCGGTCGTTGCCGCGCGTAAAAATTGGAGCCGCCAAAATTGCTCAAACCGAATGGAAACGGAGCCCGCAGTGCGGAAAATCGGGCGTCGGGGATCTTGGCTTAAATAAAACGTGCCGGAGTATTCCAACGTGTGCGACCATACCAGCACTAGAGCACCGGATCCCATCAGAACTCCGCAGTTAAGCGTGCTTGGGCGAGAGTAGTACTGGGATGGGTGACCTCCTGGGAAGTCCTCGTGTTGCACCCATTTTTTGCCGCCCGGCTGCAAGAACGGCGATTTTTGCCTCCGGCGAGCGCGCTCTCTCAACGAAGGCGGGCCCGTGGGTACCGCCCACGCGGACCCGGCGGAATTTTCGGGATCAACAGAACCGGCACGTGGCCTTAACATCCTGCGCAGGCGACGGGCAGGAAAACAAAAGAAAGACGTGACTTAGTTTCCAAAAGCAAGGCGCTTCAAACGGCCATAACTTTTGATCGGACCGTCTGATTTTCGCGCTCAATACCATTTCGGAAAGCTCTCGGTGTCGCCCATCCGCTGGCGAACAGGGTGAACCCGTTCGAGGCCGTTTTGTGCCCTCAGATCGCGTGTATTCAGCACCGTTTTGAAGTTGTCGCAGTGTTTTCATTTCGTCAATTTCGTCCTAACGGATATGCCAGCGAAATCTTCCTTCGGGGAAAACTCCCAAGGATACGGTACTGGCCGCGACACAACTGCGCGCTCAGGCGGCGAAATCGCCACCGCTTCCCAATTTCGGGGATCCCGCGCAGGGGCGGCGGCGCGGCGACCCGGTCGTTGCCGCGCGTAAAAATTGGAGCCGCCAAAATTGCTCAAACCGAATGGAAACGGAGCCCGCAATGCGGAAAATCGGGCGTCGGGGATCTTGGCTTAAATAAAACGTGCCGGAGTATTCCAACGTGTGCGACCATACCAGCACTAGAGCACCGGATCCCATCAGAACTCCGCAGTTAAGCGTGCTTGGGCGAGAGTAGTACTGGGATGGGTGACCTCCTGGGAAGTCCTCGTGTTGCACCCATTTTTTGCCGCCCGGCTGCAAGAACGGCGATTTTTGCCTCCGGCGAGCGCGCTCTCTCAACGAAGGCGGGCCCGTGGGTACCGCCCACGCGGACCCGGCGGAATTTTCGGGATCAACAGAACCGGCACGTGGCCTTAACATCCTGCGCAGGCGACGGGCAGGAAAACAAAAGAAAGACGTGACTTAGTTTCCAAAAGCAAGGCGCTTCAAACGGCCATAACTTTTGATCGGACCGTCTGATTTTCGCGCTCAATACCATTTCGGAAAGCTCTCGGTGTTGCCCATCCGCTGGCGAACAGGGTGAACCCGTTCGAGGCCGTTTTGTGCCCTCAGATCGCGTGTATTCAGCACCGTTTTGAAGTTGTCGCAGTGTTTTCCATTTCGTCAATTTCGTCCTAACGGATATGCCAGCGAAATCTTCCTTCGGGGAAAACTCCCAAGGATACGGTACTGGCCGCGACACAACTGCGCGCTCAGGCGGCGAAATCGCCACCGCTTCCCAATTTCGGGGATCCCGCGCAGGGGCGGCGGCGCGGCGACCCGGTCGTTGCCGCGCGTAAAAATTGGAGCCGCCAAAATTGCTCAAACCGAATGGAAACGGAGCCCGCAATGCGGAAAATCGGGCGTCGGGGATCTTGGCTTAAATAAAACGTGCCGGAGTATTCCAACGTGTGCGACCATACCAGCACTAGAGCACCGGATCCCATCAGAACTCCGCAGTTAAGCGTGCTTGGGCGAGAGTAGTACTGGGATGGGTGACCTCCTGGGAAGTCCTCGTGTTGCACCCATTTTTTGCCGCCCGGCTGCAAGAACGGCGATTTTTGCCTCCGGCGAGCGCGCTCTCTCAACGAAGGCGGGCCCGTGGGTACCGCCCACGCGGACCCGGCGGAATTTTCGGGATCAACAGAACCGGCACGTGGCCTTAACATCCTGCGCAGGCGACGGGCAGGAAAACAAAAGAAAGACGTGACTTAGTTTCCAAAAGCAAGGCGCTTCAAACGGCCATAACTTTTGATCGGACCGTCTGATTTTCGCGCTCAATACCATTTCGGAAAGCTCTCGGTGTCGCCCATCCGCTGGCGAACAGGGTGAACCCGTTCGAGGCCGTTTTGTGCCCTCAGATCGCGTGTATTCAGCACCGTTTTGAAGTTGTCGCAGTGTTTTCATTTCGTCAATTTCGTCCTAACGGATATGCCAGCGAAATCTTCCTTCGGGGAAAACTCCCAAGGATACGGTACTGGCCGCGACACAACTGCGCGCTCAGGCGGCGAAATCGCCACCGCTTCCCAATTTCGGGGATCCCGCGCAGGGGCGGCGGCGCGGCGACCCGGTCGTTGCCGCGCGTAAAAATTGGAGCCGCCAAAATTGCTCAAACCGAATGGAAACGGAGCCCGCAATGCGGAAAATCGGGCGTCGGGGATCTTGGCTTAAATAAAACGTGCCGGAGTATTCCAACGTGTGCGACCATACCAGCACTAGAGCACCGGATCCCATCAGAACTCCGCAGTTAAGCGTGCTTGGGCGAGAGTAGTACTGGGATGGGTGACCTCCTGGGAAGTCCTCGTGTTGCACCCATTTTTTGCCGCCCGGCTGCAAGAACGGCGATTTTTGCCTCCGGCGAGCGCGCTCTCTCAACGAAGGCGGGCCCGTGGGTACCGCCCACGCGGACCCGGCGGAATTTTCGGGATCAACAGAACCGGCACGTGGCCTTAACATCCTGCGCAGGCGACGGGCAGGAAAACAAAAGAAAGACGTGACTTAGTTTCCAAAAGCAAGGCGCTTCAAACGGCCATAACTTTTGATCGGACCGTCTGATTTTCGCGCTCAATACCATTTCGGAAAGCTCTCGGTGTCGCCCATCCGCTGGCGAACAGGGTGAACCCGTTCGAGGCCGTTTTGTGCCCTCAGATCGCGTGTATTCAGCACCGTTTTGAAGTTGTCGCAGTGTTTTCATTTCGTCAATTTCGTCCTAACGGATATGCCAGCGAAATCTTCCTTCGGGGAAAACTCCCAAGGATACGGTACTGGCCGCGACACAACTGCGCGCTCAGGCGGCGAAATCGCCACCGCTTCCCAATTTCGGGGATCCCGCGCAGGGGCGGCGGCGCGGCGACCCGGTCGTTGCCGCGCGTAAAAATTGGAGCCGCCAAAATTGCTCAAACCGAATGGAAACGGAGCCCGCAGTGCGGAAAATCGGGCGTCGGGGATCTTGGCTTAAATAAAACGTGCCGGAGTATTCCAACGTGTGCGACCATACCAGCACTAGAGCACCGGATCCCATCAGAACTCCGCAGTTAAGCGTGCTTGGGCGAGAGTAGTACTGGGATGGGTGACCTCCTGGGAAGTCCTCGTGTTGCACCCATTTTTTGCCGCCCGGCTGCAAGAACGGCGATTTTTGCCTCCGGCGAGCGCGCTCTCTCAACGAAGGCGGGCCCGTGGGTACCGCCCACGCGGACCCGGCGGAATTTTCGGGATCAACAGAACCGGCACGTGGCCTTAACATCCTGCGCAGGCGACGGGCAGGAAAACAAAAGAAAGACGTGACTTAGTTTCCAAAAGCAAGGCGCTTCAAACGGCCATAACTTTTGATCGGACCGTCTGATTTTCGCGCTCAATACCATTTCGGAAAGCTCTCGGTGTCGCCCATCCGCTGGCGAACAGGGTGAACCCGTTCGAGGCCGTTTTGTGCCCTCAGATCGCGTGTATTCAGCACCGTTTTGAAGTTGTCGCAGTGTTTTCATTTCGTCAATTTCGTCCTAACGGATATGCCAGCGAAATCTTCCTTCGGGGAAAACTCCCAAGGATACG
The DNA here is from genome assembly GCA_039583875.1 of Platanthera guangdongensis. Classification (NCBI taxonomy): domain Eukaryota; kingdom Viridiplantae; phylum Streptophyta; class Magnoliopsida; order Asparagales; family Orchidaceae; genus Platanthera; species Platanthera guangdongensis. Next base: position 16,235,486 of record CM077161.1, on the reverse strand, counting down.
GTACTGGCCGCGACACAACTGCGCGCTCAGGCGGCGAAATCGCCACCGCTTCCCAATTTCGGGGATCCCGCGCAGGGGCGGCGGCGCGGCGACCCGGTCGTTGCCGCGCGTAAAAATTGGAGCCGCCAAAATTGCTCAAACCGAATGGAAACGGAGCCCGCAATGCGGAAAATCGGGCGTCGGGGATCTTGGCTTAAATAAAACGTGCCGGAGTATTCCAACGTGTGCGACCATACCAGCACTAGAGCACCGGATCCCATCAGAACTCCGCAGTTAAGCGTGCTTGGGCGAGAGTAGTACTGGGATGGGTGACCTCCTGGGAAGTCCTCGTGTTGCACCCATTTTTTGCCGCCCGGCTGCAAGAACGGCGATTTTTGCCTCCGGCGAGCGCGCTCTCTCAACGAAGGCGGGCCCGTGGGTACCGCCCACGCGGACCCGGCGGAATTTTCGGGATCAACAGAACCGGCACGTGGCCTTAACATCCTGCGCAGGCGACGGGCAGGAAAACAAAAGAAAGACGTGACTTAGTTTCCAAAAGCAAGGCGCTTCAAACGGCCATAACTTTTGATCGGACCGTCTGATTTTCGCGCTCAATACCATTTCGGAAAGCTCTCGGTGTCGCCCATCCGCTGGCGAACAGGGTGAACCCGTTCGAGGCCGTTTTGTGCCCTCAGATCGCGTGTATTCAGCACCGTTTTGAAGTTGTCGCAGTGTTTTCATTTCGTCAATTTCGTCCTAACGGATATGCCAGCGAAATCTTCCTTCGGGGAAAACTCCCAAGGATACGGTACTGGCCGCGACACAACTGCGCGCTCAGGCGGCGAAATCGCCACCGCTTCCCAATTTCGGGGATCCCGCGCAGGGGCGGCGGCGCGGCGACCCGGTCGTTGCCGCGCGTAAAAATTGGAGCCGCCAAAATTGCTCAAACCGAATGGAAACGGAGCCCGCAATGCGGAAAATCGGGCGTCGGGGATCTTGGCTTAAATAAAACGTGCCGGAGTATTCCAACGTGTGCGACCATACCAGCACTAGAGCACCGGATCCCATCAGAACTCCGCAGTTAAGCGTGCTTGGGCGAGAGTAGTACTGGGATGGGTGACCTCCTGGGAAGTCCTCGTGTTGCACCCATTTTTTGCCGCCCGGCTGCAAGAACGGCGATTTTTGCCTCCGGCGAGCGCGCTCTCTCAACGAAGGCGGGCCCGTGGGTACCGCCCACGCGGACCCGGCGGAATTTTCGGGATCAACAGAACCGGCACGTGGCCTTAACATCCTGCGCAGGCGACGGGCAGGAAAACAAAAGAAAGACGTGACTTAGTTTCCAAAAGCAAGGCGCTTCAAACGGCCATAACTTTTGATCGGACCGTCTGATTTTCGCGCTCAATACCATTTCGGAAAGCTCTCGGTGTCGCCCATCCGCTGGCGAACAGGGTGAACCCGTTCGAGGCCGTTTTGTGCCCTCAGATCGCGTGTATTCAGCACCGTTTTGAAGTTGTCGCAGTGTTTCATTTCGTCAATTTCGTCCTAACGGATATGCCAGCGAAATCTTCCTTCGGGGAAAACTCCCAAGGATACGGTACTGGCCGCGACACAACTGCGCGCTCAGGCGGCGAAATCGCCACCGCTTCCCAATTTCGGGGATCCCGCGCAGGGGCGGCGGCGCGGCGACCCGGTCGTTGCCGCGCGTAAAAATTGGAGCCGCCAAAATTGCTCAAACCGAATGGAAACGGAGCCCGCAGTGCGGAAAATCGGGCGTCGGGGATCTTGGCTTAAATAAAACGTGCCGGAGTATTCCAACGTGTGCGACCATACCAGCACTAGAGCACCGGATCCCATCAGAACTCCGCAGTTAAGCGTGCTTGGGCGAGAGTAGTACTGGGATGGGTGACCTCCTGGGAAGTCCTCGTGTTGCACCCATTTTTTGCCGCCCGGCTGCAAGAACGGCGATTTTTGCCTCCGGCGAGCGCGCTCTCTCAACGAAGGCGGGCCCGTGGGTACCGCCCACGCGGACCCGGCGGAATTTTCGGGATCAACAGAACCGGCACGTGGCCTTAACATCCTGCGCAGGCGACGGGCAGGAAAACAAAAGAAAGACGTGACTTAGTTTCCAAAAGCAAGGCGCTTCAAACGGCCATAACTTTTGATCGGACCGTCTGATTTTCGCGCTCAATACCATTTCGGAAAGCTCTCGGTGTCGCCCATCCGCTGGCGAACAGGGTGAACCCGTTCGAGGCCGTTTTGTGCCCTCAGATCGCGTGTATTCAGCACCGTTTTGAAGTTGTCGCAGTGTTTTCATTTCGTCAATTTCGTCCTAACGGATATGCCAGCGAAATCTTCCTTCGGGGAAAACTCCCAAGGATACGGTACTGGCCGCGACACAACTGCGCGCTCAGGCGGCGAAATCGCCACCGCTTCCCAATTTCGGGGATCCCGCGCAGGGGCGGCGGCGCGGCGACCCGGTCGTTGCCGCGCGTAAAAATTGGAGCCGCCAAAATTGCTCAAACCGAATGGAAACGGAGCCCGCAATGCGGAAAATCGGGCGTCGGGGATCTTGGCTTAAATAAAACGTGCCGGAGTATTCCAACGTGTGCGACCATACCAGCACTAGAGCACCGGATCCCATCAGAACTCCGCAGTTAAGCGTGCTTGGGCGAGAGTAGTACTGGGATGGGTGACCTCCTGGGAAGTCCTCGTGTTGCACCCATTTTTTGCCGCCCGGCTGCAAGAACGGCGATTTTTGCCTCCGGCGAGCGCGCTCTCTCAACGAAGGCGGGCCCGTGGGTACCGCCCACGCGGACCCGGCGGAATTTTCGGGATCAACAGAACCGGCACGTGGCCTTAACATCCTGCGCAGGCGACGGGCAGGAAAACAAAAGAAAGACGTGACTTAGTTTCCAAAAGCAAGGCGCTTCAAACGGCCATAACTTTTGATCGGACCGTCTGATTTTCGCGCTCAATACCATTTCGGAAAGCTCTCGGTGTTGCCCATCCGCTGGCGAACAGGGTGAACCCGTTCGAGGCCGTTTTGTGCCCTCAGATCGCGTGTATTCAGCACCGTTTTGAAGTTGTCGCAGTGTTTTCATTTCGTCAATTTCGTCCTAACGGATATGCCAGCGAAATCTTCCTTCGGGGAAAACTCCCAAGGATACGGTACTGGCCGCGACACAACTGCGCGCTCAGGCGGCGAAATCGCCACCGCTTCCCAATTTCGGGGATCCCGCGCAGGGGCGGCGGCGCGGCGACCCGGTCGTTGCCGCGCGTAAAAATTGGAGCCGCCAAAATTGCTCAAACCGAATGGAAACGGAGCCCGCAATGCGGAAAATCGGGCGTCGGGGATCTTGGCTTAAATAAAACGTGCCGGAGTATTCCAACGTGTGCGACCATACCAGCACTAGAGCACCGGATCCCATCAGAACTCCGCAGTTAAGCGTGCTTGGGCGAGAGTAGTACTGGGATGGGTGACCTCCTGGGAAGTCCTCGTGTTGCACCCATTTTTTGCCGCCCGGCTGCAAGAACGGCGATTTTTGCCTCCGGCGAGCGCGCTCTCTCAACGAAGGCGGGCCCGTGGGTACCGCCCACGCGGACCCGGCGGAATTTTCGGGATCAACAGAACCGGCACGTGGCCTTAACATCCTGCGCAGGCGACGGGCAGGAAAACAAAAGAAAGACGTGACTTAGTTTCCAAAAGCAAGGCGCTTCAAACGGCCATAACTTTTGATCGGACCGTCTGATTTTCGCGCTCAATACCATTTCGGAAAGCTCTCGGTGTTGCCCATCCGCTGGCGAACAGGGTGAACCCGTTCGAGCCGTTTTGTGCCCTCAGATCGCGTGTATTCAGCACCGTTTTGAAGTTGTCGCAGTGTTTTCATTTCGTCAATTTCGTCCTAACGGATATGCCAGCGAAATCTTCCTTCGGGGAAAACTCCCAAGGATACGGTACTGGCCGCGACACAACTGCGCGCTCAGGCGGCGAAATCGCCACCGCTTCCCAATTTCGGGGATCCCGCGCAGGGGCGGCGGCGCGGCGACCCGGTCGTTGCCGCGCGTAAAAATTGGAGCCGCCAAAATTGCTCAAACCGAATGGAAACGGAGCCCGCAATGCGGAAAATCGGGCGTCGGGGATCTTGGCTTAAATAAAACGTGCCGGAGTATTCCAACGTGTGCGACCATACCAGCACTAGAGCACCGGATCCCATCAGAACTCCGCAGTTAAGCGTGCTTGGGCGAGAGTAGTACTGGGATGGGTGACCTCCTGGGAAGTCCTCGTGTTGCACCCATTTTTTGCCGCCCGGCTGCAAGAACGGCGATTTTTGCCTCCGGCGAGCGCGCTCTCTCAACGAAGGCGGGCCCGTGGGTACCGCCCACGCGGACCCGGCGGAATTTTCGGGATCAACAGAACCGACACGTGGCCTTAACATCCTGCGCAGGCGACGGGCAGGAAAACAAAAGAAAGACGTGACTTAGTTTCCAAAAGCAAGGCGCTTCAAACGGCCATAACTTTTGATCGGACCGTCTGATTTTCGCGCTCAATACCATTTCGGAAAGCTCTCGGTGTCGCCCATCCGCTGGCGAACCGGGTGAACCCGTTCGAGGCCGTTTTGTGCCCTCAGATCGCGTGTATTCAGCACCGTTTTGAAGTTGTCGCAGTGTTTTCATTTCGTCAATTTCGTCCTAACGGATATGCCAGCGAAATCTTCCTTCGGGGAAAACTCCCAAGGATACGGTACTGGCCGCGACACAACTGCGCGCTCAGGCGGCGAAATCGCCACCGCTTCCCAATTTCGGGATCCCGCGCAGGGGCGGCGGCGCGGCGACCCGGTCGTTGCCGCGCGTAAAAATTGGAGCCGCCAAAATTGCTCAAACCGAATGGAAACGGAGCCCGCAATGCGGAAAATCGGGCGTCGGGGATCTTGGCTTAAATAAAACGTGCCGGAGTATTCCAACGTGTGCGACCATACCAGCACTAGAGCACCGGATCCCATCAGAACTCCGCAGTTAAGCGTGCTTGGGCGAGAGTAGTACTGGGATGGGTGACCTCCTGGGAAGTCCTCGTGTTGCACCCATTTTTTGCCGCCCGGCTGCAAGAACGGCGATTTTTGCCTCCGGCGAGCGCGCTCTCTCAACGAAGGCGGGCCCGTGGGTACCGCCCACGCGGACCCGACGGAATTTTCGGGATCAACAGAACCAACACGTGGCCTTAACATCCTGCGCAGGCGACGGGCAGGAAAACAAAAGAAAGACGTGACTTAGTTTCCAAAAGCAAGGCGCTTCAAACGGCCATAACTTTTGATCGTGACCGTCTGATTTATCGCGCTCAATACAGGGTGAACATGGTGAACCCGTTCGAGGCCGTTTTGTGCCCTCAGATCGCGTGTATTCAGCACTGTTTTGAAGTTGTCGCAGTGTTTCCATTTCGTCAATTTCGTCCTACAGGATATGCCAGCCGAAAATCTTCCTTCGGGGAAAACTCCCAAGGATCCTTTCCTGACACACCTTAACTTTCTAACTAACTTTACTACTCTCTCTAACTAACTTTAGTACCGGACTACTCTTGCTCTAAACTGGAACTCTCTAAATTGCTCAACTACACTCTTAACTCTATAACTCGGAAAC